>JAKSZT010053929.1:49265625-49373479 GCA_026826555.1 Tolypeutes matacus
TATTATATTATATTATATTATATTATATTATATTATATTATATTATAGGATTTATAAATACATATTTCCCATCTACCTTCAAATACTATTGTACTACTTCGTATGTATGTTAAAATTCTACAACAGTATATTCTTTTTCCTATCTTTTGTGCTATTTTTGTCATATATTTTACTTTTCCATGTGGTGTAATGGCTCCTACCTTTCTTCTAGATTTGTTTTATTTTAGAGAAAAATGTTAAAATAAAGTCTTTTATATTTACCTTCAATTCAGTCATTTCAGAGAGTGTCATTTCTTTCTGTGGACCCAGATTTCTGTGAATTCCTTTTACCTGAAGAATTTTCCTTAAAATTTCTTGTAGTGTAGGGATCCTAGTAATGAATTCTCTGTTATTGTTTGTCTGAAAATCTTTACTTTTCATTTCTGAAAGGTTTTTTTGGGGGCCTGGGTAAAGAATTCAGGGTTGATGGTATATTTCTTTGAGCCCTTAAAATGTGGGGCTGTATTGTCTTCTGACTTGCCTGATTTCTGATGAGAAGTCTGCTGCCATTCTTTGTTCTTCTCTCTTTATTATGTCTTTTTTATTCTGGCTGCCCTCAAGATTTTCTTTTTTGTCTTTAATTTTTGGAAATTTAAATATGTTGTGTCCAGGTATTTTGTTTTTCTCTTTGGTATTTATCTTCTCAGTGTTCTCTAAGCTTTTTGAATCAGTGCCTTTATGTATTTTATTATTTTGGTCTTTATTTCCTTAAGTCAATAAACATTTGGTCATTATTTCTTCAAATATTTCTTTTGCCCCATTCTCTCTACTCTTTCTGTTTGTAATGCAACCCCACTTTCTTTCCATGATATTAAATTCCAGGATATATGGTTTCCCTGTAACCTTAGCTTTCTGACAGATTCAAGAAAATTATGATTTTGAAGATTATCTGACTTTTTCTTATTATCAGGATGGGAGCAATGTGCTTGCCAGCTTTTTACTTCCTAAGCAGAAGTTAGAAGCCCTCTAATTCCATATATTATTTTGAGGCAGTATCTACTGACTTAATTAAAGATGTGGAAATTAATATACTTTCTCTTCCTTCTACCTCTTCCCCTCCAATTTGGGTTAGTTAATTATTATTTTTATTTATTTATTTATTTATTTTTTAAGATTTTATTTATTTATTCTTTTATCCCCTCCTTGCTGCTTGTGCTCGCTTGGTCAGCTAACCACACCGTGCGGCGGGCTTGCCTTCACCAGGAGGCCCCGGGAACCGAACCCGGGGCCTCCCATATGGTAAACGGGAGCCCTACTGATTGAGCCACAGCCGCTTCCCAATGTATTATTTTTATATCCTCAAAGTTCACACATTATTTTTGTCCATAACTCTCAATTTTTAGCATAATCCTTTCACACTGTGTCTTCATTTAGTAGTACTCAAAGCCATCTCATGGTTGGCTGGATTTCATTATTGCAGATTTTTTTTGACAAGTATTAATATTGTACCACTTTTCATTTTCCCTTAGTATTTTCTTGACCACCCCATTTTTTTTTTCCTGGAGTGAATATTACTGTGGAAAATTTCCAGGCCAACTTGATGTTTTTATCTTTTGTACTGGACTTTTAAAAAATTGCCTTAATAGTCATATCATTTTTTATTTATCGTGGAAATTCAGTAACTCATCAAGAAATGACCTGATAGGAAGCAGATGTGGCTCAAGCGATTAAGCTCCCACCTACCACATGGGAGGTCCCAGGTTTGGTTCCTGGTGCCTCCTAAAGAAGATGAGCAAGACAGTGAGCTAACACAACGGGCAGGTGCAGCAAGCTGATGCAACATGATGACGCAAGAGACACGAGGAAAACATAACGAGAGACACAACAAAGCAGGGAAGAGAGGTGGCTCAAACGATTAGGCACCTCCCTCCCATATCAGAGGTCCCAGGTTCGGTTCCCAGTGCCTCCTAAAAAGAAGACCAGCACACAAAAAACAGACACAGCAAATGCAAACAATGAGGTGGTAGGGAGAAATAAATAAATAAAATAAATATTTTTTTAAAAAAATATATGACCTGGTATTAATTGTTTATTGACAACTTTTCTTATGACATATATCTGCTTTCTACCTGCATAGGCAAGGTGTTCTTTATAATAAAAAAGATTTCTTCTCTTATGTCTAAACTAATGGTGTCTGTTCCATTTGTTCCTTTTTTCCTTCAGGAACTTCAATTATATGTGTGTCTATATCTCTGATTTCCTTAGTCTCCCAACATTTATCATTGCCTTTATATACTTTAATAACTGTGTTTTCTCCTATAGTGTGATTACCTCCAGCCAGTTCTCTGCTTTAGATAAAATGTATTTCATTGCTTTTCCTTTTAATATGGCTTTTATTTCTAAATATTTCAAATTTTCATTTTCTTTTGAGCACTGAAAAACTTATTTTCAATCTTCTTCTATTACATAAACTTGACTCATAATTTATGATTTGAGTGGTTTGTTAATAAAAACGTCCTTTACAGAGGAATTGAAGAACTCCTTGTTTAAACTATTCTTTTTTGTTGTTCTGTTCTTCCTCTGCCTTCTGCTTGCATTCTTTTTCTCCTTTTATTGGGTTAGAGATTTGCTGAAAAATTGGAGAAAAACATTTACAAAGAAGTAAGCTGGAAGAGTCTGTAGCTTTGATTTGGGTATGTTTTCTTAAGCACTCCCTCAAGGGCCATCGCAGCATTGAGGCAGGTTAGTTTAGGGAATGAGGGAAGTCGAGGGAAGATGTCCTGTCACAGCTGGGACCTGGCAGAGAACATGGCCGGCAGAGATCGGGGCTGTGAGACCCCACCTGGAAACTTTGTTCTTCTACTAAGCACAAAGCCAGAAAGACCCTGCCTGGGTCCTGGCCACAAGGTCCCATTTGGAACTCTTTCTAGGGTCAAGGGGAAGCCCCAGATACCTCCAAACATCAGGCCTCCCCATTGGTCCCCTGAGAGCTAACGGTGGGGCAACCAATTAAAACAGCAAACAGGTGGGGCCGCTTCCCGACATTAGGAAAGGGGAAGAGGAAAGGCTTTAAAAAGGCCTAACCTGGGGCCCCCCACAGTGACTCATCCTGTAGCACACCTGCAATCCATGTCTCGGACTGTGTACTTATCTCTTTTCTTGTCTCTTAATAAACTCTTTACTCCTTTGCTTACCCTATGGCATGTCCTTAAATTCTTTTATGTGACGTAGCCAAGAACCTAGAAGCCCAGAACCTAGAGCGTTCTGCTAACGGCATCTGTGAAATTGGCATGGCTGACTGATGTTTACAGTGACGTTTTCCATCCTGTTTCCCTGTCCTTTCCCCACAGATTTTCTGAGTTTGATCTAGTAAATTTTACCAATCATTTAATTAAAATGTTATACTAGTTCCTTCTGTAAAGGATTAGATAAAAAGTAAAATGACATGATAACCCATTAATTTACACATTTAAATGTAAAAATTGAAAGAGTGAGAACTTATTTATTTGGCTAAACACGTACCATATGGTGATACTGTGTTGTAGTTGAGAGAATGAACAGTGGAGTCAGAGATACCAGAGTTTGAAACCCAATTACTTTTGGGTTTCCAACCATTACTTTTGCCTGGTTATTTAACCATTCTAAGCATTGGTTTTCCTAAATTTGAATCTATGTCATAGATGGTTGTAAGCATTACATGATATACTATCTAGAAAACATCTAGTGGAAAGCCTGGCATGAGGTAAGTGTTCAATGAATGTTATTATTATTAAAAAAAAATTTTTTTAAGTATGGTTTTGCTTTTAGCTACTAATTCTGTCTCACTTGAAAATTGGTGAAATCCTTACCTACTAGTTGGTAAGGAAAATATCTGTCTAGATCTCATCTGGATCATCTTTTCTTAGCCATATGTTTCTGTGTTACTCACAAATTCTCTTCTGCATCTCAAACTTGAAAGCATTCTATTTTTGATAGATTTTATTTATCAGGGTTTGGGCAAGAAACAAATTGTACCCTCAAAAGGGATAAGGAACAAAAAGTTTATGAAATGACGCTTTACCAAGGTATGGGAAAGAAAAGGAAACCAACAAAAAATGGTGACTCACCCAAGGCCTGCCTTTATCATCCTTAGACTGAAGGAGTAAGGTAGGAGAGCAGTTATTAGGACATGCAGAACTGTAGCTGTAGGAAAAAGCTCTCCCACGGGAATGCAGCCATTCTCTAATCAGCCTGGCAGGAAGGGGACAGGGAAATAAGTACCCTGACTTCATTCTTTTCCTGCCTTCCAATCCCCTTCTGCGATTTTCCCCTGACCAAACCCAGAAGGAAGCCAGGTAACAAGGTATCTGTTGATGCAACTTGTTAAGGTCAGCCTTTTGGGGGACAGAGATGTGTAAAGAAGAATGGAGGATGCATGTTGCCAGGCAAAAGAAGAAAACCCAGTACATCTGTTTTGCTTCCTTTCAGAATTTATTATATCAGGACAAATATTTTAACTGTAGAAAATTCTGTCCAGCTATATTTGTACAAAATTAAGACCTTAAAGTGTATAGCCTTTGTTTTCATTAGCCACTGCACATCTCCATGCTTTTTTGAAACTATAAACAAACATAACTTCTTGAGATGCTCTAGCTTTTAGAGAGAAGAGAAAAACTTGGCTAAATCCTGCCCTAATAAATCCTTCTTTGCATTATCCCATAGTCCATCTCCCTTGTTAGCAAAAATCAGATGTCTTTACATTTAAGTTTTAATGGCCACTTAAGTGTGCATTACATAAATCTTTGTTAAACAATATTAGAATGAATCAAGTACCCAATCTTGTCTCTTAATTTTGGAACTACCCTACAATTCATATTCATAGAAACCAGCTCACAAAAGGTTAAACAAGGGATTAGTCTTATTAGTCTTGGTGCTTTCCTTCAGGGAGTCATACCCTTCTGAGGAGATAAAATATAATCATTTGAAATCATAAGTAATAGAACACATCAGCATATGATATGGAAGAAATTAAAATTTAGGTTAATAAGTATATAATTTTAAGGAAGGAAAAATTTTAGCATGGTTGAATGAATGAATACATAGATAATGGACCTGATGAATAAATTATCAATTAAGGTAGAGTTACTCTGAAGATAAAAAATCAGCAACTACCCCTTTCTTCCCAACTTGGAATTTAAAAAACTGATTGCTGCTCAAAGAATTTTACTGTATCTCTTAAGTTGAGAAATGGATGGCCTGATTTAGACTGTCACTTCATTATTATTTATCTATAATTCATAATGATACCTTATTTTGTATCTCAGCTTAAATTTCATTTGTAAAGTGAATAAATAAACCCAGATAAACATTTTTTCAAGGCCAGTTCAACAGCTGTAACCCCTTGTCTAGTGACTACAAAGCATGCAGATACTTCCAGGTGCCTTCATCTACTCCACACTCCAGAAACTTAGAGAATCTCCAGGAACTTTCTCTACCTTGAATTATTTATAATATTATAAACCATAAAGCTGAGGAATAGTTTAATTATTTAGCAATGGGCAATGACTAAATAAATTATAGAATAGGCATTTGTGGAATATAATATAGTCATTAAGAGTTGTTCATAGAATTTTAACATGCATAAATAAATACTTATAGTTTTAAAAAAACAGGTCATCAAGCAAGATATTACATGTAAATGTATTTGCAAATGCAAAAAATGTTTCAAGACAAATAAATGAAATCAAGTATAACAAAATACAGGATGGTGTATTTATCATAGTGAATTGGTATTCTTTATATTTTCTGATGGTATAGGACAAAGAAACCAAGCTACTTTTGTAAACTAGATAATAAACACTAAGGTAAAAGTATACATGAGAAACAGATATACTTGGACCATGGTGTAGAGCAGAGTTTTCAAACTTTTTAGTCTCTAAAACCTTTTACACTCATAATTATTGAGTTTTCCAGATAGCCTTTATTTTTTATTTTTTTAAATATTTTTTTTTAACTCGGGAGTTTTATTGAGATATATTCACATACCATATGATCAACCCAAAGTGTATAATCAATGGCTTTTAGTATAATCACAATGTTGTGCATTCATCACCACAAAAAATTTTAGAACCATTTCATTATTCCAAAAAGAAAACCTCCATACCTCTCAGCATGCCTTCCCCACTCCTCCATAACTATTAATCTAAATTCAACTTTATAAATCGATTTATATTTACATTATATATAAATGGAATCATATAAAATGTTACACAATATATTTAGTTCTTAGTAGCTCAATCATACGTTTGTCCTTTTCTGTCTGGCCTGCTTCACTCAACTCAATGTCCTCCAGTTTCATCCATGTTGTCATATGCTTTACAATTTCATTTCTTCTTACAACTGTATAATATTCCATTGTGTGAATACACCACAGTTTGTTTATCCATTCATTGGTTGATGGTCACCTGGGTTTCCAACTTTTGGCAATCGTGAATAACGCTGCTGTGAACTTCAGTGTGCAGATGTCTGTTCATTTCACTGCTCTCAGTTCTTCTGGGTATATCCTAGTAGTGATATTGCTGGGTCAAGTGGCAAATCTATATTCAACTTCTTTAGGAACTGCCAAACAGTCCTCTACAGTGACTGTACCATTCTACATATCCACCAACGGTGAATAAATGTTCCTATCTCTCCAACACTTGTAGTTTCCCATCTTTTTAATAGTGGCCATTCTGATAGGTGTAAAATGATGTCTTATTGTAGTTTTGATTTGCATTTCCCTAATCATGAGTGATGTTGAACATTTTTTCATGTGTTCTTTTTTTTTTTTGCCATTCCTATTTCTTCTTTGGACAAATGTCTATTCAAGTCTTTAGCTCATTTTTCAATCGAGTCATTTGTCTTTTTATTGATGAGTTATAACATCTCTTTATATATCCTGGATATTAAACCCTTATCGGACATGTGATTTCCAAATATTTTCTCCCATTGAGTCAGCTGCCTTTTTACCCTTTTGACAAAGTCCTGTGAGGTGCAATACTGTTTAATTTTGAGGAGGTCCCATTTATCTATTTATCCTTTTTTTTCCTTTTGTAAGGTCCAAGAAACCACCGCCTACCACAAGGTCTTTAAGATGTTTCCCTACATTTTCTTCTAGTAGTTTTATGATCCTGGTTTTTATATTTAGGTCTTTGATCCATTTTGAGTTCATTCCTCTACAGGGAGTGAGATAGGGGTCTGCTTTCTTTCTTTTGGTTATGGATATCCAGTTCTCCCAGCACCATTTGTTGAAGAGACTCTTTTGTTCCATTAACATGGACTTGGTAGGTTTGTAAAAAACCAGTTGGCCATAGAACTGAGGGTTTATTTCTGGACTCTCAATTCTGTACCACGGATTGATGTGTCTATCTTTATGCCAGTACCATGCTATTTGGACCACTCTAGCTTTGTAATATGTCTCAAGGTCAGGCAGTGAAAGTCCTCCCACATCACTCTTCTTTTTTAGAATGCTTTTGGCTATTTGGATGCACTTTCCCTTCCCAATGAATTTGGTAATTGCTTTTTTTTTTTTTTTTCTGTAAAGAAGGTGTTGGAATTTTGATTGGTATTGCTCTGAATCTATAAATGGGCAGGACTGGCATCTTGGCATGATATTTATTCTTCCAATCCATGAACGCAGAATGTCTCTCCATTTGTTTAGGTCATCATTGATTTCTTTTAGCATTGTTTTGTTGTTTTCTGCATACAGGTCTGGTTCTTCTTTGGTTAAATTTATTCCTATTTTGCTGCTATTTTGTAAATGGAATTTTCCCCTGATTTCCTCCTCATACTGTTCAATGCTAGTGTACTGAAACATTACTGATTTTTGCATGTTGATCTTGTATCCTGCCACTTTGCTGAACTCATTTATTAGCTCAAGGAGCTAGGTCGTAGACATTTCAGCATTTTCTAAATAGGATCATGTCATCCATCCACAAATAGTGAGCATTTTATTTCCTTTGTCCTACTTGGATGCCTTTTTTTTTCTTGTCTAATTACTCTAGCTAGAACTTCTAGTACAATGTTGAATAACAGTGGTGACAGTAGGCACCCTTGTTTTGTTCCTGATCTTAAAGGGAAAGCTTTCAATTTTTTCCCATTGAGTATGATGTTGGCTGTGGGTTTTTCATATATGCCTTTTAGCATATTGAGGAATTTTCCTTCTATTCCTATCTTTTGAAGTGTTTTTATCAAGGAAGGATGCTAGATTTTGTCTAATGCATTTTCTGCATCCATTGAGATGATCATGTGTTTTTTTTCCTTCAATTTGTTAATGTGGTATATTACATTGATTTTCTTACGTTGAACCAGTCTTGCACAGCAGTTATAAATCCCACTTGGTCATGATGTGTAAGTCTTTTGATATGCTATTGGATTTGATTTGCAAGCATTTTGTTTAAAATCTTTGCATCTATGTTCATAGAGAGATTGGTCTGTAATTTTCTTTTCTTGCAGTGTCTTTATCTGGCTTTGGTATTAGGGTAATGTTGACTTCATAAAATGTGTTGGGTAATTTTCACTCTTCTTCAATTTTTTGGAGGAATTTAAAGAGGATTGGTGCTAATTCTTCTCGAAAAGCTTGGTAGAATTCACTTGTGAAGCCATCTGGTCCTGGACTTTTCTTTGTTGGGAGATTTTTGATGACGATTCAATCTCTTTAAATGTGATTGGTTTGTTAAGTTCTTGAATTTCTTATAGTGTCAGTATAGGTTGTTTGTGTATTTCTAGGAATTTGTCTATTTCATCTAAGTTGTCTAGTTTGTTGCCATACAGTTTCTCATAATATCCTTTTATGATCCTTTTTATTTCTATGGGGTCAGTCATAACTTCACGCCTTTCATTTCTGATTTTATTTATTTATATCTTCTTTTTTCTTTGTTAGTCTAGCTAGTGGTTTGTCAATTTTATTGATCTTCTCAAAGAACCAGCTATTGGTTTTGTTGACTTTCTCTATTGTTTATTTTGTTCTCAATTTCATTTGTTTCTGCTCTAATCTTTATTATTTCTTTCTTCCTGCTTGCTTTGGGATTGGTTTGTTGTGTTTCTTCTATTTTCTCCAGTTGTTCAGTTACATCTTTTATTTTAGCTCTTTCTTCCTTTATGATATTGGTGTTTAGGGCTTTGAAGTTCCCTCTCAAGACTGCCTTTGCTGTATCCCATACGTTTTGGTAAGTTGTATTCTTGTTTTCATTAGTCTCAATATATTTACTGATTTCACTTGCAATTTCTTCTTTGACCCACTGATTATTTATAAGTGTGTTGTGTAGCAAACCTCAATTCACGGTTTCAAGAAGAATATCCCACCCCCGTCTTCCACTGGCCCTCAACAAACCCACGTTCTCCACCTGGCTCCTCCTCCTCCAGATAGCCTTTTGTGGATTATACCTATTGATATTTATCATTTTAGAAATTAAAATGAAAAATTTAAAAATTTAATTCATTTCAAAAGAATAAAATATGCCCCCATTACATTTTAACATAAATAATTTTTATGAAAAATAACTATATTTACCAAGACAAAAAAATTAGTTACAATTGTTGCATTTTTTGCAGTTTTTCATATCTCTCTAATGCTTGGCTTAACTGTGTTTACCAAAACAACAGCAACAACAAAACTATTACTGAGGAGAGTGGTATTATTTTACATTTTTCAAATCTCTTTAATGTCTGCCTTAATAGAAGACAGTATGATTCTGATATTTCCATCTGATTTCAACCTGTGGCCATATATTGTTTTGATTAAAGTATATGAAAAAATCTGCCCTCAAACAGATATGTAATTGCAAAGAAAGGACTTTACATACCCCTCCCTCTAAAAAACAGGGTTTTGGGATCCCCCAGTACTGCTGAGATGTTTATCTTCTCTAGGCCCTGAGGAGTAGAGGATGAACTGAAAGTCAGAAGACCTGATTTGCGTCCTAAGTGTTTTACTCACTAGTTGATTAATCTTTACGAATCCTTTATCCCCTTCGAACTAAATGTTAATTATCTATAATATGAGGTAAATAATCCACAGTGTGGTTGAGAAAATTAAATGGGGTATTGCTGTGCAAGTTCTTTATAAAGATATAAGATAGTACAGTATCAAAACAGATATATGTGATGTAACATCACTTTTGTATTTTCTTTTAATCAACTAAGATCTATTATAGTAGTTAAGTTTGAAGCTCTTGTGGTCCCAAATGGTAAAGAAATAATATTTTGCTTCTGTACATTACTTTTAAGCAAATAGAAAGGACATTTTTTTTCTAGCAGGATATCAAAAAGACAGTCTCCCTCATTATTCTTTCCCACTCTTAACCTCCAAACTCCTTGTTTTTCTCTTAGCTTGTCCTGTTGAGCCAGTGCTTACACTGGGAGGTCTTTCTGAGTCTCAGCAGTCTGAAGAGAAGGCTACTAAGTCTAAGAATATTGCATTACTCACTGATCTCATCCTTTTATCTACGGAAAATAGATTTTTAAGGACTAAAATTAGCTTCAAGATCCCACACTGTCCAGAATTAAACAAAAAATTAAATCAGATTCTTCTTAAACACATTGTATTTAATCATTCCTTATATGCAGATGATAATATAGGAATAATAATAATAACCCATATTTTATGAATTTTTAGAATTTAAAAAGCTCATTAATGAATGGTTCTTATAACAATACTTAGAAATATGAAGGGATTATCACCATCCCAGTTTTCAAACAAGGAAGGCTCTGGGAACCTACGGGGCCTACCTTAGGTCAAGTGGTTAGTTAGAGGCTGTCCCAAGACCAACACTCTTGTTTCCCAAGGGTTGTCAGAAATAATATTTTGTTGAATAGTCTTTTCAGAGTAATCACACTTTCAGTCTTTAATGACATGGTGATCCTTGGTGATTCTTCCTCCTTCCTTCCTTCCCTCCCCTTCCCCCCTCCTTCCTCCCTTCCCTCCTTCCCTCCTTCTTTTCTTCTCTCCTTCCTTCCTTCCCCCCTCCTTCCTCCCTTCCCTCCTTCCCTCCTTCTTTTCTTCTCTCCTTCCTTCCTTCCCTCCTTCCTTTCTTCCTTCCCTCCTTCCCCCCTTCCCTCCTTCTTTTCTTTCCTCCTTCCTTTCTTCCTTCTTTCCTTCTCCCCTCCCTCCTTCCCTCTCTCCCTCCCTTCCTTCCTTCCTAAAATCACTTCAATTATACTAGCTATTCATTTCCCTCCATTTGGGGATTTAGAGTTGGATTTTATCTTTCTAAATACTTTAAAGGGCTAGAAACACTCACAGACATAGATAAGAGAGGAACCTACAGGTGTGCACTTTCAACTTCTCTTTGCTATGTTGACTCAAACTCCTGGGATAGATGAACACTTCGCAGTTTAGAGGAAGTTTAGAGTTTAGAGGAAGAGATGAGTTTGTTATATGAAAAGCAGAATTATAATTTAACTATAGTTACTGATTCATCCACATTTTTTTTTTCTTGAGCTCTCTCTCTTCTTTTAGAAGAGATATATGGGTGTGGTTCCAATGTGGGAATGTTATTGATGGCTTTCTTTGCCTTCCTGATAGCAGAGCGTTCTGAATAATACAGGTCAGTAGCTTATTAGTTCAGTGAAATCATAATAAAATTATAGTATCCTGAAATGTAATGGTTAACATAGAAATTATCTTGTTAAGCCTGAGATTTATTGCAGTTGGCTTTTAAAATATTTTCTGGCCCCTCTTCCCATCTCATTTACTATGAATACTTGATGATTTTCCTTGAAATTTTAAAATATTAGTTTTTCCCCACTCTGTAGTGTCAAGTGGTCCATGATTTTAGCTTGCTAGGCTACTAACAATTTCCTTAAGTCACCTCAATATTTTCCTCTATGGCTTCCTTAACCTCCCAGAAGCCAATGTTAGTTCAAGTTCCATCCATTTTTTGAAGCTCTGCTCAAGTTCCACCACATCCACAATTCTTTCCAGATCCCTCAACTCCAAGTCCTTTTACCCACTCCTGATCTCCTATTGCCCTGTGTACTTCTATAATAAAACTCATCTATCCCAGTCTTATGTATATTATAGATATAAGACTATTATGTCTATTATCATCAAATTAGGTAAATCCTTGGAGGATTAGGACTATGTTCTATACATATTTGCATTCTCAAAACAATCTCTCAACAAACATGCATTACATTGAATTGCATGTAACTTCTGAAGCCAGAGCCCATTCTTCCTTACGTAGGTATGGGAACATAAGGATGAATAAGGGATATGTGAAACAAGGGTGTCGTGACTGTTGCTCATGCTTTTAGAGCACAGAAGATTCTCAATTCCTCCTGCTACTGATGATTTCCATATCTCAAATAATTGAAGCATTTGGAGAGTTTTCAACAGATTCATAAAACTTGAGCAGAATCCAGAGTAGATCTAGTACATTAAGTTCACTGTAGCTTCTGGAGCCAGTCCATGAGCCTTATAGATTGACTATAAGATGTGTATTAAAGAGAGTCTTTTTACAAATACATGTGTAAATTTAATTTTAGTTAGATTAACAGAGAGAGAGAGACATTGCCAAGCTTTGGAAGTACCCCAAGATGATTTTAGCTACGTATTATATTTATGGAAAAGAGATTTCAGATGTCCCAGGAAAAATTTTCTAGATTCTTCTCATTCCAAAATCGTGGAAGTAATGATGCTGAAAGAGAAGACAAGGAACATTTATGAAATCTCACCCATCCAATAATATCTTATGATTGCAATTATCCCAGAGAAAACAAGAGTGAGTCTCCTTAAAACAACAAAATGAGGTCCATGTGTTCCTTCAAATCTCATGAGATGAAATCACTCACATAAGTGAAAAAAAAAGAGAAAACATTTAGAAAGTACACTCTCTAAGTGATGAGTGAAACGTGCGTTACTATTTGCAATGTATTAGGAATAATGACACATTCTTTGGTGGGAAGTGTTTGCAGAAAGCTTTGATTTCCTTATCCTTGGGTATCAAGGAAGACTAAGATTTCAGTGTATACAAAAACTTAAGAACATACTCAAAATCAAGTCCATGACTTGCTCTTTCACTAAGTCTTTCTGTGTGGATTGATATGTATGTGATTAGTTAAATAGTAACCAGGACAATAAGAGTTGTATATACAGGATGCTCCTGATTTTTAAGCAGTCACACAATTGTATACTTTTGTCAAAACTCCTGTCATAAATGATCCACTGGTCCTTGTGGTGTTTAGAACATTGAAAAACTGGATTACCTGGTGACTAGTACATTTTGATAATTAATACTTCAGTGTCTCTGGTCAGAGCTTATTCTCATGCATATTTGTATATTTATACCAATGTGAACTCAGATTAAGATATTCACATAAAAATTATAATTCAAATGTATAGTATATTTTAAAGCCAATAATGTCATTTTAGTTTCTTATGTTCTATAAAGAATTGTGATTTTAAGGATTGTGAAATGAGTTTTCTGCTTTTTTGGCATCAATCAGGATTTGATCACTGCTGGTCATTTTCCATTTGATATATTTATATTGGGGAAAGGGAAAAAGGGGTGAATCTTTGTATTTTTTGTAGATTGTATAAAAATGAATTTCCAAAAATTTGATATTGACTTCTTCTGACATTTTGATAGCTTGTAACTATTTTTATTAAAACACTAGAACCAAGTATAAAATATGAAACAAAAATGCAACAGAAATGACAATTAAAATGACAAGTTTATATGAAATGCTATCCTTTCTCAACAGTTGATTTACCCAAACTTCTCAATCCTCCTGTCAAAGACAGACAATTCCAGAGCACTGGAAAACACAACTGAAGTTACTAAAGGGGCCAAAGGAGTAGTTTGTCCCAACACACTGAATGATGTAAAATATTAAAAAATATTGAAAGACTTATGACCTATGATAAATATCACTTTGATTTCTCTGCCCTCTACTGCCATCTCTATACCAAGAAAAGACACACTTCTCAACCTTTGACTACCACATAATCGTCAATTGAACAGTGCAAGAACTCAAAGTCTAATGGCTGAATGGCTCCCTTTTCAGTTGAGAAAAACTTGAGTCTTACGCCTTTAATTTAAAAGAAAAAAAAACAAAACTCGAAAAACAGTACATGGAGCACAGCATGGGCATTTGGTATAAATGGACTTTGGTGTCACTGAGCTTCTGGACAATATCCCCTTTGTAGCTTGCACCTAGTCCTGCCATGTAAAACGTTTCCCTCAGGGGAAGCCCTGACTCATGGACGCTTATTTTAGCTACGGAGAATTGTCTATTCCAATACAAACAATCATCCACATTTCAGGATATATTAGGCATGGATAAATGGTTAAAAATGAGGGAATGAAGTAAAAAAACAAAACAAAAAAAATCCCATGTAAATATAGAATTAAAAAACAAGGAACAAACTGCAGATAGGACAGCATGAGTGAATCTTGAAACCAGACACAAAAGACTACATATTGTATGATTCTATTTACATAACATTCTGAAAAGGCAAAGCTATAGACATGGAAATCAGATCAGTGGTGCCAGGGAGGGGAGAGAATAGAGGCGGACTGACTCCAAATAAGGAAACACTTTGGTATCAAAGAAATATGCTGTAGATTGATTGTGATGGCAGTCACACAATTGTATATATTTGTTAAAACTCAAGGAACTGTATATCTACAAAGATGAATTTTGTTGTATGTAAATTATATCTCAATAAACATGACACGAAAGGAATAACTGAATGCGTGAAGTCTAGTATGGTGGATAATTAATCTTCCTTCCAGGTACCTTGGCTTTTGATTCGTAAAGTTTTAATAGTTAAATTTTTCAAATAGTTAATATTTTTCAAAAGAATTACTAACAGAATTATTTATTTTTATTTTTCTAGCACTTATATCACGTTATACAGTTTTAAGAACTTTATAAAATCAATTCATTTTAATCTTCATAAGAACCCATTGAGGTAGGTACTATTATTATCCCCATTTTGCTGATGAAGAAACTGAGCCACAGAGAAGGCACATAATTTTTCCAAGGTCGCCCAGCTGGCAAGTAGTGGAGCCAGGATTTGAACTCTGTCAGTCTGGTTTCAGGATCTGTGCTCAAAAGCACTACATTTCTGCAAACTTTTTAGATGCTATCTCCCTAATTAGTAAAATTTTGAATTACAGTTTAATATTCATGATGTACAGTAGATAGAGCACTAGGACTTGGAAGCCTATATTTGATACCATTCTTTGCACTGTGTGACATCTGACAAGTTGCTTAATCTCTCTGAATCCCAATGTAAAATGGGAATGATGATTCTTGCCCTTATTATTTCACTAGGTTATTATGAGTCTCAGTACGTGTGCACTCAAGCACTGTGTAAAGAGCAGAGTGCTGCACAAGCCAACAGTTTATATTATTTGTGATCTTGGCTCACAGGACTGTTCATTAACTTTTTTTTTTTTTAATTAAAAAAAATTCTTTTTAATTTTATTTTACCGGGAGGTCCTGGGAAATGAACCCAGGTCCCTCCATATGGGAGATGGACACCCAACCATTTGAGCCACACCCACCCCTTCTGTTCATTAACTTCTAAATTGTCGATTGCCTTAGGTGATGATTGCACAATATTTTCAATGTAAATTTGCAAACTTTCCTTAAAATATGGTTTATGCTAAAATATGTACATTCAGATTAGAATAAAAGATCATATTGTAAGCATGGAAAATGAAGTTTAGAATTTCTGATACAAAAAGTAAAATATTTCTAATCATAGCTAAGTTCATAAAGATATATTTTCAGTAGAAATATTCAGATAGAGACAACCTACATTTATAAAATTTTGATACAGATAGCATTTGTACTTGAAAAAATAATATGCTAATGACATTATAAGTGATTCTTCAAGTATTGTAATTTGTTTAAAAAATCAGTGCTGGAGTTTAAGCTAAGGAAAAAAATATATAATTTTTTTAGAACCTCTGCTCCTTTTTCAGAGAAAGTGTTGTATAAGCAGACTTCCTGAGTCCCAACCCTGAATCTAGCAATTTCTTAACATGTGACTTAATGCAAGTTATTTAGCTTCTAGGGGTCTCAATCTCTTTTTCTCATCTGTAAAATGAAGAAAATAATAGCACTTACCCTATAGCATTGTTTTAAGGATTAAATTAGGTAATACATACAAAGTGCTTACACACTATCTTACATAGTAAGTACTAAATACAGTCAGCCACTATTATTATTGTCATGGTTATTATTTTCATAATGGCTTTCAGTCAGAAAGAGTATATTTACAGTATACAGTCTTTTTCTGTTTCAAATATTTCAAAGCATATATGTGCACAGATGCACATAAATCAGATAGGGGCTCTTCTACTCTAATGCTAGTTTTTCTTCCTTACGTAGACATGTCTTTCACCAGCACCATAATTTTCCTGGTCCTCTGAGGTTGACATCTTGGAGTCACTTTAATTAAGCTTGCTGCCACTTCCCTCTTGGCTCTTCAATCATTAAGTTCTGTTGATTCTTTAGTAAACAGTATGCAAACAACTGCTGGGCAAATATAAATAACAAAGAATGCACTTAATTTCAGAATGCTCCCAAACTGATAGAAGAGACAGACACATATATAAAGTTTTTTAGAAGGGTCTATACAGAACGTGTTGGTGAGTTCTGTGAAACTCACTAGTTTGAGCAGGCTGGTTTGTCAGGGGAGGAAATAATTGAGTTTTGCTGGCTCAATCATCTACTTAGTTGGCGAAGGTGGTCTTGTCAATTTCTCCTTTAAATCACCCCTCATAATCCACTAGCCATTTTATCTCCAAATTATATTCTGAATCCCTCCATTCTATTTCCACTATTTCCTTGATTCTATGTCCAGTCTAAGCAACCATCACCTCTTTTGAACTAAAAGTGCTTCCTTATTGTATCTCTGCTTCCATCCTTGCCGTATAATCCATTTTCACATGCCATTCAGATTTTCATAAAAATCAGTAAATTAGACCATGTGATTTCTCTGTTTAAAACCCTTCAATGGATTTTCGTTGAATTTAGAAAAAGAAATCCACACACATCTCTACAACCTATAAAGCTCTAATGACAGAACATGTCTCCAATTCTATATCATACCATAATGGCTTTCTTTCTACTTTTGCACACTCAAAGCTTATTGTCATCTTATTCCTGTAGGAAGAATAATGGTCCCCAAATATGTTTGTGTTATAGTTCCTAGAACCTGTGAATATGTTACTTTACATAGCAAAGGAGATTTTGCAGATATGATTATCCTGGATCATCCAGGTGGACCCAATGTAATCACATGGGTACTTTATTTTAAAAAATTTTATCCCCTGCCCCGCCACCGATAGCTCCCTTGTCTGTCTACTTGTAGTCTGTTCACTGTGTCTGCTCATTGTATCTGCTCATTGTGTCTGCTCATTGTCTGCTTGGCTTCTTTAGGAGGCACCAGGAACCAAACCCAGGACCTCCCATATGAGAGGCAGGCACCGAACTGCTTGAGCCACATCTGCTCCCCCCACATGTTTTTTTTTTTTAAATTTCTACCCTGCCCCCTTCCATGTTGTTTTGTGCTCACTGTCTGCTCTTTTGTGTCTGCTTGTCTTCTCTTTAGGTGGCACAGGGAACCGATCCTGGGACCTTCCGGAATGGGAGAGAGACACTCAATCTCTTGCGCCACCTCAGCTCCCTGGTCTGCTGCATCTCTTATTGCCTCTCCTCTGTGTCCCTCTTTTGGTGTAATCTTGCTGCGCTAGGTCTCTGCATGGGCCAGCACTCTCACACGGGCCAGCATTCCTGCGCAGGCCAGCACTCCGCGTGGGCCAGCACTCCGCGTGGGCCAGCACTCCATGTGGGCCACCTCTCTGCTCAGGTCAGCTTGCCGTGCGGGCCAGCTTGCCTTTCACCAGAAGGCTCCAGGAATCGAACCCTGGACCTCCTAAATGGTAGGTGGGAGCCCAATCACTTAAGCCACATCCATTTCCCCCAACATGGGTTCTTAAACACAGAGAACCCTTCCTGTCTATAGTTAGACAACAAGATGTGACAATAGAGGTAGGGTCAGAGAGAAGATATTTTGCTGGCTTGGAAGATGGAGGAAAGGGGCATGAGACAAAGAATGTGGCTGACCTCTAGAAGCTGGAAATGGCAAGGAAATGGATTCTCCCCTAGGGCCACCAGAAGGAACCAACCCTGCTGACATCTTGATTTTAGTCCAGTGAGACCTGTGTTGGCCTTCTGACCTGCAGAACTGTAAGATAATAAATTTGCTTTGTTTTAAGCCACTAGATTTGTGATAATTTGTTGTGGCAGCAAAGGAAAGCTAACACACCATCCCAGGCCACCCATATTTGATGTGCCCTATATTTGGAATGCCTTATTTCCAGCTTTCCAATACAAATTCTTTTCAAACCTTAGGTATCAGCTTCACTGTTTCCTTGAAGGGGTCTCCCCTGATGATCCTATCTGCAGCACCTCTCCCACCAGCAACCTCTGAGCAACTCTAAAACAATACACTTTATTTCTTTCATAGTATATTACTGTCTGAAATTACCTTGTATTTGTCTACTTATTTATTGCCTTTTTTTTCCCCTCAAAGATGTAAGCTTTATAGAATGAGGCACCTTGTCTATTGTTCACAGCTATATCCTCAATGCTTTGAAGAGCCTGGCAAATAATAGATATGCAATAAATATTTGTAGAATGAGGGAATTAATTAGACCAGACCAGGGAGGAGATTCTTCCAAGCAAAGGTCAGAGGCTGACCAAAATTCTGACTTGTGAAAATAAAGTGCTTGGGAGCATATATGTGGGGTACAGTTGAAACAGAAAGAAAAAAGCAAAAGGAGATGGGAACCAAGAGGAAGGAATTATTATTATTATTATTATATAATATCATGGTACTGTATTTTATAGGCACTTGGGAGTTATTTTTGGGTTTTAAGTAAGAGGAGGGGAGCAGATGTGGTTCAAGCAATTGAGTGCCTGCTTCCCACATGGTAGGTCCTGGGTTTGGTTCCTGGTGCCTCCTAAAAAAAGCAAAAACAAAAAACAAGCAAAACAAGCAAAGAAATCAACTCAGTGGAGCTATGTGTCTTCCCACATACGAGGTCCTGGGTTCAATCCCTGGCCCCTAGGTACTTAAAAAAAAAAGGGTGGGGGAGGGGGAAGTCATTGAGTAAAGAAATAAAGAAATACATAAAAGCAACAGGTCTTGGAGACCAATTGGATGTGTGTCTAGGGAGAAGATAGAGAGTCCTTTCAATTTTCTGATCTTTGAGACTAGGATAATGGTGGTGGGGTGAATTAATGTCAAGAACAATAGTACAATAGTAGATAATGGTTTCATTTTGGACTCTTTGAATTTCATGAACCTGTCCAGATGGAGATGTTCACTGTGAATACTTAGAAATACAAGTCTGCAGCTGAGAGGGAAACCTTTACTAGGGGGAATTAGCATATAAAAGGAAATAAAGTGAAGGGAACTTGTAGTAAAAATAGACCAGGACAATGGGCTGGGAGGGAAAAAGGCTGAAAGTACAATCCTGGAGAGTACGAATAACTATTTGAGAGGAATGGGCAAAGGACTTTTGGCCAGAGAGGCAGAAGGAATAAGAGGAATACGTGGAACAAACAAAGTCATGGGAGGAAAACGTTTCAGGAAGAAGTGAATAGTTGGAGAATTCATATGCTATAGAGAGGAAAGAAGAATGATCTTTGGGTTCATCAACAAAGATGTCTTTTGTAATGCAATTTCAGTAGAGTTTGGGGTGGGGGCATGGGGGGTGATCTCCTGACTGCAGAGAGAGTGAAAGATGACTGGGAGGTGAAAGGTGAAGAAGTGGAGGGGAAAAAGACACGGTAAGTGTGACGTTGAAGGAAAGTTTTTTTTTTTTTTTTTTTTTTTTTTTTAAGACAGAATATAAAAGAGCAGGGTTATAGGTTGCAGGGGAGAAAGCAGTAGAGCAAGAGAGGATGAATAGAGAGGAGAAAGAATACATTGAGTGAGTAATATCCTGAAGTAGATATTCAGGGATGGGTTAAAGATTGCAATGGAAAGGATAACCTTGAAAAGGTGTCAAGATACCTTTTTTTCGGAGACTGGATGTATGGGTGAGAGGTGGATCCAAGAGCTAAGAAGTAGTAAGGATACCCACTTTAGAGTTAGATATTTCTGAAATAGGATTCTAAATTTATCACTTATTAACTGAGCAAACTTAAGTAAACTTCTTTAAACTATAATTACAAATACATGATTTGAGAAAAATAATATATACCTTTCAGTTTTGCTGTGACAATTGGTAAAATTCACCCACTAAACACATATTATAATATACACACTGTTGGGATGGGCTTCATTGGAACTGGGACAGATTTCTGAGCTCCCTACTCAAAAACTGAGGTCTAGAATCAGAGTTCTTCAAGGACTAAGAAATGTACAGTCCTCTAACCTGAATCACCACACCTGTTAAACTGACATGCCTATGCACAAACGCCTATGCATCTTAGAACCTGTGCTCTTCTCCAAATTGATGCAGTACCTAAAGTCAAACAGAGGAAGAGCCCAAGTCACAAACTCTTTCATTACTTATGAGTTGACTATAATATGATGTCAAGCACTCACAAGGAGAAGAGAGAATTTACCCCAGCTGTCCTGAAAATATTTACTCTGCCCTCATCATATCTTAAGCTTCAGGTGTGATGAGAGGGGGAAGCTGAAACTGGGGGAATTGTGAGGTCATTTTCTTCTATTTTAAGCTGTATTTACAATTAAAAGTAAAGTAAGATGATAACTGTATTAATAACAGGCAATATGCTGCTGATCTGAGCATTATGTATGCTGACTGCTACAAGTCCTGTTGTGCTATTTTATTATCTTTGTACCCCCAGTATCTACAATAGTTTTCTGAGAGCTGCAGGTTCTTCATAAAAGTTAATTGTCTCTGCGCTGCAGTAAAGAGTCCAGACAAGGTGTATGAAAATTGTGCCAGTCCTTTGGAATCAGGATGCTGGTGTCTCAAAGAGCCTCAGAGTAGAACAGAACTGGGAAGTCAGAGAATGGGATTCCCCACCCACCCTCCACCCCCCTGCATTTATTTTCCTGTTATTCTCTATTAGCAAAGTGTTTTTAAGTCCTGGCTTTTCTTAGATATGGTTGGGAGAATTAGTGGAAGGGTCTATTTTTGGTCCTTACTCAGCCCATTAATTTAAGTGGGAGCAGTGCACCCCTGGGGAACAGTGTCATGGTAGTAGAATTAATTGAAAAGGAACAAGTAAAACTAAACTGAGGGGATAGGGTTAAGGCTTCTTGGACAATTATCCTCCTCCGGAATACATCTCCAGAGATTTTAGCTCCAAAGCTAAAATTCAAGGGTTCTTGTATTTATTCTATAAAGAAAGGTGATAATAGTCTCATGTCTTTCTTACCTAATCTTACCCTATAATGATCTCTCCTTTCTCTAAATTTCAACTAGGCTTAATAGTTTGCATTCCACACATATTTATATGCTCTTGTTTATATTTCTTTTTTTTTTTTTCATGTAAGTTTATTTTCTCAGTGCCTACATATGTTTTTTGAAGGGAATTGGCCTTTAATTTCTTGTGTATCACCTCTGTCTTCCAGTGCTTAGCACAGAGCAAGTTACCTGATCACAATTGAATAAGTTTATATCACCTGAATTGTATAAACATCCATTCTGATTCTAGGTGGATTCAAGAGAGAAAATGCATAAGATTATGTAAAACAATTGGAAGTCAGTGAGACCTTGGCAAGCATGAGTGTAGCACAAAAGTTCATGAATATTCCTCTTCAAAGGTAGGTGCAACCTGGACTACCGTATTCCCTGAAAAGCTGGCTTAGAGATATAACACCATCATGTACTTTTATGTAATTTCTTTGCAATTGAGAACCCAGTGAAGAATATGTTACTCATTTTAGTGTCATTAAAATCTGTACACTGGTCAGGACAAAGCCCGTTCCTTAAATAAGAAAATTGGAGTGCACAGAGATAAAGGACTTTGTGTACATTTACAACATTGGTGAGTGGTAGAGCTGGTGTTTGAACCGAGGCTTTCGGATTCAAATGCAGTGTGCTTCCTATTTCTCTCTACTAGTTTACCAGGCTATCTTTTTATATAAATAAAACTCTCTGGGACAAGAAGGATCTGATGCGGTGACCCCTTAGCAAGAGATGTGGAAAGATAAGAAGAACCATCTTCTTAATTCAAAGTATGCTGCATCATAAATTCATTTGTCTAAAACAGTTGCCTCACCTGGACTATACCTGGGCATGGTTGTCATAATCCCCTTCCATGGTATGGAAAAAACAACAACAACAAAAAACAAACAAAAAACCAAGAATCTGGGAAGTGGACACAATGCTTCCTGTTTGGCAAAAAAAAAAAAAAAAAAAAAAAAAAAAGAGTTAAAACTTCATCCTTTAAAGGCTTACGGGGACCAGAGAGTCCCAAATTATCTAAATGTCAAAAACTAGGCTAAAAGGCTATATTTCCTCACTAATGGCTCTTTCAGGTTATAGGGGAAAAGTTACTGGGTGTGTGTCTGGAGAAAGGGGTAGGGAGGGCAGAACAGGGCTCTTTCATCCTAACAGCCTTTCTTTATAAAAAGGAAAGAAATAAATAAAAGTTTGATTCTGTTATAAAGCCCAATTTATGTTTAACACATAAATGTGATAGAGAAAGTTAAAGGCACACAGGCGCGTGCTCTGATTTGGTTGTTTACCATCAATCAGCCGTTGCTTGGCAGACACTGGATGGTTATGAGCCTGAACAAGCTGAAAAGGGGCAGGAAAAGAAGTGGAGGCAGCATTCTTCCTATTTAAAGCTGCATCGCTTGAAAAAAGTTTTCGCAGACTGTGTTGGAGCTGGTGCTGAAAAAGGGGGCTTGCAGAGCCTGCCCTGGGGCTGGTGCTGAAAGGAAAAGAGCCCACAGCTGACTTCATGGTGCTACAATTACCTTAGAATCTACTTTTCACTCCCAGGAGGACCCACATGTCTAATATTTAGACATGATGGCAAACTGGGTGGAAGCAAGACCTCTCCTCATTCTTACTGTTTTATTAGGGCAATTTGTCTCAATAAAAGCCCAGGAAGAAGGCGAGGATGGTGAGTTTGCCTTTTGCTTTGCTGGTGGTGTTTACTACACGGTTTGGGAAGTAGGGGGGAATGTTAAGCCTCAGGAAGAGTAAAGAGAGGTTCTGGTTTAAAGTTGAGACGGGGGCTGACAGATTTGCACCTGGGAAACGGCTCTGAAGACAGCCGGGATGTTTGTAAATCCGGAGCGCTACATCTGCCTTTGGAAAGAGTACACTTACTAGATATTTCTGAGAAAGGCTAGGATAAGTCCTTTTGCTTGGGTGTGGAGAGTGGGACGTTTAAAGCAAAGAGAGAGTTTAAAACAGAACCTTAAAGTCACTTTTAGTTGGAGGAGTTGTGTTCCGTGGGTTGGAGTTTTGAGAGCAAGGAGAAGTCGCTGCAGAAGCTGAGTTGGGTGGAGTCTCTTTGTACTGAACTTCAGCTGCTTCATAAAATTCTTTGTTTAGAAAATTCTCTGCAGCAACTCTGATAGCTCAGAGTTTTCTTTGTCCTTGGTTCCTCATTCTTCACTCTTTACAGAGTTTTACTTATTTCACATTTTCATTTATGA
The DNA here is from genome assembly GCA_026826555.1 of Tolypeutes matacus. Taxonomy (NCBI): domain Eukaryota; kingdom Metazoa; phylum Chordata; class Mammalia; order Cingulata; family Chlamyphoridae; genus Tolypeutes; species Tolypeutes matacus. The sequence continues at coordinate 49,289,243 of JAKSZT010053929.1, forward strand.
TCTCAAATTCACTTTGGCTTATGGAGAGCTGTCTCATTTATTTCTCCAGGACGGAGGCTGATAGAATCCAGATTTCTTAAACAGTGGTATTTTCCCACCCTACTGACTTGATTATCAGGACAGGAGTGGTTCTCAGTTGGATGGCCAAAGCTGGAAATCAGCATGACCTACGAATAATTTATTTGGTTTGGAGTATGGACATTATCCTTTAGACATAAGGATTTTTGTTTGTTTGTTTTGTTTTTAATTTAAAAAAAAATTTAAAAAGAGAAATCTTGCCTGGCTACCAAAAATTTTCCTATGCAATTTGCATATATTAGGCTTGGGCTATATGATGTAGTTAAACAATAAAGTATGGCTGATATAGAATATAAGAAAATATGTAATTGGTTCCACCAGCTTAAATCCTTATTCTCAAGGCCTGACATTTCAAATACAGACTTGTACTTTTTCATAATTGGTCATTGCAGATTTTCATAACTTTTTAACATCAAACTCAGGCTTTTAAAACTTACTACAGTTATTAAACTTTTCTGTTACTATTTTCTGTGTGTATGTATATATAAATATATTTGATCTAAAGATGTTCATAAAATTAATCTAGAGACTAACAGTTCTAGAAACATTTAAAGATTGAAAATAAGAATGTAGGAATGAATTACTTACAGTCTGTCAGGAGTCCCATAGAGGGGGCACTTTCTATAATCTTGGAACTTTTTATGTTACATTTTATATTTTAAAAAGTGAGACAATTTATGAAAGGTAAAAACCCTTGTGTTTCTTTGAAATAGTGTGAAAAACAAGCCTTGCTTGGAAAGGTGGAGCAGGCAATTAAATAGGAAGTGGGAGTCAGGAAAGGGGAGGAAAAATATAGAAAAATTACAATAGAAATAATCTGACTATAAAGGAAACAGTTGACTCCCTTCCTCCACAAAACAGTCAGCAACTTTTATTTGAAACTTAATTGATAGAGCTTTCCTTGTTAATTTATTTTAAAGTTAATAACTTAATGTTATAAGGTATAGAATTAATTGAATGTGTGAAAAAATGAAATGAATGTTTCATAAGGCGTATGAAATTGGCCATGTGTTAAAAAACTTTCCCAAGTAGTTGTAGTTACTTTGTGTTTCTGATAAATGAGTAGAATTCAAGTTTCCTTAATTTTCATCTACATAAATGTTAGCAATGTGATAGGTGGTGTAATTAAGTCCCCAACTCCAAGCTAAAGCCCACCCCTCCAACCCCCATACAAACAGCACAGAAACCGGAATTGTAAGCCTCAGATTTTAGAGAAAAAGTGTAATTGCTTGCATATGTATTGTAAAAAATAAATTTCTCTATTTTATTATTCCATTTAAAAGAATATATGTGATATAGCAAAACAAAGTAGCTATACCCTTAATTAAAGATAATAAAGAAAAGAATTGCAGAATCCATAGTATTCAGAGCTACTTAATTTGTATTGTACTTACCATGCATATTTGGTTTTAAGTTTATATTGTATGGATATTTGGCAATATTTTGTTTCCCCTGTTCAGGCTTGCCACAAGCCTAAGAAAGCTGTCAGAATTTAGAAATTCCATATGATTTGGAGTTTGGGGAAGAGTAAGATTAGGTAAATGCTTTAATCAAAAGAATTGTCTAAGGAACACATGCAAAGAAAATATACATATTTGCACGCTTTTTTTTAATTCCTTACATGACAAACTATTATTTTTCCTCTTTTGGACTGTAGTTATGTACCAGTAATGTAAAAGTTAAACATAGTACCTGCCTGATAGAAATACTTATAAATTATGTAATAAAAGTTATTAAATGAAGTTTTTAAGCCTTTTGGGAACAAAACATTACCACTAAATTTTAAAACTTATTTGATTTTTAAAATTTATAAATAAACAAAAGGAGAAAACTTGGGAGTTAAACTAATTTTAGTTGAAACAAGTAACAAAAATCAAAAATCAAGGGAAAAAAGATCAGCTTTTCAAGGTTTGTGTGTATGTGTGTGGTTGGGGCAGATGCTTTGAAAAATGCCTCACTTTTTTTTTTTTGTAAGAGAAAACACTAATCCATGTATAGTTACTTTTATATTCCTTAATAAATGTCAAACACCTGGTGAGCTATACACATTCTTGTTATTAGAAGTGGACATGCTTAATCTTAGAAAGCTATCATTGAGATGATTTATTGTATTCAGCATCACATGAGCAATGGTGAGAAGAGAAGATGCCTAAATGTACAATTTTATTTTCAGACTCTATTTCAGAGACTTCAGTGCTTTCAGAGGCCACGCAGGTAACATAAACAAGTGAAGGAAGTGAATGTTTGTACATAACAAGGAATGATAGGGCCTGTGGAGATGCATGCCCACGTCAAGGTTTTCAAAATGAACATTTTCAAAAAGCATTGCATAAGCCAAATAAAATATGTCCGAGGGTAAAATTTGGCCCATGAATTTGCAAGCTTCATGTTATAATCTTATACTGATTTAATGGATACAAGCCAAATCCTGATTACTGAGAGGTGAATGGCTCACAGTCCTTTCTATATCATGGTTGCTTGCATTTTTATATGCTAAATCTGCCATTTATCTCACTGTTAAAGTACAAATATGAAGACGTGGGTGATTGGCCATTTAACAAAAAGGTTTTTTTTCCCTCAAGTAAAAGAAGAGTTTAGATAGGCAGTGAAGAGCTGATATGTTGGCTTCGTAAAGTCATCAGGGACTCAAGCTCTTTCCAGCTCTGTAGTCCTATATTGCTAGGGTGTGGTTCTTGGTACTATGGTCCTAGAGGGCTCCTGGAGTTCCAACCATCACATATACTTTTCAGGCAGCTGGATGCAGGAAGGGAGACAAAGCCTACCCCATTACCACCTTTTTAAGGAGACTTTTAAATCTTCATTGCATTTCAACTTGTAGTTGGCCAGAATTTAGTCATATGATTGTACAAAGCTGCAAGAGAGGCTGAGAAATTAATCTATAGCTGGGTAGCACTACTAAATCCTGCTAAATCCCGTATCCTGTTAAATATTGGCAATCTGTTATGAAGAATGAAAGAGAATGGTCATTACGAGTCAACTACAGTCCTGGCCACAGTGAGCATAAGTCTCAGCCACTTTTAGTGTATAGATATTTTGGTTTCAATGGGCAGAATGTAGTTGAATGACCAGATCCACCCTGATCATTGTTCATTTATGAGTAGAGTACAAAGCTAAAAACACTGGGTGGCACTTAAATATTAGACTACATTTTCTTCTTCCTTATTTTCTACAAATAAATTTAGAAGTACATATAATTTTTATCCAAACTAAATTGAAGCTTTATTTTGAAGACTATCTCTCTCTATATGTATATATATTTATGTATATAGGTAGATTGATATAGTTAATTTTTTATATTAACACACACACAATGTATACTTCAAATCATGACTTGTTAAATTATTTGGACAGCAATCCAGAGATCATTGTTGAGCTGGTTGAATAAAGAATTGCTTGGAGAGCTTCTTAGCAGCAGAGATTCTAAGCAGCTCTCTGTCCCAAATATCCTAATTTAGTAGGTTCAGGATGGAGTCTGTGAATCTGTAGCTTTTCAAAGCTCTCCAGATCACTCTGATTTATGGGTATATTGATGAAGCACTCTATTAAATATCTGCCTAATACTCTTTGTTCTTCATGTGGACCAGTTGGCTATACACTGTGACTTTGGGGATAATTTTCTGTTCTAGTTATTCCTTTCACAAGGAAGCCTAATTGAAGTTTATAGGTAAACATTTCAAATGCACCATAATTTCTGGTAAAATCACTCAAGGTCCAAATCCTTTTCATGGGCAGGTTAGGTGAATCATTCTACTAAGCAGAGAACATACATTTTAAAAGATATTTCCAGGTGAATACATGTTCATTTTGTATCTTCCCTCTCCTTTACTTCTTGCTCTTCACGCTATTACCACCATCACCTCAGGCCTGAAATTTATTGTGTTCATAGTTCTAGAGATGCACATAATGCAGGGATATGAAACAAATTTATATAAAAAAAGGAAGCACTTGTTTTTGGAGAAGCTGGGACTTAGAAGATTGAAGTCATGGTACTCTATGACCACAGAATAAAATCTTTTGAATCAAACAGTTTGCTCCCTGTTGAAAAATAATTCATACATCATTACTTAGCCTTGAATGTTCCTTCACAAAATGTTTGAAAATGGATCAGCCTCTTTTTGACCTGATGGTTTTTTGTTCTGAGAATTGCAATACTGAAAATTTTAGCTATATATGAAATGCCACACAGGGTGCATTATAAGTCCAATTTTAAAATGACAGCAAACTGTATTATCAGTGGAAACACTGGTGGTAACGTAAGCATAGACTTATGGGTATCTGCTTTTTTAACAAGCAAAGCAAGTCCTGGTCCAGACATCATATGAGAGAACACCTAGGTTCTGGTCCCACTCTGTATTTAGCAGTTTTGCAACCTGCATAGCCTTCTGACTTCAAGAAGCTGGAGTATCATATGACAAAAAGTGATATTGCAACCTTATTTCAATCATCACAGACACCTAACCTAGTGGTATATTTTGATTTTCACCAAATCTTTGATTTTGTTTTTGAAGCCCTTTGGGAATTTGTTCACCTTCTACATTTTGCTTGTTTTCCTTTTCTTCAGGGACCTCGCTTCATCAGTTATGACCTTTCTACTTCTTTTCTATTGGCTTGTTCCTTTAGCCTGTAAACAAACTCAACTCTCTCTCAGTGCCTGTTTCTAACTCCCATTCTCTCTTTCCTCCTTAGCCTAAGCTGCTTTAAAGGAGCGGTATAGTTTTCTGCCTCTGCCTTCCATAGGCCCGGTTTGCCTGCTGCACTATGATCTTTGACAACACCATCCCACTCAAACCGGCCTAGTAAGATGAGGACCAAAGCACATAATGTTCCAATGGGCCCCTTACACCTCATCTTATCAGGTTTTTCTGCTTTATTTGATACCGTTAACCACTAAAGATTTCCTGAAATGCTACTCTCTGAAGGTTACCTCCCTACCTCCCTGACCTTTTCCTCTCAGCTTCATTCATGGATCCTTCTCCTCCTATCCGCCTTAGCACTTCGTCTTTCTTTTCCCATAGGATTTAATCCATTGGTTCTCTCTGTATGTTCTCTTTCTAGGTTATCTAGGGATCTTATTCACTCTCAGACTTTTGTTTAACACCATATGCTGATAATTCTCAAATCTCTCTATCCAACTCTGACCTTCCATGTGAACTTCAGAGGTATATATCTAGCTGCCAGGGATAGTTCACAACCTCTTCAAATTCAGTGTACCCAAAGCTGAACTCACCGCCTTCAATGGATTTTCTTTCTTCTATTTTCCTTATTTCATTTAATGGCAATATCAACCCACCTGGTCATTCAAGTAAAATTCCAATTAGTAACAAAATTCTCCAATTTTACCTACTAAAAGTTTCTTCGGTATACCTTTCTCCATCTTCGCTACAAATGCCTCAGTTCAGGTCCTCATCATTTCTCCTCTCTGGACTACTGCAATGGCTTCTAAGTTCATCTCCTTGCCTCCTGTGTGGCCATTCCCCACCCCCATATAAGTTGTTCCCACTCTGCTGCCAGTGTAGTATTAAACTGAAATCTAATGTCATTACATTCCTTAAAACCTTCCATTGGCACCCATAACTTTCAGGCAGAATAAGAATAAGCTGCTTAACGTGGACTACAAGGTCCTCACTGATCTAGTCCACTTCTAGAATTTTAGTCACAACAATGGTCATTCTCTGCCTCACACTTGCTGTTCTAATAATCTAATAATCTAATAATTGCTTGTGCTTCTCACTCCCCACCACACACACACACACACACTTTTCTTTTTATTACCTCTACTTTCTAGACTCCATTTACCAGTTAGGGTTCCCTTTCCTTCATTAGCTCACTCAACTCACTACACCTCTCCCATGGCATGTGCCATTATCATATTGCAACCACCTGCTTCTTTGCCTTCCCATATGCTCTTAGCACCTAATTTAGACTTAATAATTGTTGACCATACCAAATGCATTCCATGCCAGGCTGATCTGAATCACCATGCTTGACATGGCTTCCCTGTAGGTCTCCCTTACTCCAAATTTTCCTCCCATTAATCCATTTTACATGTTTCTGCTACATTTGTCTTTCTGAATCTTATTTTCATCATGCCAAGTTCCAAATCAGCAATTTATCCTGATTTTCTATTGCCTATTTTACCACACTTACATTGAAATTAACTTTTTATATGTAGTTTTTAAACATAAGAATGTTCCTCTTTTCAGCTTCCCTCTGCCTGTTGGAATTTTCCTTCAAATCCTATATCCTCTAAGAAAGCCCATTTGTTTATACTAGTCTACAATGAATTTATCCTCTCCTTTTAATACCTATTCTCTGAATGCTTCATTTGTGTTGGTATTAACCAACGGTAAGCCTCCCAGGGGATAAGGCCCATGTTATGAATTTATTTTACATATTAAATAAATGAAAGTTATTCCATGCATATATGCTGATTGAATATTATTTGTGAAAATATAGAAAAATATTTCCCATCTTTCACTCATGGAAATTTGAGTGAACTGAATTCAAATTCAGTTTTACAAATTATATATGCATATTTTGGGGCAATTTTATTGATTTCTCTCTTAATTTCTTCATCTATATAATTAGAATAATGATATTTACATTAAATAACTATTGTGAAGTCTATTTATAAATCACCTACATAATAGCATGACTTCCAATAAATAGTAGGCACTCAAAAAATGGTAGTTGATATTACTATTATATTACCATTTAATTACAATAGCAATAGCGAAAGCCTATTGGGTAATTAGGAGAATCAATATATTAGATGTTATAGAAAAATAAGCAACTTTTGATCTCAAAGAGATTAAAATTAGAGTAAAACTTAAAATGAAATTTTTATCTATTATCCTTCTGGTCATTTTGACAAAACATTAATCTATTCATGCTCACTTAAGCCCATTTAAGATTTTCACTACTTAGATTGAAAGACTTTATTGAATTGTCTCCTTTTGTAGTTTTACTACTGGGAAAAGCAAAATAAAGTAAAAATACAAATTTCTTTCCATTGAAGACTTTGAAATGGCCCTGTGATTCAGAGCATCATGCTCCACTCTCCTGTTTCACACTCCCACATCCATTTAATTTGCTGGGGTTGTTCCCAGTGAGTCAGCAAGCCAAGCATGATCCATTCCATGCTCCAGTGCTACTTCATGCCTGTCTACCACTTCTGTCTGCTTAAGAGTTTATTTTCTGAAACTATGATAGTCATAAAAGTCTCTATTAAGATTGGAAGCTTATTTTCCAATCTGCATTGTGCTGGGTTGCATTTGGAATGAGAGGAATTGCTTCACTGTACAGGGATTTACAAGGCAACTCCCAGGACTATTTGGATAGAGTAGTGGGGGTGACCATCTTTTCTCAGACTTTGCACCAAGTCTCTTCATTTTCCAAAGGCTGTTAGTTTACTTTACTCCCAAGAGATTTTTTGTGAAATAGTCTCCAGAAGCAGAAACTGGCATGGGATGTGGGCACTCTATCCATACTCACACATTCCTTACTTTGTTGCACTTTTCTTTCTTCTAAGTTTTTCATCTTAATTTTTCAACCATAAAAAATGATGGGTTTAAATTGGAAGGAGCAGTACATATGGAATTTTACTGGGCAATTTATTGCTATGAAATGATTTAATTAAATCTTTGATATTCATCATGGTTGTGCTGGGCCTTAGATATTTTCTTTGTGGAATTCTAAAAATATGGAAGTTTCCATAGCAAATACAATTTAATATACGTTTAATATTGTCATTTATCTTAAATAGAAAAGACTTATTTCTCCTGAGGTAGAAGAACCTTTCAGATTCATTTATATTAGTTTGAAAGTATTTCTGAACCTTTTCTTTTTCATTCTGTCCAGATCTTTATATTGAAAACATGAGAAATTACAGTTTAGTTTAGAGCATCATGTTTCTCATGTTAGTGCTAAATTTTCAGCTAGAATTTCTGGGGGTGGGGTGGGGGAGGACTGGTAGACAGTGAGGTTAACTGATTATGTGGGCAAATGAATTGCATTGAAAAGCTTCTAGTTTTCTAGTCTTTGGCTACAGCCATGACCTTAAAAGTTTTACTTTTCTTTGAGAGTGCAGAGGGCATTGACCATTCCCAGGCGAACGCAAAATCCTGATACAAGAATTTCACACAAATTTGTGCTAGGAAAAAAAAGGACTAAAAAACACCCAGTGGACTCGAGACCAATGAATGAGGAACACTGAAAATTCTATCAGGAAGCTTGTGCTCCATCCTTAAGGGGCCTCAACTATTATGTCTTTCTGGGTGTTCATAAAAAAAATCTCTCTTCTTCCTCCACTTCCCCTTAAGTCTTGGTAGTTTTAACTGCTGATGAGATTAGGCAAACTTTTGTTAGTGGTTTTTATCCTTTAAGCAGAATAAAACTGAACTGAATTTTACTGAGAAACAACTAATAAATTCCTGAGCCAATAAAGTTCTCATTAGCCTGGGAAGATTTCAGCATACTTAAACTCTGTCTGTCTCTTCTGTTTGGAAAAAGTGGAGGAGGGGTGTTCCTTTATATAGTGGATGAGATAAAATTGAAACCGAATTAGTTCTATAGAGATAAATCAGAGAATGTACTCAAAGTTCCATTGGGGGTTTTTGTGTTTAGTTGTATGAAGAGTGATGAAATAAAATAAATTAAGTTTTATATTTTAGTATATTCAGCATATAAATGAATATATTTCAGAAACTTGGCAAAGTCAGCCCACCTGAGCTACCTTGTACCTCTTCCAGACTGCTCCTCTAGTACTATGTTGCTAAAGTCCTAGGAGGAAAAGGAAGTTCATCTAAGAAAATAATTTTGCAATAGGTGCCTTTTTTTCTTTCTTTCTTTGTTTTTGTTCATTTGGGGAAATATACTTTCAAGCTCCTTTTTCTGTTTGAAGGAAAGGTATTCAGGACTTTCTGCTATCATTCTTGCTTTTCCAGGATCTCACACTACAGCTTTATCTGGATGTTACCTTTCCAAATTTTGTTTTAAATTACAGACTTTTCCTTCAGTTTGACCTCCTATCAAAACTTACCTGTTCAGTGGCCTCTACTCTTTCCTTTTCCATAAGGAACCAATATATTCTGCATAGCATCTGTAGTTATTGTTCAAAGGCCTAGATTTAATAATATTACTCCTTGCAATGTGAATTGTTATAGAATAATTTGCCCTTTAAGATCTTTTTCTCAATATTCTTTGGCTTAAGAACTTATTGGTTCTGGGTGAAAATCCTATTATCATAGATGGACTGTATGGCTGAAGTTAGCCCACAAATTTAAAACTGAAATTAGCTCATCAGATTCCCATCGCTTCCAAAAAGGACTTTAGAGGTTCCCTAGGCTAGAACCCTATGATGCTACATTACTGAAGCCCAAAGTGACCTAACATGGGCAACTCAATTTTCAGGGAGATACTTTCCCATATGAAACTTTCTTTGGGACCATTTCAATGAGTGAGGACTTCCCCAAGACTCTTTCCTTCCTTACCTGCCTGTTATGCCTTCCTTTTTCTTCCTTGTGATTAAATAAAAATCAAATCTGCCTTTTCTTTCTGAAAACTTTCAACAGCAAGTTGCTCGTCACTCTTGAGTAGAACTTTGTGACTGTGGCAATCAGCAGGAAGCAAGGAAATAGGGATTAGGCTATGGAAGACCTCCTTGCGTGGGAAGATGGGTTTTCTGAGGGTGTGCAAGTGATATCAATCCACAGTTGGCTCAGATAGCCTCACTGACATACACTGAAGTGTAAGACTCCATGCTAATTTGGTGTGACTGTGCCTATATCAGGTCTTGTGGAATTTGTTTGGGGAATTTCAAGAGGTTGGAAAATTTGTGACATCTCTAAATTTTTATACATTGATTACTCTGAATTTCTTTTTCCCCCTGTATTTCTATAAATTTGTCCTTTTCGGAATAAATAAAAATTGAACCACAACATTGTATCTCTATTCTTTTACAATAACAGCATGTATATTCTCAATTAGGCCCATAGGCAGTAGGAAGAGGACACTGAGATTTTTTTTTTTAATTTTGAGAAATTACCTCAGTTCCCAATTACTATTTTTCTACATTTAGACCTTTTTAGAATTAGCATTTTCTACACTTAGAGCTTCTTCTTTTCCACTTACTTACTTCAAGAAGCAGTTAACATCCAAGGGTCTTCGGAGTCTCAAGTCTGACTCTTTGCCTCTTGCTAGCCCTGTGACCTTGGAAAAGTTGCTATTCTTTGCGATTCACTTTCTTCATCTGCATACTGAAGAATTGAATTTAAATGTTTGGCATATTATAGGCACTGATGAAATGTGGCAATTATTAGTACTTTCAGGATGTGTTCCCTAACTGGGCCTTTACATTTTCTCTTCTCCATAACTGAAATCATTTTTATCAGATCATTTCCAGTTACTAGGCTTTGATAGGAGAATGGGAAGGCAGAGCAGTGAATCTTAAGTTCCTGGGGCATGATGAAACAAATAAGTATAATTGGGAAGTTTGAAATGCCAATAACAAATTATTGTTTATCTCATGTTTTTACCTTGGCCCAGGCCTGTGCTCAACTCTTTTTTTTTTTTTTTTTTTTTAAACTTTATTCTCTTACCATATATGCATTTCTATTTTTATTTTTATTTTTTTTAAAGATTTTATTTATTTATTCATTTATCCCCCCCCTGCTGCTTGTGCTCGCTGGGTCAGCTAACCATGCCGCGCGGGCGGGCCTGCCCTCACCAGGAGGCCCCGGGAACCGAACCCAGGGTCTCCCATATGGTAAACGGGAGCCCTACTGATTGAGCCACAGCCGCTTCCCTTTGCTCAACTCTTGATCTTGATTATTCACAAAGCAAGTCAGAAAAAACAAAGAAAAAAAATCTAAAAATGATACCTCTTTGTTATTAGGATTCACTTCACAAACCTGAAAGTGCATATAGTCATTCAATTTTATTTTATTTTTTCTAGTATAGTGATTTTGGCATTTGTGTGTACATGTGGCTTAGGTGGTGTTATTTGAGAAAAGTGAAACTATGCTCAGTACATAAAACATCTGTTTACTTTCCTGATATTTTACTGATGTCAAGATAGACTCATTTGAACCCTGAAGTAATGTTTTTGTGAGGGATGGCATGTATCTCTGCCTGAACAGTCAGAGAAGAGTAAGAAGTTATTTGAGCTCACTCAACTTTTGCTACTAACTTGTTAGGGTGATGGAGTTCAAAGAACACTAACCCTGAGTCAGAAGACTGGAATAAACTCTTGGCTCTTTTCTTATAAATTGGGTGACCCTCGGTAAGTCATTTAATATGGCTGAGGAAAGTGGATGTGGCTCAGTGGTTGAGCACCTGCTTACCATGTATGAGGCCCTGGGTTCAATCCTCGGTACCTCCTAAAATAAATAAATAAATAAATAAATAAATAAATAAATAAATAATTAATATGGCTAAGTCTCAGTTTCCTCATTTATAAAACAGAGATAAAACCTTTAATTTATTTTTCTATCATACTGTTTCAAAATAAAGACATAATATATGTGGAAATTTTTTGTCAGCAGCAAAGCCCTACATAGGGGTAGTATTATATTAGCATGCCTTTACTGTGATGAACAGAATAGCTAAATGCAAAAAAAAAAAAAAAAAAAAAAATTGCTCCTTTTAGTAAAAAACAGCATTAATAATTCAAAGGAATATAAGACCCTTTATAGAAATGAAAGAAAGCAAAATGTTTTTCCCCTCGATACTTAAAACCTTGAATTGAGAAAAGCAAAATAGTCTGCTTATGTAACTATCTAGAAAAGTTCCCTAAGCCCCAAAATAGGAATTAAATAGGAAATAATAAGAATAGAGGCTTTCACTTGAGAATAAACAGACAGATGGCAAAACACAACGCAATTTTTCTAATATAACCAGACTGCAGTCCCTCTACAAGCATAAATGTAGCTTCTTGGCAGAAGGCTGAAGCCACTATTATTATTACTTTTTCCTTATTTATTGCTCATCAGGAAGCCTATTTCAAAATCAAAGTTCAGCACTAAGTGCCCGTTTGTGGCATGGTATCCTTTTTCCCTGGGTCAGAAGGTAACTTTGAGCTACAAGTTTAAACTGGTGACAAATAGCCACAGCAATCACAGCCAAGTGTTTAGACAAGGGGTCCAGCATCCCTCGGGTCTGTCTACTTTCTGGTATATTTTAAGACTCTCCACTCCTACAGAGAAAAACATGCAGTTAAGGAGATGAGGGCCTCAATTAAATGACCGGTACTTTCTTTCATGTATGAACTGTTGAAGTAATTTCAAAGAAAATCGTCTAAATTAAAACCGGACCAGAGTATAGGAAATCTGCGTTCTAATTGCAGCTCTGTTGTGAACTAAGTTGGTGATTTTGTGAAAGTGACTTAAATTCTCTGAGTCTCAGTTTCCTCCTTTGTATAAAACTTGTGATAAATCATCCAAGGCCACTTCCTACTCTGAAAGTCTGTAACTATAAAATGTTTACATGAAGCTATTTCATGGAAGTCAGATTTGTGATACAATACTGTGGAAATGACCATCTATATGTTTTGGTAGATTGAAGCATTCATGCATCATCTCTGTGGGTAATGTACTTCTGTACTTTAAAAATAGAATTTGAATTTTCAATCCAGGTTTATAGTTTTTTCTCTAACTATGGTTCACAACTGTAAGTTAAAGAACACAACTCCTAATTCATAATTCTGTAAAATGATCTGCTTTTCAGTGAATAGCTTTACAGCAAAGTTTCTGGGCATTGTGGTAAATGTGATAATTGTGACAAAAATCCCAATAATCAGATATTAACTTTTATAGATTTCTGATAAGCTTTGAAATTTCCAATTAAAAAGGAAATATGTAAATGCATTATCTGTTATGTTAGACTATTATAACCACAAGACAATGTCCCCTAAATATTTTTTACTAGGGTAGGAATCAGGGTTCAGTAGCATGCCTTCCTACATGCTGACCCTCATAACTAGTAGATTGACCTTTGCAGTTCTCTCTTCACTGCTTACTTTTCCCAATAATCTACTCAATTGCTGTTCCATACGGCATTTTAAAAAAGGAATTTAAGTATTATGGGCTTTTGCCTTGTGAGTAGGTCACAGAATTGTCATACTTGTTCTTGATTCCTTATTTTTTCTTTGCAATAATGTTTGCAATAATGTTTAGTCTATATTTTAGAAGATTTGATTTATTCCTTTGATATTTCTTAAGCACAGAACTTTTTGGAACATGCTGCTTGCCCTCCTTTTTGTCAGAATGAAAGGGATTCCATTTATGTTTCTTTCCCCCATTTATCTCTTTCACTAATACTGATTGAGTCCTGCAAATAACTATGTCTCCAAGCCCTTCTATAATTTCACACCCAGGCATTCTGGGCAGGAAAAAAGCCTTTTTCATATGCCTTTACAAGACGTTTGTATGTCTAATTCAAGTTCATGATAGTTAAACATTAAAACTTTGATGAGATTAAAAAATATACTATCCACAAATGTTCAAATCTGTGTTCAAATCAAAGACGTCATTGGGAGAAAACCATCAGGTTTTAGCTTAAGTTATTCTCCAATAAATGAGATAACTTGTGCTTACTTCTGCAGCACATATACTAAAATTGGAACGATACAGAGAAGATTAGCATGGCCCCTGCACAAGGGTGACACGCAAATTCGTGAAGCATTCCATATTTAAAAAAAAAAAAAAAAAGAGAGATACCTTTAGTCAGCTTAAATTACTTGAAAAAAACTTACTTTTTTGGCTAATATAGATCTTATTATATCCTCATAATCCATTATAAAAGTTTGTCAGTGGCATTGGAATTTGTTTCAGATGATTTTGAAAAAAATTAACTTTTCATGATTATTATCATGAAATTGGTTAGTTCATTAGATTTTCTGAATCTTCTGAAGCATCTCAAATGGTGATGATTTCCAGTTGACTTTCTCTACAGAGTAATATATACCCACAATGCAACCTATGGGACAGATAGAGTAATTAATTAATTAATGTATTTATTTGACATTTATTGAGCACCTACTGCTTACCAGACACTTTGGTAGATGATACAGAAACAAATGTTTAATCCTTGTCTCCAAAAAGCTCATTGTATTGTGGGGATGAGACAAGTAAAAATCAAGGACAATACCAGGCTGTTTGTGCTGTGATACAGGCAGACGCAGGATACTAGGGAGCACTAGAAAGCATCCCTACCCCACACTGCCTGAGCTATGCAGGGTTTGGGTAGGAGTGGAGAGGACACCTGAGCAGAGTCATTCCTCTGCATTCGCTCCATTTGTTTTAGTTTGCTAAAAGCTGCTGGGAGTAATATACCAGAAATGGGTTGGCGTTTACAATGGGAATTTATTAGGTAAAAATGTACAGTTCTGAGGCTATGAAAATGTCCAAATCAAGATATCATCAAAGATGCTGTCTGACCAAAGGTCAGCTGCTGGTGATCCTGGACTCCTGCAAGGCACAGTGGCAACTTTGCTGATCTCTGCCTTCTCCAGGCTCACCTTCTCTCCAAGCTCAGCTATAAGCAATCATGCACGTGGCAGTGTCAGATCATCTCTCCCCTCTCCTCCTGTTCTCTGTGCTAGCCCTTCTTTGGGTTGCTCTGTCTATGACTTTTCTCTCTCTTGGGTTCATTGATTTCCACTTCTAGAGGCTTCTTTCTGTGACTGCCACTTTTATTCTGTGTCTGTGCCTCTTTATTCCTCTGTTTATAAAGGACTCCAGTAAGAAAATTAAGATCCACTCTGGGCTATGCCCTACTGGACCAATGTAGTCAAATAACACCTAACTGGTCTAATCTAATCAATGGTTAACAATAGGTTCAATTTAAGAACATAATTTTCTGGGGTCCACAAAGAAGATGCAAACCAGCACACTATTATTCCCCTTATCTGCATTCCATTCTCTTCTTCACACATCCAAGTCCTTCACATCCATGGTCCACTCTGATATGTATCCTCTTTGAAATCTTTTGGATGATCCCAAACATCTTTGTTCTTTTTTTTTCTCCTAACTTATACCACTTTATATGATATGTTTAGCACTTAATAGATACTTTTTTTGGTATTTGTCTATTGTTTTAGTTTCACTAACTAGTAAATGTCATTGATTTCCTAGTCATAGATATGCTCCTTGAGGGTAAAGACCAGAAAGTCTGATGCAGAAACAGGGTTATGGATATAGTAGGTACTCAATAAATGTTTGTGATTGATAATTCAAGGAAAAATATTTTTTTAATCTTAATGTTATTCAAAATCAAACTCATTCTTTCTGTTAATTACCAGATCATTGCCTAATTTTATCACTCAACATTGCCTAAGATTTTATATACATAGCAGAAAATTTAAAAAAAATGGAAACAGCTTTTATGTTTAGGTTACTAACTTTTTGCCTAAATCCTCATAAAATACATACTTCAAAGCATCTCGATTGACAACTAAACAAGGACAAAACTTGGTTTTATGCTACACCTATTTTATTTGTAGTGACTCCAACCAAGCTATAGAGACACAAAGATGAATAAGATACTATCTCTGACTTTAAGGAATCTATAATAGGGGGAAAAGACGTGCACAAATAACTATAACTCAGTATAATAAATATGATGAAAATGAATGGCAGGGAGGGATAGATATCTAACCCACCTTACAAAAACAAGAGTTGGTCTCCCCTAGGTGACAGACCCAAGACATAGATGATGGTTGTGCCATTACTAGTAGAGATGAGGCAGGTAGAGGAGCAAGAGTATGGCATAGAAACAGAAAAAGCCCATAAAGTAATTCTCAGAAGTAGCAATTGGCATAGTTTTGTAAGAAACTACTAGTTCAATGTTCATGAAACATTGAATGGAAGCTAGGAAGGGCTTCTTAGTTATTATTAGAGCTCGGCTTTTTTGACAATTTAGTGATTGATTATAATTTGAGTGTTTAATATTAGTGGAGATAGCAGATATAGATTATTATTTTTTTTCTTTCTCCATTAAGAAGAGGAGCTGTGAAAAGACGAAGAGAAATAAGATCATGGTTGGAACAAGATGTAGACTTAGGAGAGGCTTTTTATTTTATTTTATTTTTTTCCGATGATAGGGTGGGATGCATTTAGGCTGAGAGAAAGAGCCTGTGGATAAGGAGGTATTGAAGATATAGAAAGAAAAAGTTTTAAAAATTGACCAGGATATAGAAAGGCACAACATTGTTTGAAAAGTCGAGGGACCAGCCTCAAAGAGGAGATAGGATATATATACTTTTGGCACTAGATGCAAGGATGTAAAGATGCAGATGTAGTTTCAGGAGCAATTGGTATGTTTGGAGCGTAAGAGATGGGAGTGGAAGGTTTTGCTAGTTCGTGCTTGAGTGCACCAACTACTTTTATTACCTCAATTATTTTAGTGCATCATTGATATTAAATTACATTTTCACCAAGAACAAGTAATCTACCCCATTGTCCTATTTTTGCCAACACCATGTGAAGATTAAATTGTCAGTAAATCATTTGCTTTTATTGTGAATGGTGGTTAGTCAATTGGTTGCTCAAGGTGTTTCTATATCAATATATGTACAAGCCTTTTTTTTGAGACTTGGCAATGTGCTGTTCTTCAGGGTAAAGTCAGCGTCAACCTCCCATCGGTCCCTAACTCCTGCTGCTAATGGTCAGCTGTTACCAAATCACAACATTAAAAAAAAGATTTGTATTCACAGAGGAAAAGCTAGGGTTTTCTGGCTGGCCAGTCTATAGTCAGTTGACTTTTATTTTTAGAGTTTTCTGCCTCTAGAAGTAATAATAATATCACACTATATGTAAGGAGGTTTGTACAGTTCAGAACGTTCATCCACTCATTCAATATACATATCAAACCTAAGAGAAAGGCAGGGTAGTTGTTACGAACTTTAGATCACAGATGAGGAAACTGATAGTAGAAACAAATGACGCAGTGCATGCTGGACAGAGATACAGAACCTAGGTTTTCTGGCTATCAGTCCTGGGCTCTTTCAATTGTATCTTATAGAGAGAAAAGGAAAGGAGGAAGAAGAAAATTTTAGTCACTACGGGAACACAAAAATCATTTATGTTCAGTGCCACATTCTCACTGAGATTTGGCTAACACAAACCTGTGGCAGGGGCTACTTAGTGAAAGTTTAATTCTGTCTTGGAGAATCTGAGATTCATATTTTTTTTAGGCCTGGAAGTTGGGGGTATATTCATGAGGAACTGTAGTCAGGAGGTAATAACCATACAACTTTCAATGTATCCACCTAAAATTTTACCTGAGATGAAATTGGTAAGTAATCTGCATAGAAATGAAAACAAATACAATCACAGGTTGTGTGACAGGAGAAAGGCCAAAAATGAGTTTTGAAAAGAAAAAATAATGCTGATTTAACATTCAGCAAGAGACCCCCAATTATTTGGCTTACTGTCCTAGCTTTATATACTGCATTGATTATAAAATTAATGAAACAGCCATTGACCAAATATTTACTGGGAGTTTACTAGATCCCTAGGACCTAAGAACCATGTTAGACATTGGAAGTAAAAAGAGGAATTAGAAATCGTCTGCATACTTAAAGAGTTTCCAATATGGGAAGCACAATAGCTGAAATCTGACAATTGATTTTTTTTCTTCTTTTTTGTTTTGATTTTAGTCTTTTTTTTTTTTTTTTTTTTAGGAGGTACTGGGGATTGAACCCATTACCTTATATATGGGAAGCAGGAACTCAACCACTGAGCTACATCTGCTCTCCCTTAGATTTTTGTATAGAGAACTGATGGATGTATAACTAGCTAGTACACATTAGTTAGGTGCTACAAAACCAGACTTCTGCACCAAACATTTTCAGTGTGTAGTAGAATCTCAAATAAAAAATATTATTTTTCTTTCTGTTGTAGTAACATTTTTGATCAAAATGTTTGTTTCAGATCCCATGAAGGCAGTTACAAATGAGTTAAAAATTTTAATCACCTGCAGAAATCCTTTAATAATCTGTGAATGCTACCCATTTATAATCAATCAGTCCAGCAATAGCAAATATTTGTATGTCTTCTGTGCACCAAGCCAAACACCATGCTGCACTCAATTTATATGAATAAATTCAGCAGTCAAATCCTTGATTACTAGCTCTGGGAAGTTTCCAATTTAGTTGGAAAATAAACAATTGACATAATTAGACTAAGAAATAGAATATATGAGCACTGAACAAAAAAGACATTAAATTTTTGGGAATAAGCCTAGAATCACAGTCCTGGAAGGGAGAAAGTCAGTTGGAGTCATCAGGAAATGAATGAAAGTGTCAGGAAGGAAGCAGGCAGCAGATTACAGTGTTGTGGAAGTCATCAGAGCGGTTCTCAGGAGAGACCGACAGTGCCTGTATCACAGAGACAGTGGAAGGATGATGGAGGAAAGGTAGCGGATATGGCAATATGAAGGTTTCTTATGATCTTTGAGAGAGTGGTTGTCCTTATAGTTAAGAACCAAAGTAAAATTTCCAGATATTAGACCTCTTAATATATATCTATTATAAATATTGATTTCTATCTAATTTCATATAGAAGCCATTTAGGTCATATACTTAACTAGACTTCTATCCACCTAATTTCTTTAAGTCTGATATTATTTTCTTATCTTACGGGCCTATTGGATTATTAAACGATGACAACTATCTGTTTGGTGTTTTCACTGTGTTCATAGTTTTTGTGCTGGTAAATGTTTGTCATACTAGTGAGCTATTGAACAGAAGTAGAGGACTGTGATCAGTGGATTTGATAAAGAATTGCATAAAATTATACTAGGCTTGATGATATTTAATCGACATGTTATAAAAACTTTGTTGTTATCTTAAAAATGATACACATTTCCATAATTGCCTAATAAAATCAGTACTGTGGAGTCACTCATTGCATATCTCTTCAGTTATTATTGTGATGATTCTTAGCAACTCATTTATTAATTACTGGGCTGTACACCCTAAAGGTTTGACTTTCTAATTAAAAATTCAACAAATATTTCTTAGATGCCTACTGTCTTCTGGGCATTTTGCTAAGCTATGGAGATACCACAGTGAATAAGACACAGTCTCTATCCTCACTGGACTCAGAGTATATTCAGAGAGGGAAAAACAGGTATATAGAATAGGGATGTTTTCAAAATTTATCTACTACAAATAAAATATTTTTTTCCTATCTAGATCAAGAAAAAACCATATATGTATGATTAATATCAGATTAAAATAGTTTATTATTCCAGCAAGTTCCTTGGTGGTGAAAAGGTTAAATTGTTTCTTCACACTAGAACATACCAGAGGAAGAAGGGCATTTTGACCAAACCCTTGGCGAAGTGTTATTTCAAACAAGAATACCACAAGCCATTTAGTTCCACTGAAGGATTAGCCCACATTTTATTTTTGTCATCCAAAAAACATTACATTCCAAACTTGCTGTTATTGGTATGTGTGAAATACACTTTGAAGTAGACTATAGTCTGTGTTGAGATTCTGTGTTGTCTACTCTGTAAATATTACCTTCCCTAACATAAGAAGATAACAGAATCAGGTATTTGTAATTATTGTTCAAGATAAATGATGAAATTATATTCTAGTTCTTTTGAACCTCTTTGTTCAAATGTTCTTAGCATGCCCTGTTAGGCCAATGTACGTTTTAGATTCTTCTGTACAGTTTTTTTTTACTTGAATTAAATTATATATGTGCTATTATTTCATATGCTTTAATAAAAATGGAAGAAATAAATTCAAAAAAGAAAGTGAATCTGTACAACTTTCACTTTAATGTGAGATCTAATAGTTTTAGTATTATTTGTATTTGTAATTTCATGTTTCTCACAAAGTTCTTTAGAACATTTTGTTGTGCTCTGTGATAGATGTGATTTTCATTAAACTGTGCAGAATGTGTAACTACTTGGTTCATTATAACCTGAATACCATACACTGGGGAGATGGGTGAAAGTATAGACAGGTAGTTGGAACTGTTACATAGTTATAATAGCAATCGCCTAGGCTGAATTTTCCATTTTGTTAACAGATGTTATTTTTCAGCTACCATGGCAACTAATTCTCAATCATACTTCCACTATTTTATTGCAAATTATTAGAGTAATTTAATAGTCAATATGCTTCTTATATTCGATAGTGTGAGTTAATACTGGATTTTGTACCCGCTATTTCAGAAATTCGCAAAAGATAATGTGATTTTACACTGTCAGATTAATGGCATTTATTGCTTTATAATACTCAAGTATTTTGTACAATAAACATAGTTGAGAGATATGAATATATATTTTAGATATGTAAAAATATCATTTTTTTTTGTATCAAAGCATCAACATTTGATAATATTTTGCTTGTTTAATGCCATGTCTCATTGGAGTAATATCTCCAACTAATTAGGATAACAGTATTTTCTTAAATTAATTTCTGGGGACAAGTCTAAGAGTATACAACATGAAAACTGAGTTTACTAGAAACTTTCACATCTGACATGGCCCTATGAAAGGACAATAGATTGAAAAGAAGAATTAAATATATTTGTTTGAAAAGTAATATAAATTATTACTTTATGATGTTTTCTGTTCTTTTAATTTTTAAATTCTATAACCCACAATATACATAGTCAAAAGTTGTGGCCCTAAAAAGGAATTTAAAAATTTCTTAATTCAATGAATATTTATTGAGTGCTATGGTGGTCTGAAGCTGTATGTACCCCAGAAAAACATGTTCTCATATTATTTAATCCATTCCTGTGGGTGTAAACTCATTGTAAGTAGGACCTTTTGATGAGGTTACTTTAGTTAGGTGTGTCCGACTTCAATCAGGATAGGTCTTAATCCCGTTACTAGAGTCCTTTGTAAGAGAATGCACTTCAGACACAGAGAGAGAAAGCCATAGGAAGCAAGAATCTGAACCTGGAAGAGGAGGGAGAGACTAGGAGATGCCGCCATGTGCCTTGCCATGTGACAAACCAAGGGCTCCAGGATCACCAACAGCCAGCCCCAGAATGCCACCGTCTTCAGGGAGAAAATAGAGCCTTGATGAAGCCTTGATTTGGATTTCTTTTAGCCTCGAAACCATAAGCTTATAAATGCCCATTGTTTAAGTCAACCCATTTCATGGTATTTGCTTGAGCAGCTAGGAAACTAAAACAAGTGCTATGCGACAGGTATAATTCACGGCTTTGAGGCTGAAGTAATGAGCAGATCTCTGACCATATGGAGCTTGATTCTGTTGGGAGGATGTGTGGTAGGCAGAAGGATGCCCCTCCTCCCCCCAAAAGGTGATCATGTCCTAATCCCTGGAACCTGTGAATATGTTACTTTACATGACAAAGAGAAATTGAGGTTGCATTTGGAATTAAGGTTACTCACCAGCTGACCTTAAAATAGGGAGATTATTTTAGATTAATTGGGTGGACCCAATGTAAGCACAAGAGCCCTTTAAAATGAAGAAGGAATCAGAAGAGAGAACCAAAGAGATGGCAGTTTGAGAAGGACTAGTCCTGATGTTATTGGCTTTGAAGATGGAAGTGGGCCATGAGCCAAAGAATGTGGGCAGCCCTTAGAAGCTGGAAAAAGAAAGGAAGTGGATTTTCCCCTAGAACCTCCAGAAGGAATGAAACCCTGCCAACACCTTGATTTTAATCAGTGAAATCCATTTTGGACTTCTGACATCCAGAACTGTAAGATGCAGCAGCAATAGGAGACTCATAAAGAGGAAGAAGATAATATATGAGCAAAATATTTTTTAAAAAAGAGATAATCTCATCAATAAATACTATAAAGGAATTAAAAACAGTGCAGTTGTTTGGAGTTATGCAGTCCAATATAATAGCCACTAATCACATGTGGCTATTTGTTTTTAATTTAATATCAATTAATTATATTCTAATCTGCCACATGTGGCTTGTGACTACCTTTTTAGATAGGGCAGATTATAGAACATTTCTATCATGGCAGAAAGTTCTATTGGAATGTGTTGTCCTGGAGAGAGGGACCTATTTTATATGAGAAGACCTGAATGAGAAGATGGAATCATGTATGTGAAAGGCAAGGGGAAAGAATCTAGTCAGAAGGAGCAAATTATAGAGTTATATGTGCTATAAAAGAAATAAAACAGAGGGATATGATATATAGCATTTCAAAATCTTCCAGTGTGCTTTAGGGATATGATTATTATTTTACTTTAGGGTGAACATAGAGAGACTCTGTTCCTCTCTCTCTCTTTCATTTCTTTCTTTTTCATTACTTTTCCCTCCCTCTCCCTCTTCCTCCCTCCCTCCTTCCCTCTCTCTTTCTCTCTCTCTCTCCCACTCCCCCCCCTTCTCTCTCTTTCTTCTTTCTTTCTTTCTTTCTCTCACCAAGCATTTATGACAATCTAATCTGATCAGGTTTTATGCCAGGTAAAATGTATCCATGAGTGAATATGACGGAGATGCTAAATTCATAGAACTCATAGTCTGGTTGATTCTTCCTTTTTAAAATTATGGTTCATATTGATGGCCTCAGAAGCCATTGCTTCTCTAGGTGGAAAGTTAAACTGCAATTTTGCATTGTTCTAGGGAGGGCCGGGGAAGAGGGGACCTGACAAGATTGTGCTACACTGAGGACTCTGTGCACTTGTCCAGTATCAGAGACATTGGTCTGGTCATTTTGTGGAACTAATTCAGCCCTGGCACCAACCTACATCACATCAGCAGAAGCAACAGAATGGAATCATGAACAATGTCATGGTTCCCCTAGTAAATAAGGAGAAAATTTTTAGTAAATTTTAAGTCCTTCTACCAGTAAGTGTTGAACTAGAACTTTGGAATTTGTCTTTATCTTGATAGGGTATTTTTATTGTTGTTACTGCACATTCACTTGATTGTTCTTTTCCAGTTTGTATTAATAATATTGACTTTCAACTATCATGTCTTATAGAATAAAACTGAGTTTTCCTTTAAAGGAATCCAGAGAGTATTCCTTTTTCTTTTTTGCTTGCTTATTTGTTTTAATATTTTCCCTTTAAAATCTATTACTACAGGATATTATAACAGCGACTCATAAAATATGTTATTAACGTGATAGAAAGTGCCAGCATTTGCAGTCAGTGGGCTGCAATTTTCCATAGCTAGAGAATATTGGAAGGTTGCTACTCAAAGGTAATGCAGAATCTCAGGGGGTATATATGGGAACTACCTTTTAAGGCAAATGCATCTCACTGGTGAACGTGGTGGAGGATGATTTCCAGATGTTGAAATGCTTATTTTGGCAACTGCTACAGAAAGCTAAAGCATGTGTTGCCAGAGAAACCAGAAGGGATGTGAAGCACTGATGTAAGAGGGATCAGGCACATGTCAGGTGAGGCAAGCACAACCCAGATGATATAGATATAGGGATAAGAATTGAGTCTACACAATAGATTTGGAGCCCCAGCAAAGCATATCTGCCCTATGTCCGGGGATGCACAAAGTTAATCACTACTGAGCACCCCACTTCCTCCTTCCTGAACCTTTTCATGACCTTTCCTGTTACTATATATGTCATATTGTTGTTAGGGAAACTCTCCCTGGCTAATATGATTGTCAGTTATCATGGGGTAGTGGAACATGTACAACTGGGGTCGAGCAGGTTTGTCTTCAAGTCCATGGTTTGTTACTTACTAGCTGGGTGGCCTGACTGAATTGCTTAACTTCTAAACAACTCAGTTTCTTCATTTGTAGATTGAAGGTTATAATAGCTTTTACCAAAAGCCTTTTGCGAGAATCAAAGGAAATAATGCATTTGAAATGCGTATTAAAATTGAGTTTCTTCTCTCAGCTGCCTCCCTCCAACCAAACTTCAGAAGTAACATGTTTATGTCTAGTAAAGAAAAACACATTTTCAGAACATCTGAGAATTGGAAGTAATGTTGACTAACTACAGATTTGATATTGGATATTTTTATTCAGTTTTGACTTTTTGTGAGCTCTTGGAATAGAATCACATAGGCAACTAGGTACTCTGTCCTAACATCTGATACCTTCTTGGGATTGTTTTCTAAAAGGGGAAGAAAATATGAAAATAAAAAATCCATTCTTGGTTGAATATTTCCTTTTACATACTTGATATTTGCAGTGCCCCTATTCTTCCAACATTTTTTATATCTATGCATTGATTTTAAAATGTATATTAATTGCCATCCCAAACTAGTCAACCAATTCCAAGCAGTTCAATGTAAATAAAACCCCCCATCTGCCCCCAGATCTTGCTGAGATCTTTGACTTTCATTTACAAATAATTTTGATTTCCCCTCTTCCCTCCACAACTTTCTCTGCCCCAGCTCCTTTCTGAAACAGAGTTTTTTTCCAATCTCTGTGCTAAGCATGGACCTGGTCCAGAAAAAGCCGGGCTTTTCCAAAAGGCCAGACTGTGCAGGATTTGGAACCTAAAAACCATAATTCATATTCGGACTATTTTCCCAAGGGGTGGAGCAACAGGAGCCGGGATAACAGGAAGAGATCCCTGCGGGGAACCAGCTCATTCCACACCTGGACTGCTGGCTGTGTTTCCCTGCGAATTGGCTGGGGAAACTTTTGAAGTCTCAGTTTTGAGTTGAGCTACTTTGTGTGTTGATCTCCCGGCCACTTCACCTTACCACATTAGCTAACCAAACACCTTGCTATTCTAATTTCTCTAAAGAGACATCACAGAGATTCAGTTCAGCATTTTTTTGGTTATCATGACTTGAAGTGTGGAAGTCAGGGTGTGCTGAGACTACCTGTTATTGAATTTGGAGTTAGAAACTTTCAGCTTAAATCCTAGCTCCTCTATCTACTAGCTGTATGATCCTATAAGTTTAAACTTATAAGTCTCAGTGTCTTATCCTCTATAAAATGTAGAGGATAATATTGCTCCAACTATCTCATAGTGTGAGGATTGAATGAAATTATGTGTGTCAAAGTACTTAAAACAAGGTGGGTGATTCCCCTCTCAATCTCCCCAGGGACTCTGAATAATCCTATTCACATCACACTGTTATTATTTGACTTTCTCTGCTAGAGACTCAAGGAAAGAGATTATTTTTATTTCTATGCATTTTTAAAATCAGTCTTAGAAACTAGTGAGGTACTTGCCCGGTACAAGGGAGGTATATAGGGAATTCTTAAGAGTGGGACCACTGAATTCATGTTGTTACAGATCCAAATCTCAAGCTACCTTGCACCCTGTGTCCTTAAGCAGTATGATTAACCTCACTGGGCCTCAGTCACTTTGTCTGTAAAATGGAGATGAAAGTCTTCATCTACCTTGTTCATTTATCAAATAGATAATACAGCCAGAACATTTAGCCCAAGTATGGTATGTATTACACCTGCAACATTCCTTACCTTTTATTTTTATTTTTCAATTAAACCCCCCAATAGAATTCTCTTTACCTCAAATACATATTTTCTTCTACATTGGATGATTATGCTCTTTGTTCTCCTTCCTAGATGTTTGGAGGAAATTGCCTCAAATTCTAAAGCTTTATATTTTCAAGCCTTTTCGGTAAACAAAGAAACACCACAGTTCACTTTCTAATGTAATTCCTACGGTCTTAGAACCAATAATACAACTTTCAGACAACAATTGGCCATCTGTTTTTAGATTTTTGTTAGAGTAAAAAATTCCATATTTTATCTAAAAGTTTTTCTGAAACTACAGAGCATTTTTAATTTCCATTGTGAATTCCATAGTTACATGATTTTAAAACATAAAAATGACTTTTAAAGTCAAAAGGACTTTTATATCATTTCTACTAGGATATAGTTTTATCAAAGCTACTGAGAACTATGTAAGAGTTATGTGTTCTGTTGAATAAACTCAATTATAACAGAGCTTTAAAAATAATCACAGTAAAATTAGAGAAATTGCTTTAGTGGTATTTGTAGTTAAGAATGTAGGAAAAAGAGTTACAAAGGAATATGTATTTTTATGTTCTTGCTTAGGCTTTAATACAACTTGGCAACTCATGGGGAGGGGGGGGAAGCTAACTGAAATGGAAGGTTATAAAAGTAATAGCTAAATGTCAGGTGTTTATTTAATTTGCAGATGATCTAGACCTATTACTTCTCTTCTTTTTAAGCATTTATCATGCATTCATATCTTTAATAATGGATACAATAGGAAATAAGACATTAAAAGCTCAATTATTTCACTAATACATTTCTCAACAGGATTTATTATGTAAGATTATGTTCTGAGTTTTTTTTTTTTTTCAATTTGAAGATAGCTTCATTTGCCCTTATGCTTTTATTATATATAAACCATAAACTATTCTGAGACCTAGTGTGACACCATTTGCCATAGAAGTTATTTTAACCTAAAGAAGGTACATTTTGAAGCATGTCCAGGAGAAAATACAATAATTCTTTTGTAAAGGAAAGGAAATGTATTGTATTGTAAAGGACGTATTTCTTATAATTCCAGAAGGCAAAAATAGCTCCATGTGGTAGAAAGTATAGATGGGTCAATTTTGCCTATTATGTAATTCATGATATAGTCATTCAATTACAGTAAAAACTAATCTGTTAGTTCCAAATTTGTACATGGATTCACTTTCTAAAATGCCATGTGAGATTCCCTTTGGAAGATTTTTGTAACCATTTGACCTAACTGAAAATAAAATGGGCTCTCTTTTGAAATGGTGAATTCTCCATCTCTGAAAATCAGAGACTTGATAGTCACTTAGGACTCCTACAGAATAAATTCCTTAGAAATTGGACTAAATATTTTTTGTTCTTTTATGATACTCTGAGTAAATCAGCTTAGTGCTTGAGGAACTAAAGACAACTCCATAAGTTCATTCCAGGACAAAGATATGAGAAGGAATACCAGGGAATATTTATTATATACACAAACCTCTATTATCTTTCAAGGCTTTTTAATGGGGCTGAGAAAATCCAAGGATGTCTTAAACTGATTATTTTATAAGATAGAAAAGCAGGTCACAGGCTTATAAGTAGGTCTTACAAGCTAGATATGGTATGCCTCAGAGTCACTAGCATTTCAAACAACCACTTTAATATTTGAGCACTTTTAAAGGGCTTTGAAATTTATGTCTTGAAAATGAGTTGCGCTGATACTGCTTTAAAAATTGTGCATACAAAAAAACCAAATATCAAGTCAAAATCCCCTTCTATGCACTGTGTCCCAAGGATTTTTATATCAATGTGACAGTTTTAAATTTGCATTTGTGCTCTGATATGTGACAATTAGCATGGCATCTATTTACTTCATGTACTTAATTGCTTGTCATGTAAGAGCATTTTGGCTATAATATATTGCCTCTTAAGCCAGCTTTAAAGTATAGTGTAATGTAGAATACAATCACAACTGTTTAGTGACTGAACAATTGGTTGCTTTAATTTGGTTTTGTTATGGACTGTTTGCCTGTTAGTTTGATTCCGGAAGCAACACACATTGTTCAGGAATATTTTCTAGAAATGAATGAGGGCTAGTTTTTCATATTGACCTCATACATAATTACATAAATTAAAGCAAACCATAACAACTGAGGGCACACATAAAATACATATCACAGAGGGATTTGAAAACCCTTGAATACAAGGGTAACTATGCTAAGGTTGAAATTACATAGCCATATTGCACATATATCATTTTTGAAAAGGGTATGCTTAAGTTCTACTAAGACTACAAAGAACACTAAATAAAAATTCTATTTTAATAAGCATTACTATGGAGTTTTTCTCTAGAGAAATTTGGCTAAGGAAAAGGAATGTCAGAATAAAAGGCCATGTTTTTATTCTGGATGTTAATGACTTGGTGGTAGAATTTTCTAATTCTAGGCTTCTAAACTGTCTTGAAACCACTAAATACTTAGAAAGGAAAACGGAATTATAGAATTTGGCTCTCAACCCTTTGAAAAGATCAGCAATTGTTTAATGCACTTATACTTTCTTCATTCCTTGCATTATCAGAATATGTTGATATTTAGCCAAGTATATTCCTGTATCTTTCTTATCATAATGCAGCTTGTTATCTAAGTGAAATTTGGATCCCTCTACTCCTGATGAACAGAAATGTACTTTTTTTGGGAACACAAGTATATTTTCCACAAAGAATTTAGTCTTATCTATCTACCAACAATATCATAGAGCTTTCTGAAGATAACCACTCAAAATTTGGTGTTTTAATCCCCAGAAGTGATTGTCCAGTAGTGGTTCTAAGAATTTGTGATGAAATGCTTAAGATATTCCCCACCACCTAATTTGGTTTAGGCTCAGAAAGCATCAGAGTGGAGAGGAAGAGTCCCTTTCTCCTTCTCCTCTCATCTCTTTTCCTGTGGGATTTTGCTGGGGCCATGGGATATTGGGAGAAGGCTTGTAGGCTGATTATGAAGTGAAAAAATCACTCCAATATTATCTATAAACCTAGAGAGTTATCTAGGTATTGTTTCATCTGAGAAGTTATAACACACCAGTACATGGAAGGCTCTAGAATTTGAACTAAGTTATTTGGCTCTACTTGTTTCCTGACTCTAAACCACCTCTTTATGCAGGTCAAAGATTGGGGAGGGTGGGTTGGAAGGTCCAGGGAACTGGGGGGAGGGTTGGGAGAGGGACCAGGTGAACACTGGAGATTGGTTTAAAGTACAAAGTTGGGAATGCTCTTATGGCAATAAGACAAGGAAAAGTTACTGATTTAGGGTATTGGATGGGAGTGCATTCAGGACAGGGCGTACCTGGGGCAGGATTCTAGGGTGTGTGAGTGATCATTTTGTCATAATGTGTTGTATCAGAGGGTGGAGACTCACATAATGAGCAGGAAGGAGTTGGACTCCCATGCTGGGGAGGACCCATATGTTCACAAACAGAGGGGTGGGGATCTCTCGAGAGCATGGGTGGTTCCTAATAGGGGAGGACAAACCAGTGTGGCAAGACCTCAGTGTTGTTGCAAGTAACTATGAATCTTGTCATCCAAGGAGTAACGCCAGGGGGTCATCATGGGCTCTGAAGGGAGGGGGAGGGAGAAGTGGAGTGGGTGGAACAGGGCAGGGGGTATTTAGTGTGCAGTGGACGTGTTCTACATGATCTTGCAATGATGGACACAGGCCATGTTAAATATCATCAAAATTTATAAAAGTGTGCGATCTTAAATGTAAACCATAATGTAAACCATTGACCATGGTTGATGGCTATGTTTCACTATTTGTACATCAGTTGTAACAAAGGTACCATCCACATATAAAAAGGTATTAATACGGGAAGGAGGAAAAGGGGAAGATGTTGGGTATATGGGAGTCCCCTCTATTCTGCATGTGACATTACCGTGAGCTAAAACTTCTTTGAAAATAAAATGTAAAAAGGAAGACACTGGGGAATGAATGGAAGAAAATGTCACAATACATACAGGACACCAGATATTACAGTGATGAAAGGCAAAATGTCAAAATAATTTTTAAAAAATCTTTTTCATAATTTTTTATTATCCCAAACTTTAATTTTATTTTATTTTCAGTTTAAAAAATATATATACATGTATTTTATTTCTTGTGTTATACCTATCATTTTTATTTCATTTCCCAATTAATTTTATTTGGCTATTTTATTGGCTTCATTCTTGAAGAAGCTTTGGATCACAGAAGGGTTACAACTTGGGCAGGGGAGGATCATTGGTATGGGGTGTCAGTAATGGGGGATACATGGGAGGAAGTTCATGTGGGCATACATATAAGGTATATAAATATGTTCAAATGTTCATGGGGCATTGTCACAGTGGGTGGAGACTCACACAATAACCTAGAAATATTGAATTCCAATCCTGGAGAGCTCTGCTACATTCTCTAATGGAGCAGCAACAGTCCCCCAAGTGCAGGAGCAATGACTGGCGAAGGAGGATGATCCATTGATGGGCCCTTGATACTGACGACTATGCTTATGAGCCTTTGCTCTTGAAATTGAAACTTAGACTAGTGTTGTGAGGTGCCTAAGAGTTGTCTCCTGAGAGCCTCCTTGTTGCTCAAATGTGGCCTCTTTCTAAGCCAAACTAATCATATAAATGTATTTACCTTCCCCCCAGAATGGGACATGACTCCCAGGGATGAGCCTCCCTGGCACTGAGGAATTATTACCAAGCACCAACTAGCAATGCAACTGGGAAAAGACCTTGAATAAAAGGGGCAAAAGGTAAAAAAAAAAAAAAAAAAGAGTTTATATGGCTAAGAGGCTTCAAAGTGAGTCAGGAGGTCATCCCAGAGGTAACACTTATGCACATCTCAACAGGGTCTCATAGACTGCCAAAGTGGATACTATCCCAAATATTGGGGCTCCTGAGGGCTCTGAAGACACCCAGGTCCTATGGTCAGGGCAGATAACTTCAGAGTTTGGCACCTTGCCAATAGGCCCTACTTTGGAGTTTGTGCTCCTGAGGGTGACAGAGTTGGACTCAATTATGGCTTCCCTACACATGGCTCATCTATCCCTTCTATTTAAATCTATACTTGGTACTGGAGTTCATAGGTGTACATCCAAAAGATGGGAATCTTTGGGCTTTCCATGTGCCAGCTGGGCCCAGAGCCTCAGCAGAGTTGCTACACTTACTCTCCAGTTCATTGGCTTTACCCAGGACAACTAACAAGGAGGTGAGGATTGACAACCACCATACCAAGGAAACGAGAGAGACTACAACTTCAAGCAAGAGAGTCCCATCCACCGGCTGTATGGGATCGAAGCCCACTGTCAATTAGAGGTGGAGTGGACATCAACCATCCCAGAATCCTCAGGATTGGGGAATGAACTATGGACTAGAGTGGACTTACTGGTATTCTACTATAGAAATATTGTGATTCTAGCAATGGAAGAAATCACACCATTGATGTGGAGGCTTTGGCCACTGGAGGTTCTGGGGGCAGGGAGAGGGAAAAACAGCTGTAATATGGGGGCTTTTTTGGGACTTGGGATTCGTCCTGAATCACATTGCTATGACAGACATAGGCCATTTTATATCATCCCATAACATGCAGAACTGTGTAGAAGAAAGTATAGACTAAAATGTGAACTATGGTCCATGCTCAGTGGCAATGCCCCAGGATGCGTTTATCAATTGCAATGAATGTGCCACACTAATGAAGGATGTTGGTTATGTGGGACGGTGTGGGAGATGTGGGGAATGGGGCATTTGGGAATCCGTATATTTTTATGTAACATTTATGTAATCTAAGTATCTTAAAAAAAAAAATTAAAAAATGAAAGAAATCATGGCAAAAAATAAAACAAAACAAAAAACAACCCACAAAAACAACACCACCAAAAAAAAAAAATCTTCCCAAATCCCCTGGTAACTTAACAGTCAAGTAGTTTTGGTATGAACCTTGTCAGAGACATTTTGAAAGTCTAAATCAATTACATTCAACAGTTTTCTCCTGTTCTAATGCTTACTTAGCCTAACAACTCTAAAAAGATAAGTCAAGCTTTGATTTCCCCTTCCAGAAACATAGTTCTTCTGTGAATTCTGTTGTATTAAGTACACAGCTATCCTCCCCTTTATAACAGATTCCACCTGATACCCTTGGTGGAAATGAGTCTTCAGTTTTCAAGGTCTTCATTGGATTATGTATTTATGGATGGGGGGTCATCTTGATGATTTGCCCTTCTCCAGTGTGTTGTAGTTTGTTACTGGTAGTTCATATGCCTGGGCTAACTGTTTGACATTTCGCCCTTAAGTTCTTTCTTAATTTTTTTTTTTTTTTTTTTTTTTTGTGTGTGTAGATGGTATAGTGCCTCAGGCATTTATCTGAACCAATTTTTCTAGTAAATAAAGCATTTAATGTACTTTTTGCAATTTGATCGAGTACCTCTGACATGCTTACCTCAATATAGTTGAAGTGTTGAAATATCCTTCAAATGAAGATACCAAAACAGAAAAGAACTAACTACTCCTTGTGTATTCCCCAAACACATCATTTTATATTTAGTATCCCTGGGATTCTGTGGTTGGATTCCTTCCTCTCCTTGGCTTTTTTCAAGGGCATCTCATTACTGACTTTGAAGTTCCTTATAAGATAGTTTCACAAATAATTTTCTGGTCTGCCTAATTTCCAGTGGTATCTGACCTGTCACATTTTGGAGGTTTCCCTTTTTCCCTTGATTTGGCAATCTTCACATTTTATACCTATTTCTCTCCGTGATGTCAGCTTTTTACTGTAACAGTCTCTTATGAAAGCTTTTTTTTAATGATTCATGACAAAAAAATTCATCTTAGATTTCTAATTGTGTATTTTAAAATACTTCCCAGACCTTATGTGGTTTATTTAATTTTAAACTATTCCTTCTTACTTTTTAAAATAATTGCCACATTTTCCTAAGCTCCCTTTCCTAAAATTAAATTATTTTGTATGGCATTCCTTTTTTTGCCCAAATGTTGAGCCTAAGTATTGTGAATAATGGACAGAAAAGAACACCCATCATATGGCCTGCATCAATTCTTGCTCAAATATGTCTAGACAAAAAATCCAGTTTTATCAAGCAGATGTTTCTAATCATCTGTATTCCTGCATTCAAATTTGCATTCTATTTACCTGTGAAATGACAATATAAATCCACATTATTATTACTTAGCAAATGTCTTAACTTTCTTCATTGTTATATACTATTCTGATTATTTTGTTTAAAATAATTCCCTGAATCATTCAGAATAAGGTTCAGATCGTTTTGCTTGGCACACAAGACCTTTCATAATTTGGCTCCTAATTACCTGTAGCCCTATTTTCATTTACTTCCTATATGCATTTTTTCTTTTCTTTTGCGGTACAGTTCTTCCTGAACAGTAACATTCCACAACTCTGTATCTTCTGCCAGATCTTTCCAGAACACCCTTCCCCATTTTCATTATTGTTCATCTATTCAAATATAATGAAGATGTCTTCACTGTAATTAAGATGTTAATTGTAGGTCACTCTACAGTAAAGTCGCAAGTAACTTCACCTAATTCCATGTCCCTTTGCCCTCTCTATAAGTTGATAGTTCTATGCCCTTTGTGAATCCAGATGTGAGAATTAGTACCTCATCAACGTACACCACAAAGTCCACTCATGCCAAACTTTTGAGAGATTAATAATTTACCTGAAGATTTGGAGTCTGAAGGAAGAGTCACATTATTAAGGACTAGGTCCTCTGCAATGTCTTTCTTTCTCCATCTTTCCTTACTGTTTCTTCTCTCTCTCTTTCAATCCCCTGCCTCTCCCCATTCTCCCTGGTATCTCTGGCTCTATCTTTTTTCCTACCTTCTCTTCTTTCTCAAGGGAAAAATAATATCTTTCCTTATCTCATGAGGTTTTGTAGCTCAACCTCACCTTCATACCTTTTTTGTCCTAGAATGCATACAGCTTAGTGAAGTGTATTCTTTCCTTTAAAAATACTGTGCTCTCCCCAAAAGAAATCCCACTGAATAAAATCTTCAGCTAATTACTTGACAATAATTTTTTAAAGTGCCTACAATGATCCAGGAAACATAGTAAACACTGATTATATAGTGGCAAAAATGCAGATATGGTTTTTGTTTTCAAGAAGCTACTTATTTAGTGAGCCAAACAGGAATTCATAATTGCAAATTTAGATCCCCAGTTTGGTTTGGGTGCCATTCTTAGGCAAACATAGCACCCCTACATACTTCTCTTCCTAAACTTAACCATACATTATTATAATTAATTATTTGTGGGTTGGTCTCTTCTACTCATCTGTAAATTCTTAAAGAAGGGACCATGTCTTATTTACTTTGTGTTCTTGGGTCAGCTATATAGCACATGCACACAGAATGCCCAACTGTAGTAGGTCTTCAGTAAATATTTTGGGTTGTGTGAATGGATCTTTTATATTTTCAGCTTAATTGAATTATTTTAGTGAAATATAGTATATTTGCATTATTATGCTTTAATCATTTACTTTCATTGAAATCATAGACTTTCAATGAATATTGCCTTGAGCCCAGGTAAAAAAATTAAACAAAAAAGGGAAGGGATAAGTTATTCTTAATTCCTGATACATGATTTCTCATGTCATTTTACTAATTTAACTAAGATTTTATTAGATTTGTTGTTTCCATGTCATATAATACTATTATTTTGCAATCCTTTCTAAATGCAAGAATCCTTACATCCTCTCAAATGCCACTTATTCAGAGTCTTAGGTAAGTAAGTCTTTATGAGAACATGTAAAGTCTCATGGGTTTCATTGCTCCATACATGTGGGAATTAAGAAAGAATTCTGCACTGCTCTCAAGGCAATGCTCGTTGTGGACTAGGTTAATTCAGCTTTCCAAGAGGGTCCAAACACAAAGAAGGACTGGTTCAATAAGCATCACTGTAATAGGAGGAAAATTGTTTGTTTGCTAATATATTCCAGGAGATGATGAAATCTCTTATCTTATTAATTGGCAGTGCTGAATTCTCTTCTGTAGAATGTAATTTCCTTTCTAAAAGAAATGAGGCATCTGTTCCTACTCAGAACGAAATGGAGAATTCTTCTTCCACATCAGCAAGTCTCAGCTGCTCAGAGCTCATACTATGCTTATTGCACAGGATAGTCTATTCATATAGACTAGTTAGTGTATCTGGTGTTTCACATTACTTGTTTGAAATATCAACAGCTACCATCTTCCTAAGTTTCTCAAGATTAAAAAGAACACCGATAAAAATGTATATATTTAAAAAATTTAACAAGATGGCTAGTGCATTTCATGCAGTCAGATTATCTGAAATCTTTAAAAAAGTGTTATATATCATATACATTGTATATGGATAAAATGTATGTATGTACATATATTTTTTTGTTTGATCTCATTCTTTTAGAATAATGTGGTTCAACAAGTATATTGCAGCATACTTACATCCTTATGAACCTAAAATATATTAATATCATTGTAAAATTTCAATCTATTTTTCTAATTTAAAATTTATAATAAAACGTGGCATTTTTATTGTCTATTCTTTCTGGAGATTACTGTTCAAAATTAGAACCTTTGCTCTGATTACTAGTTAAAGCTAAGCAAATTTCCAACTATGTACTTGCCCATTGAAGCTGAGATTCCTATTCTTAAAAAGTGTATCAAACCTGCACCCTTTTCTCTTTCTTTTATCTATCCATCTTTTGATTTCTTGAGTTGCTCAGGAAGCTTGCAAGTACTTTTTGAGTTCACTGTTTTTAAAGCCTCAGGAATCTTGCATTATAACAACATGGTTTCTTGCAGTGGAAGAATGCTTTTGAGTGTCCGCACCCCTTTCCATAACCATCTGTTTTGCAGATGACAAACGCAAGCACTAGGGTTTCTTCCCTGCTAAAGATCTGGGAAACAGATATTACCTAAAACCTCTAATGTATTAATCTTCATTACTGTGTCAAGTTCTTCAGGAATTTGGTCCTGCAGCTCTATAGTTTTTTTAAAGACTGAACACACACTACCTATCACATATCACTTGTAGAATGTTTTCCCCGGTGCTGTAACGTCTTCATTCTTCTTGTAGTATAGCTACATCTTACTTTGTAAGCCCAGTTTAAGACCTGCTTCCTCTGTGATGCCTTTCCTAGTCAATCTAACATCTGTGCCTCTTTTGTTTATTGCCCAGAGCACTTACCTACACCCTAAATCAAGGTATATATTTGTTTAAATATTTCACGTTTGTGCTTTTGTTCCCCCAGCAGAGTTTAACTTGTTTGAGAATAGGATTCTTTTTGTTTTGATTTATAGTCACAGTAGAAGGAAAGTAATAAATGCTCAGGACCTAGTTGTTGACTGAATACTACATAAATGCCATTGAAGACTCCTCACTATAATAGACATATGAGTAAGAATTTATTATTTAGGAATAAAATCAAATTAGGAAAAAAAATCTTACAATGGAAAATATTAACCTAAATTACAGGGTCTGAGCTAACCTTTACAGAGCTGTTGTATGAATTAGAAAAAGCCCATTCCTTTGGGAGACCTAGGCAAGAGGTGGACCTCTGTGCAAAGACAAGAGACGATTGGCTCAAATGTCAACTGCCACCAGCCCTCTCAATTGGAGGTTGTTTGTAAAACGTACAAACTACAAACAATATGCAGCAGCACTCCAAATAGCCGTAAAGGTGATGCACGTAGGTGAAGGTAGCCTTGATGGTGATATGAAGCCAGAGATTAGAAACCTAGGAACTTTTACGTGTGCTACACACTGGGAGAAATATATGAGTAATTGTGGTCGATGTGCATATAGCTTATTTAAGAAAATAGGCTTTTCATTGATATGGAAATAATATTTAAGAGAATGACTAGGCCAGAGAGTGGGTGGGAAGGTAATGAAGCAGTAGGTGAAGTTTGTAAGGTGTTGGCAATGGTAAGGGTGAAGAAAATGTCAAAATTCTGAAGGTTAGGGCAAATTTATTATTATGCTAGAGTGCAACTGAGGGCTATTGCTGAGGTTTGAGGAAGGTGACGTGGTTGAAGTACCCTTTAAGAAGACAGTTTTTGTAGCTACATTAAAATAGATTGCAAAGTGGCAGTGGTAGAAAGAAATCTGCAGGGTGCCTGTAGTATTGAGAGCAGAAAGATAGGGGAATGATTAAGGCAAAAATGTAGACAGAAATTTCTAGTTGACTATTCAGACAAAATCTGAAGATGCATTCTTAGGAAGCTAAAGAAATGGAATGGATAATGATTTAAATAATTATGCTTTAATGGCTTTTAATGAATATAATAATCATCATGATCATCTTGAGGCATTTATTGAGTGCCTAATATATGCACTCAATTTTTAATCCTATGTACAGTGCATTCTTATAAATAAAGCAACTACCCAGTGTTACCATGACATTTTAAAATATGATCTTTTCAATATAGGTTTATAGTATTCTTTTTTATTTTAGGATCATTTGATTCCTTTAAGCTACAACCTACTTATGATTTTTATGGCATAAGATAACTTTAAAATTTACCCATACTCTAAAAAATTTTGTGATCTATGGAAGTGTTTCCTAAAGTATAGGACATTAGTCACTAGGGTTAATGAATTTCAGGTAGCACACAAACTTTTTATATTTTGTAAGTTATGTGTTTAAATTATATTAGGAAAAACTATTTAGCTCTTCAAATCTTGGGATTATTTAGAACTAAAAAGTTTAAAAAAGGCATGAGTCAACTTAAAATAAATTTTGAGGAAAATATACATAAATAATGGTAAGTGATGTACACAGATAAAGAAAATTTATAATTATGGTGAGCTATTGACTGCAGTATGGGAAATACTGAGCTACAATCTACTTATATCAAATATGTTATGTGCTTATTGCAAAAATAAGAAAACAACCAGGATTTTTGGAATTATAGATGTTTAGACCTATCTACTTGGAAGTATAAACTTGTTTCATAGTCAAAAGGATTTTACTATTTTAATGAAATTTTGTTTAAAATCTTTTCAATCATAACATCAAAATGTACAGTTTTAATTTATTCCAATTTTATCTTGTCAAGTTTATGCAATGTTTGCAATATTTACATATAAGTATAGGTAAAAATGTGGCTATTAATTACATTAAATTTATATTTTTTCTTAGCATAGACATTATATTACAAAAGAGTTTGATAGATCTATAAAATGATCCATCCATAACACATCTTAATTTTTTTTATTTGTTTGGTGATGCTCAACTTTTCTTTGATTCTTGACATAACTCCATTATGAAATTAAGCAAGTGCATTGGAGAACTGGATTCCCTCAAGTATGAAAGAGAAGTTTTCATTATTAAACTCTATAATCTTCTTGATGTAACTAACTGAAGGGTTAACTTTATTTACACATCAGAATATATCTTGAGAGTCTAGAGGAAATTTAGCAGTTCATTTCACTCTTGCTATAGTACTGGTGAATTTCAAGAATTCAGGGGAAAGTTGGGAAATGAGAGTGTGTTGACTTTAAAGGTTGATTTAACCATGTGACCCTTTTGAATATGTAAACAGTTTATTTTATTGAGTGAGAGGAGGTCTTTAACTGGAGCTACAAAGAAATCCTCCCAGTAAGATGAGTATTCCACCATATATCAATGACATAGTTGTTGGTTTAAGTAATAGAAAGAACACAGCTTCAGCAGTCCAACAGAGAGGCTTTGAAAACTGACTCTTCACCAACCTGGAGAAATCACATTGCCTTTGTGAGCCTCAGCTTCTTTTTATTTTTTTTACCGGGAGGTACCGGGGATCGAACCCCGGTCTCTCCATATGGTAGACGGACGCCGAACCTCTTGAGCCACATCCGTTTCCCCTCAGCTTCTTTATTTGTAAAACAGGGAAAATAGTTCTTAGCTCACTGTCATGAGCATTTGTCAGATATCATCTGTTTTAGTTTTCTTTGGTGCTCAAGCAAATATCATGCAATAGATTGTCTTAAACGATGGGAATTTACTAGCTCATGGTTTTGAGGCTAAAAGAAAGTCCAACTCAATTTGTCATCAAGGCAATGCTTTCTTTCTGAAGACTGGTGTTCTAGGGCTGGCTGCCAGATCCTTGGTCTTTGGCTCCTCTGTCACATGGCAATGCATATGGTGGCCTCTCCTGGCCTCTCTGTCTCTTCTGGGTTCCCTTGAATTTCAGCTTCTTGCTTCCTGTGGCTTTCTCTCTTTCTGTCTGAATTTCATTACACTTATAAGGGACTCCAGTAATAGGATTAAGATCCATCCTGATTATGGTGGGCCAATGCCTTAAGGGAAATAATCTCATCAAAAAGCTTTTGCCCACAGCAACGAATTAAGTTTAAGAATGTGTTTTTCTTGGTACATACAGCTTCAAATCATCTGAAAAATGCC
The DNA here is from genome assembly GCA_026826555.1 of Tolypeutes matacus. NCBI lineage: Eukaryota > Metazoa > Chordata > Mammalia > Cingulata > Chlamyphoridae > Tolypeutes > Tolypeutes matacus. The sequence goes on from JAKSZT010053929.1 coordinate 49,328,143, forward strand.
TTGTACGACAAAGCAGGCTTTTATTAAATGGTGCTTTTTACTATTACTAGGTGATTAATATGTTCATTGGTCTGCCGTACACTATATTTCCAGCTGATTTTCAACTCAGCCTTCACACCAGAACTTCTGGAGTGCTCAGCTCATGTTATCTATTTCCCACCTCTGCCTGTCAAAGTCCTGATTTAATTCCCAGAAAACCTCACTTCCGGGGCACGCCTATTAAAAGAGACCACATCCTGCCTTTATAACAGAATGATGATTTTTCATTATGATTTTTAAAAAATCACAAATAGACAAAGTATTATTTTGAGTACATTTTAGAATAGAATATTTCAATCTAGACCCACTGACAAGGATTATTTATATAGTGCTTAATAGTTTACAGTGTTTTATATTTCTAAATCATCTCATTAGATTTCAGATGAGAATGATTAAAACTGCTTTTAAAGTTGCAAGAGTTGAGCCTTAGAAAAATAAATGACTTACTCAAGGTCTCCTTGCTATTAATTACAGAGCTAGGTGTTCTGATGCCAGAAACTCTGTTTTTTTCTAGTATACATTAAGTCTCTAAAATGAGAAATAAGATAACAAAAAGGAGAGGTGAGGAGAAAGATAATCTAAAAGGAAAGTAGTATGGAGATTTAAAGCTTTGATTATAGTATCATACATTTTGAACAAATAAGACAAACTTTCCTATGCTCTCTCTTCCTTTCTGTAAGTGTGTACATACACACATATGCATAATTTTTCTCTATACTTAACAGTGGCTTTGTTAAAGCTTAGTGGTATCTCTGTTTAGCTTTCTGTTCTATAAACATATGTATTTGTTTCATAATACAGTGTTAAATATACCTCCAGGCTTAAAATGTACTGGTATTGAGACCAGTTCTCTAACCCTTTTCAGAAAGACTAAGAAGGCAATGTAGCCCCCAAGAGAGGGCCCTGGAGTGTGAATCCAAAGGGTTTTGTTGAGCTTTGAGGCCTTGGTCTTTTTGCTTGTGTTTAGAAGTGCATGAAAAATTTTCCTTTGTTCTTTGTTCTATATAGTGTTGTATGGAGTATGTGTATATGCTAAAGTGAGCTCTCTATTTTGGTGAAACTGAATCAAGTATTTTTTTACTTTGGTCTTTATTTTTATTCCTGCTTTTTTATTGCTGGACAATTATAAAAATGCTAAACAATTGTTCTTTGAACATGCTTAACTTCTGTTCCTTTTTTATTTTAAAATGGTTTTATATTTACAGAGAATTCTCACATATCCTACACCCAGTTTCCCCTATTATTATATCTTACATTAGCGTGGTGCATTTTCACAATTAATGAACCAATATTGCTATCTTGTTATTATTAACCAAAGTCTGTAGTTCATTCATATTTCCTTAGTTTTTACCTAATATCCTTTTTCTGTTCTGGGATCTGATCCAGGATACAACATAATATTTAGTCATCTTGTGTCCTTAGGCTCATCTTGGCTATGACAGTTTCTCCTACTTTCTTTGTTTTTTGATGACCTTGACAGTTTTAAGGGGTACTTTGTAGAATACAGTATTTTGTAGAATGTCTTCCTATTTGGATTCATCTGATGTTATTCTCATGATCAGATTGGAGTTATCTATTTTGGGGAGGAAGTCCTCAGAGGTGAAGTGCCCTTTTTGTCACATCATTTCAAGGGTTCATATTATCAACATGACTTATCACTGTTGATATTAATCTTGTTCATCTGGCTGAGGTAGTGATTGTCAGCTTTCTCCACAGTAAAGTTATTGTTTTTTACCCTTTTCCATACTGTGCTCCTTGGAAGGAAATCACTATGCACAGGTCACACTTAAGGAGTGGGGTTTATGCTCTTCTCTTCGAGGGCAGAGTATTTACGTAAATTATCATACAAGGGATTTGTCTATTCCTCTTTACTTATCTATTTATTCAATAATTTATTTAAGTCAGTTTGGATTCATAGATATTTATTTTATAATCAAATACTAGTTTGTTTTATTGCTCAAACTGCTCTAGCTTTGGCCATTGGGAGATCTTTCTTTTGGCCCCTGTGTCCCTCTGACATACCTACATTATTGTGTTTTTATTGCGTGCTACTTACTCGCTCACTATAACATATTCCAGGTTCATTCTTTATATTTCCTGCTCCAGTTCTAGAATCACTACTTCTCCTAGGGTACCTGGTCCTTTTGTTGTAGAATGGCATTATAAATCAAGATCTAGGAGCTGGGTGGTCTTGTTGTCACTGGGGAGTCTGCTTCTAGACCCTCTAAGCTGACAGTGAAAGAAAATATCTGCAAATATACAAACCAGTATATAAACAAGTATCTATAAATATTTCAATGAATAATATTTTTATTAATATTTTGGAAACAGGGACAGCAATACAGACTTGACTTTGTAACATTTCTTCCTCAACTTTCCATGTCAGATATATCATATAAAACAGGCAAATCAGGACGTGTTAATAACTAGGATAAGGGTAGAGGTAGGTGGAGGCTGGAAATACCTTTAAAATATGCTTTAAATCTGATGGTCTTACCTGGAGCCCTCAGGCTAAATTGGGTCTACATATATGCTTTGTTCAGATCACACTGTGCTTTTAAAAACAATTTGAATTGCATTGCTAACATGAAACAGTTGAGAGAGGTCATATACAAGTACTGATTTATAGATTCCCTTCAAATTTTGTCCAGTATGAGAAACCCTGGACATACTTTATTCATATACCAGTCATCTTTGTGCTGACTAGTGGTTCAAACCCTGATAAGACAGCATGGGCTCCAGTTAACTTTAAATACAACTACCCACCCCTACCCCAACCTCACTGTCTCCTGGACATTGAGGAGCCAGCTCAGGTTCCATTCCACACGTGCTATTGTTTTTCCTATAGTAAAGATGAAAGGAAACTATTTCTTGAAACCATGGTTAATAAGTTGGGAAAATGAAAGATAGTCCAAGAGGTATGTATTTTTTAAATAAAATGATTGAGTGTATTTCTCTGTGTCTGTGAAAATATCCTTTTGCGCTTAATATGCAAAGCATGACTGTATCAAAATAATACTACCTAAAATACCAATTCAAAATAAACTGTGCCCACTAAATTTGGACTTCTGTCCTATTTCTTGATTTTCTAATGGTGACCAGAACATTCGTTTTCTTTCCTGTTGCTTTCACAAAATACAAAATTACAATATGTTGGCTTTTCATATTCAAATTCGTTTTTTTTTGTGAACATATGCAAAATGAATTAGTATTTAAAAAATAAACCTGATGAATACAGGTTGAGTTACCCATTTAGATTCTGGAATTTCAGTGTAGAGAAACCAAAGCTTCATTCAGGACCCTACTTCTGCCGGCCCCACAAGATCAGTCATTTTGTTCCATCACCACCTGACCATGGCCCATCTAGGGAATGAATATGATTGATGAAGAATGTGGGATTAATAAAAACCTTTTCCCTGCTGATCTTCATTACTGATGAAATAGCTTACTTCTGCAATAATGTTGCCTGGGGTCAAATCAGGGCTTATCACTTATGAGGTATGGGGATCTTGGCCCCAGGGCAAGTTCTTTAATTGTTCTGAGCTACTGTCAGTTAGCTCATGGGTATAATTCTGTTTGTTGAGGATTAAATGAGCCCAAAGGTGTAAAACAGTTATGACTGTACTTAGTACATATTAAGTATTAATATGAATATAAGCTTCTAGTATGACTTCTACTATATCACTACAATGACTGCTTCCAATTTAAGCAAAGTGCTTTAAACTGAATCATATTTTATTTTAAGAACTTATCAATAAAATAAACTTCAACATCTGAATGTCTGTTCAGCAATTTTTTGTCACTAATCTGGAGATTTTCCAAGTGTGTTGATATTAGTATAGTGTTTTCACATATTTGAAGCTGAAAGAATTGGAACACATTAGCCTACAAATTGTGATTAACAATAGACTGCCAAGTGGAGCACTGCCTTTTGTTTTTCAGTTCACTGTTCTTAATATTATGGCACAAAGGATTAGGATATGTCAGAAATCCTTTGCAGTATTTCATTTGAAAGCTTAGATAGTGTTTCTCTTATGGAATTGGTACCCTGCAGCTTCATGGAGTAATTAAAGCACTCATGTCACTATTTATAACACTGCATTGTTTGGTGACAATGTTTTGTCATAAACTATCACCATCATAAATTACATATTACTTAAATATCCAAGTTAAGGAAGATACAAGTTGCTAAAGGAGTTCAGATAATAGTGCAGAAATCTATGCCCCTCTGTGGTAGATTCTTTTCTGCTGCCTTTGATTGGTTTGAATTAGAATCTATATGTTTTGAAATTAAGCTGATACTTCTTTATTATTTGACTTTAACCATAATTGTAAGCTAAAATGGAAAAATAGAAGAAATAACCAAAAGAAAAATTATGACTTTAGTTAAAGGCTTATGCACACACACTCACATACAAACACACACATAGACAATCCAAGCTAATCCAAGGATGTGGAACTAGAGATATAGAGACTATTCTTAAGAGCAATATGACTTTCCAAAGTTTTGAAACTAATGCCTTTTTAAAGTTTCTCTGCCTGTACTAATTATGCATGAAGAGAAAAGGTATGTAGGAGCTAGTGTTATCATTATTGAAGTAGTATTTGGGGAATAGGAGGATTTCATTCTGTGAGTCTTAAAACTGATTATACATCCCATCTTTTTAGCCAAGGCTTAAGACATATAAATGGAACTTTTTCACATTGTCATTTATGACATAATTTGCATAATTTTCCTGGAACTTGCCCTTTGCTTGGTGTTTGGCAACTCCAAAATTGCAAAATCATGTGTTTATATAGGTTTTTAAACTCTATTTGTTCATCATTTGAAATTTTTTCAAGACTTTCCTACACCAGTTTTATTTAAAATACAGTATTTCTCTTTCTGTAATGGCAAATGATTCAAATAATGCTGAACACGAATCATTGACTAATATAAGGGATTTAAATATGAAACAAAATTATTAAAAAAAAAAAAAAGCAACAAGGTTATATACAAAAGGGATTTGGAATCTTTAAGCTAATTCCAAAATGAAGTGAGTAGAAAAATCTGTGGTGAAATCAACATTCCATCCTGCTTTAGAGCTAGGTTATCATACAACTTTCAGGCAACTGAAGATGGATTAGTAGAGAGGTTTTTATATATAAATTTCAAGCCATTTTTGCTTGTGCAGAAGCATCCCGATCTTCCCAAGACTGAACAGGTAGTACTGTGGCTTTCTTCTTGTTACACATTTATAAGGCTACATGAACTTTAAGTCTAGATGAGCTGCTACAACAGCAGTTCCTTAGGAGTCAATGTGACAGGTGGGTCAGATTTCCCTATGAGAACAAAACTGGCCACCTACAGCAAAATATCAAAATGGACAAGTCCTTCTTTCCACTTATTTCTGATTATTGTACAATGTGTCTCCATTCAAGATTATTATCCCCATTATATTTGTTCCTTTACAAGTCTAAATCGTTGAGCTGGTATGAAGGAGACTAACACCAAGAAAAGAAAATTCAGTTCTGAAATGAAGAAAACCGTAGTACTGAAAGGTATACAATATACCCCCAAAGCACCTCAATACCCCTACTAGAGTACAAGTCAGTGCACTTCTATGATCCATAGATAAATATCAGCAGCTTGAATGAGTTCGTTTTTGTCCCCTCAGGTGGTTAAATGGCACCAAATAAATACTGAGCAAGAGGAATTTGCTAGGACAGTTAGAAATTTAAAAAATTAACCAAGTTTTGTTCTTGTGTAATTCAATGCCAGTAGGAAGCAAATGCTGAGGATGAAAAGGGACAACTTTCATACTGAACAACAATTCCTCTAATCATGTCACCTCTTATAGAGAATCCAGGGTCATCATTTGAATTTGCTTTATGCAAAACTGCTGAAAATGAAAGTCGGGCAATATGTTTATATTGTCAACTGTCTAATTGAATAATTTTCAGGATCAGGTTATAATTTCTGTCAAATCTGTAAAGGGTACCTGGCTAATGAGAGGATAGCAAGTTACTAAATAACTGACTTTGGAGTAGAGTGGGAGGGTGCAGAGGTGCTGATAACTCTCAGGGTGGCAGGAAGAAGATGCTATATCTTGCAACCAGTCTTGCTACCAAAGAAAATTGATTAGTATATCATTTTGGTGTTGTTTTCTTTTTAAATTAGCATGAGAAGAGTTTTCAAGAATGGTGAACCAATTCTACATGGCTGTGTCCTCACCAGACTGTAAGGTCCATCAGAGTTTAGCAATCCTCATGAATATGTTCCCAGTACTCTGTTCAGAAATAGGCACCTGCAAGGAAGTTTAAAGAAATAAACTGCCTTTGCAAGGCAGGACAAGCTTCTCCAACAAGTTTTTTCTTAATATGAGGCATAACTTCTGGATTTCTCTGATTCTTTCATTACCATTTAGCTTCACTTGACTTCTCTTGCTTGTTTCTCTCTTCTTTTCCTCTGTCCTTAAATTAAACTCTCCTCAATTCATCCTAGGACCAGAGTAATGATCACTGAACTAATCTGTGGCCTGGAATCTCTTCTTCCTCCCCTGCCTCTCCCAGTTTGTTCTACAGTTTCAGAATATTCAATCCTTCTTCTTTAATATGCTGCTCAACAAAGGAAAAGTCTTCAATGCCATCACATTGCCATAAACCAAGTTAAATACAAAAGCTGTTAGTTGGTGTTCAGGATTTCTATGATTGGATTCAACGACACTTTCTGGCATTTCTTCCTCTGGTCCTAGATAGAATACTCAATACCAGTCAAACCAATCTCTTCACAGTTCACCAAACACATCCCCTCTTCAACTTTTTTATCTTTAAGTAATGCTTAAGTATCTTCCCAACTCTTGACTTAACAGTATTGCCTGTTCAAGCAAGACCCTCCAGATCTTATTTCCAAAGCATCCTTCCAAGGATTCACAGGCAGTGAGCACTCAATATTGTTTTACTGATTTTTAACATATATTAGCTGGATAGATAAAATTCTATGAAATATGTCATTTATTCCTATTTTGTGACTTGGTTATTTTAATTGCATTAAATTCTTTTACTTCTATTATTCTTTTCTAAAAATGATTAATGGTATTTGGTATAAATAAAATACAATCAAATTATTAGAAATTTTAGATAATTTTTACTTAATATTTGAAGCCAGAACAAATAAGATTATTTATATAACTCCCTTAAGGGCACAAAACTAATTTTCTCTGCTTAGCAAAAGGTGTTATTATTTTTGTTTTTCAATCAGGTTTATAACCTTTTAAAAACAAGTCCTCTTTTTTTTCTCTGATTTCTCAAGTTTTCTCTTTACTAAAATGATACTGTTATTCTGGAATGTTGATGTGGTAGGAAACTTCTACTTATGTCTCTAAAAACTAGGCCATGATTACATATCATAAAAATAGATGTTAAACGTGGCTGTTCTGGCCTTTTGAGGCCAGACGACCTTGCCAGGAACATGTTTAATCACATATTCGTATATATCAGCTATATTAATTTTTCAAATAACAGACATTTTAATAAAAGACAATCAAGTGTACCTCAGTGGATGAATTAATAGGTACCCTGTAATTGAAATCTATTGTCCTCTGAATTAACCAAAAATTCAGTATTCATGTTTTATTTTATCACTTACATAACAGAATTGTCTTGTTTGAAATAGTCAAATATTATTATGAGAAATTTCTTTTTCGTAATGACTGAACTTAAAGATGACATTTCCCCTAATAGAACGGCCATTTTTAAATACTATGTTATTTCCTTCAGGCCTGTTTGCAAATGTTGCTTTATCTGAGGCCTTCCCTGATTATTCAAAATTAACGCAGGTCTTCCCTCTTGCCTCAATTTATTCCCTTCTTAACACTCCCTTGTCTTTATCTTGCTATAGTTTTCTCTGTAACACTTCTCACTCTCAGACATACTATATGATTATATACTTACTTGCTTATTTTCTCTCTCTCTCTACTAGTGTGAAATCTCCTTGAGGGCTAGTCTTTTACTGTTCTGTTCATATTTGCATTCTGGGCACTGGTACAGTTTCTATTGTATAGTAGGTACTCAATATATATGCGTTGAAAAATGAAAAAGCAATATATGACACTTTATTTTTATTAGACAAAATTGTGAACTTACAAGACAATCATGCACATGTGTGGAATTTCCATACAATACTCCTCCACCAACACACTACATTATTGTGGAACATTTGTTATAAATTATGAGATAATATCATCAGACTATTACCACTAGGATATGAACCTTTTTAATGTGACTGGGGCCTCACTAACTTGCCTCACAGTTCACAGTCACTTGTGAAAAAATGTAGGTTTATAGTCTTGTTTATCCGCTGAATATCCCTTTATCCATAAAATGAATTGGGCACTTCTTTCTGTAGAGGGAATGATAGATATATATGGAATCTTTTCTGAGCCAACATGGCTATTTAAATATGATAGTGATTTTCTATTTTAATTTTCCTTCTTGCCTTTTTTTGCCTGTAACTATATGTCCCAGATCCTTTTCCAGGTGCCAGGCATACAGCTGTGAGTAGGATAGAGAGATCCTGCCTCAGTGGAGAGAATAGTCTAGGTATTAAAACAAAACTTAGGAATGAATATGAGCACTTTTTTAGAAATAAGGTCCTTTTTGAAATTGAGTTAACACATGGACAATAAATAATTGTTAACTAAATGAGTAAATGGATTTATTTAAGAAAGCCTAAAACTTAATCCCTTTTCACACATTTTGTAAATTGAGAAGCAATATTTTTCACAGACTCTTTCCTCACAATATATATCCCTGTGATTAAGAGTTCAGAATAAATTGTCCAAAAGCAGGCACATGAGTTCTACCCATGAAATAATACCATCTTTCCTTCAATGCCTAGAGGAAGGGAAACTCTTAAGTGAAACCAGATAAGACTATTCTATTAAGAAGTATAAATATTCAGGAATGTATTTGTCCATACTGTATCTGCACAGTGACTGTCACAGAGAAGACAAAAAAATGCCTTTTTGTTGAATTGAACTAAAGGAGTATAAGAAAAGAGGAGTATTTTAGTTCTGTGGCCAAAAGATGTCTGGAATATCACAATAGAGACATCTCAATTTATTTAATTATTAATTTCTTTCATCTTTCTTTGCTTCAAGGTTAAGTTATGCTCATAAAATGTATAACTAGCCTAGACAGAACCATTTGAAGAGCACAATTTAAAACAAGTAAAGTCTAAGCTACACGAGGGTATGAACTTTATTTTATTATAAACCTCTCAGCATACTGTCTTCTATAATGTAGCTACATAATATGTTACCTAATAAGTGGCTAAACTATAATATAACCACTTCCCCTAAATCTTAGCATAACTGAAGCTTGAATGAATGTACAAGTCACTCTTTGATTCTTGATCTGAAAATTATTTCCTAGTCCGTATACTATAATTTATCCATTTTGAAATCAAATAGGCAATTTACAAATCTAAACATCATCTAATAGTTTTTGCATTGAAAAGAGAAAAGAGGATTTTAAATATTGAGGAAAAAATTGATGGTATAAACCATTTTATCTATTCCATTTTTTCTTTATTTCTGCAAGTTTAGGGAATGTCTAAATCATTCATCTCTCAAAAGTAACTAAATATTACTCTTCATTCATTTTACATAAATCATATTGAAAACATGGCTATTCTTATTTCTTCATCATTTATGGGTTGGGCCCGTTCTGGTAAAATGTAACGATTTTTTCCCTGCCAATTTATAAAAGCATAGAAAACAGACTGAAGGCACAGCTTTAGCAATACCAACCATCTGTTTTCTATAAGGTAGTTGTTTTATTCTTGTTAAATTCTCCCTGTGACTGTTTTTCTTGAGATTTCTTTTTTTGGTTTATGAATTCTACCAGTGATACAACTCACCAGGGGGTCATAAAGTCATAAACAGATTTTGGGATAGTTTTGCAACTTCTTACAATCACAGCAGATTCTCCCTGTATTGATCTAAATTGGGGCCCTTACCAGGAGGACTGATTACTAAAATACCAAAGGGTCCTTAAGAGTGCCACTTAAGGGTGTTTACACCTTGAAATGGAAGACCACCAAGTGGGATTTCAGGTTTATGGTAGTTCTCAGTGGTAAAGTTTCCTGTGGAGGGTGGTGCCATTTTTCTTCCATCTATGTTGCTATACGGAAAGAGCGGAACATATATTCTTCTTTAAGAACTGGATATAAAGCAGGAAAGAGACCAAACTGGGTAAAATCATAGCTAACAAAAGACAGTTTTCTTGTTGTTTCTTCCATTTAAAGAAAGGAGCACATCTTTGGAAGTGCTTATTGTGAGGTGAGGGCTAGAGTAATTTGAATCTGCCGTCAAGATACTAGAGAACCATTTTTTAAATAAGAAGTTGTAGGCTTAGAGAAAAATCATGTAGCAAATAGAGTTCTCACCGCCCCTCCCCAAACACACAGTTTTCCCTGTCATTAACCCCTTGCATTGGTGTGGTACCTTTTTACAATTGATGAAACATTATTATTATTATTATTAACTATAATCCACAGTTTACATTATGGTTCACTGTTTGTGTTGTATAGTCTTATGTGTTTTTTTATATTTATATATGTATAAATACCCTAAAATTTCCTCTTTTCACCGCATTCAAGTATATAATTCAGGGTTAGTTATATTCACAATGTTGTGTTGCCATCACCACCATCCATTACCAAAACTTTTCCATTACCCCAAAGAGAAATTCTGTACCAATTAAGCATTAATTCCCCATTCCCTACTCCCATCCCAGCCCCTGAAAACCTCTATTCTAGTTTCTGACTGTATGGATTTACTTATTCTAATCATTTCATATCAGTGAAATCATACAATGTTTGTTCTTTTGTATCTGGCTTATTTTATTCAACATGAGGTCTTCAAGGCTCATCCATGTTGTTGCATGTCAGAACTTCATTCCTTTTTAAAAGCTGGATAACATTACTTTTCTATTGTGTGTATATACCACATTTTGTTTATACATTCATCTGTTGATGGGCATTTAAGATGCTTCCATTTTTTGGCATTTGTGAATAATGCCATTATGAACATTGGTGTGCAAATACCCACTCAAGTCCCTGCTTTCAATTCTGGGTATATACCTAGTAATGGGATTGTGGTCATATGGCAATTTTAAACTTCATTTTCTGAGGAACCACAGCTGTTTTCCACAGCAACGGTACCATTTTACATTCCCATCAACAATACGTGAATGTTCCTATTTCTCCACATCCTCTCCAACACTTGTTATTTTCTCTTTTTCGAATAGTAGACCTTCTAGTGGGTGTGATGGGATCTCATTGTGGTTTTGATTTGCATTTCCTTAATGGATAAAGATTTTGAGCATCTCTTCATGTACTGTTTTGCCATTTGTATATCTTCTTTGGAGAAATGTCTCTTCAAGTCTTTTGCCCATTTTTAATTGGGTTGTTTGTCTTTTTGTTGTTTTTTGTAGGATTTCTTCATACATTTTGGATATCAAACCCTTATCAGATATATGGTTTCCAAATATTTTCTCATATTCTGTAGACTGACTTTACTTTCATGATGAAGTATTTTGATACAAAAAATGTTTAACTTTGATTAAATCCCATTTATCTATTTTCTCTTTTGTTGCTTGTGTTTTTTGTGTGAAGTCTTAAAAAACCATTGCCTAACACAAGTCCCTGAAGATGCTTCTTTATGTTTTCTTCCAGGTGTTTAATATTTTTAGTTCTTATATATAGGTGTTTGATCTGTTCTAAGCTAATTTTTGTATGGATAGTTTGTGGTGGGGGTCTACCTTTTCTCGTTTGCATTTGAATATGAAGTTTTCACAGCACAATTTGATGAACAGACAATTTTTTTCCCAAAGAGTGGATTTGGTACCCTTGTCAAAAATCAATTGGCCATAGATGTGAAAGTTTATTTCTGAACTCTTAACTCACTTCCATTGGTCTATATGTCTGTCCTTGTGTTAGTACCAGGGTGTTTGTGATTATTTTAGTCTTTTTTTTTTTTTTTTTTTTTTACCAGGAGGTCCCAGGGATCGAACCCAGGTCCCTCCATATGGGAGACGGACACCCAACCATTTGAGCCACATCAATCCCCCTATTTTAGTCTTCTAATCACTTTTAAAATTGGGAAGTGTCAATCATCCAACTTCTTCTTCTTCTTCTTTTTTTTTTTTTTTTGAGATGGTTTTGGCTATTTGAGGCCCCTTAACCTTCCATATAAATTTGATGATTGGCTTACCATTTATACAAAGAAGACCCTTGGAATTTTGATTGGGATTGCATTGACTCTGTAAGTCTCTTTGGATAGAATTAACATCTTATTATTTAATATTACAACCCATGAATGTACTTGTCCTTCCATTTATTTAAGTCTTCATTGACTTCTTTTAGCAATGTATTGTGGTTTTCTGTTTGTAAGTCCTTTACATCCTTATTTAACGAAACACTTTACTGATTGTTGCATGCTGATCTTCTGCTCCACCACTTTGCTAAATTCATTTATTCACTCTACTAGCTCTGTTATGGACTTTTTTCAGATTTTCTCTACATAGGATCATATCATCTACAATTAAGGAAAGTTTTACTTTTTCCTTTCCAATTTGAATGTTGTTTATTTCCCTTTCTTGCCTAACTTCTCTGGCTAGAACTTCCAGTACAATATCAAATAACAGTGGGCATACTTGTCTTCTTCCTGATCTTAGAGAGAAAGTTTTCAGTCTTTCACCATTGAGTATGATATTAGCTGTGGGTTTTTTGTTTTTTTTTTAATATGTCCTTTATCATATTGAGGAAGTTTCCTTGTATTTATAATTTTTAAGTTTTTTTATCTAGAAGGGGAGCTGGATTTTGTCAAATGCCCTTTCTCTGCATCAGTTGAGATGACCATGTGGTTTTTTTTTTCTTCATTCTATTACTGTGGCTGATTCAATCTGTTTACTTGTAATCGGTCTGTTGAGATCTTCTATTTCTTCTTGGGTCAGTGCAGGTAGTTTGTGTGTTTCTAGGAATTTATCTTTTTTCTAGGTTATTTTTTTTGGCATACAGTTATTCAGAGTATCTTCTTAAAATCCTTTTTATTTCTGTGGGGTTGGTAGTATTGTCCCCCTTTCATTTCTGATTTTAATTGTTTCTTTTTTCTCTTTTACTGTGTCAGTCTAGTTAAAGGTTTGTTAATTTTATTGATCTTTACAAAGAACCAATTTTTGGTTTCATTAATTTTATCTATTGTTTTTATATTTTATATTCCATTTATCTCTGCTCTAATCTTTATTTCCTTCCTTCTGCTCACTTTGAGTTTAGTTTGTTCTTCTTTTTCTAGATCCTCCAGTTGTGAGGTTAGGTCTCTGATATGAGATCTTTCTTCTTTTTAATGTAAACATTAGAGCTATAAATTTTCCTGTCAGCACTGCCTTTGCTGCATCCTATAAATTTAGTGTTGTGCTTTCATTTTCAGTCACCTCAAGCTATTTCCTAATTTCCCTTGTTTTCTTTGGTCCACTGGTTGTTTTTGAATGTGTTGTATAATTTCTATATATTTGTGAATCTTCCAGTTTCCTTAATTTCATTTCATTGTCATTGGAGAAGATACATTGTATGATTTCAATATTTTTTGAATTTATTGAGACTTGTTTTGTGACCTAACATATGGTCTATCCTTGAAAATGATCTATATGCACTAGAGAAAAATTTATTGCTATTGGGTAAAGTGTTTTATATATGTCTTTTAGGTCTAGTTGGCTTAGGGTAGTGTTTGCCTCCTATTTCTGTATTTATCTCTTGTCTATATTTTCTATCCATCATTGAAAATGGTGTAGTGAGGTCTCCTATTACTAATGTAGAACCACTGATTCCTCCCTTCAAATCTGTCAACATTTGATCCATATTTTTTAGGACACTGATTTATGTATATATATTTGTAGTTGTTATGTCTTCTTGTTAAACTGACCCCTCTATCAGTATATAGTGACCTTCTTTGTCTCTTGTAACAGTTTTTGGCTTAAAGTCTATTTTATCTGATTTTAGTATATCTACCCCAGTTTCTATTTGCATGGTGTATTTTTTTCTATACTCTCACTTTCAACCTACTTGTGTCTTTGAATTTATAGTGAGTCTCATAAAAAAGCATACAATTGGGTCATGCTTTTATTCATTCTTTCATTCTCTACCTTTTGACTAGAGAGTTTAATCCATTTATATTTAAAGTAAATGTCTGATAATGCAGGACTTTCTTCTGCCATTTTGCTATTTGGTCTTTGTAAGTCTTATACCTTTTTCATTTCTCAATTTTTCCATTAATGCTTACTTTCATATTTAATTGCCTTTTTGTAGTGTAGCATTTTGAGTCCCATCTCATTTCTTTCTAAATATATTTTTCATATATTTTATTTGTGGTCACTGTGAGGCTTAAATTTAACATCCTAAGTCTACAATCACATTTGATTTAATACCAACTTAACTTCAATCTAATCTATATACAGTGTTCCTGTACCTTCCATCTCCCCACCATTTTCTTGTACTTGTTACAAATTATATCCTTATACATTGTATGTCTAAAACAATAGATTTGTCATTTTTTATGCATTTGCATTTTAGAACTTGTAAGATGTGGAGTTGATACCAAAAAAAATAATAGTATTGGTATTTATTATTAACCATACAGTTACTTTTATTGGAAACATTTATTGCTTCCTGCTGCTTTGATCCACTGTCTAGTGTCCTTCCTTTCAGTCTGAAGAACTTCTTTCAGCATTACTTGTAAGCAGGTCTAGTGTTGACAAACTCCCTCAGCTTTTGATTATCTGGGAATATCTTAACCTTTCCCTCATTATTGAAAGATGGTCTCACCAGATATAAAATTCTTGGTTGGCAATTGTTTTTGTTTTTGCAGCACTTCAAATATTTTGTCCCATTGCCTTCTTGCTTTTATGGTATCTGATGGAAAACATTTCTTAACCTATTGGGACTCCTTTGTACATAACACATAGCTTTTCTCTTGCAACTTTCAGAACTCTTTCCTTGTACTTGGCACTTAACAGTTTGACCAGTATGTGTCTTTAAGTTTATCCTGTTTGGAGTTTGTTTGGATTCTTGAATGTGCATATTCATGCCAGTTCTCAATGACTAGGTTCAGAATCTGAAAGTCTAATCAGTTAGATCTTCAAATTTACTCTCCCTTTCCCCATTCCTCATTCTCTTGGTTTCAGTTAGCAGATTTCACTCTGAGCTTGGTAAAGAAAGAGGACTGAAGAATGTCAGAAATCTGTGTTCCAGACTCCTGACCCTGCCATTCTTACCAACTCTGCCACTAACCAATTTCTCTTTCTTCTTCTTCTCTTTCTTTCTCCCTCCCTATCTTTCTTTTAGTCATAGAGAATTACATATAGCGCCTTATAAATCCTACACCTTTCTCAGTTCTTAGCTGACACATCACTTCCCACTAGAAAGATTTACCTAAATTCCTTAGGCTGGAATATGCTTCCTTAACATCCTGTATTTATTCTGTACTTTAGTTGTGTGATTATTTGACTGTCTGCTTCATTAGGCTGTAGCTACTAGGAATGAGAATGGTGCCTTTGTTTCTGCAGCTCTAGTATTTAAAAGAGAAACAACATACAGTAGGTGCTCAACAAATACATGTTGAAAGGATAAAAACCATTTCTTCTCCCAGAGCATGGCCTCAGATTTCCTTGGAGTATTTCTATGCATTCCTTCACTCTTCCTAGATCTTTCAAAGTTTTGTATAGCACAATATAGAGTTGTATATATTTAATTTTATTAAACATGGTCACTTTTGTTATTGATATTATTAGGCCCTTGGTTTGGAATGTACTTTTCACTATAATACTACCTCTGAAGGGGAAATTAGATTTGACCTACATTATTTTACTTACATGCTTTACTGAGAAATATAATTTATTCCTCTTGAATTTTAGGATTTTCTGACATTTTCATACAGTTGCCAAATCTCTGATTTACTCTTTTCTCTTAAAAAATTCTGCAGAATGTTCCATTCAATATGCTCTAAGTGCCTTATCATTTTTCTCAAAATCTACCCTGGTTTGGAAACCTGAAAATAAATTAAATTTTGTAAATGTTTTCTAAATTTTAGGCAAGAAGGCTAATTTATTTGATGCTTAAACATTTTTTAAGATTTTCACAATATTTTTCAATAGGAAATATTAATTTGCTGTTAATCATAATTGAAGGAAATATGTCATAGTCTCTTCTCCCCATGATACAAAATAGTTATAATTATAAAGATTTTATATATACTGGCATTCAGATTATATTTACTTGTTATCTTACTGTCATGTTGGCTTTTTCCCTTTGCTAATATTTGTAATCCATTAACTCAAGACTGATGAACTGAATGATTATAAAATTAAATTTGTCCCAAATAAACTTATGTATAAACTAGTTCTTATATGAGAATCAATTTTTAAGGTTCTGATATCTTTCAGATATCAGTTTCTGAAAACTTACAGAAGTGGAGTTTATAATTCATCATACATGGGCTGGCATAAAGTAGCATAAAGTCATGTGAGAGAGGGGGTTATTATTGCATATTTCATATTCCTATGAATTTTGGCTAAACTCTTCACTCACTCAATGTACAGGTAAAGGAATGTACAGCCAAAGGAATCCAAATCCTGGGCTGGGGAGCCATAAGTGAAAACCAACCTCATCTTAATTTTATGAGATGAAATAAAATGATGTTGAATATAGGAATACTGTTACACATTCAACTTGGTGCAGATATAGAGAATTATCTGTTCTATGCATTAGAATTCTTAATTATCAGAGAAGTCATTGGTTATTGTTTACTGAGCATGAAATAAAGCCTCTGGCTCTACTATTCCTTTTGCAATCCAGATGCTGCAGATGGTTTTATTTCCCTATGGTTTAAACTGTATAGCTGTAGAGGAGTTTCTGTTCATGGAGACATACTTTGTTTTGTATATAGCACATCTTGTCATCTCATTTGATAATATGGTCCATCCATGAAAAGTTTGATTGAGTTCACAATAAATTCAATCAGCCTTGGTTACTTAACACATAGCCAGTAAAAGTCCATTAAGTAATTCTTAGTCACTGTTATTCCATTAACATCATAGGACTATCCAAATTTACTCAATTATCTTCCATTAAATCAGTATGCAAATAGGTCAGGTTTAATCATTTTGTATTAGATCACACCTCCTCTTTTATTATTGAAAACACAATGAACAATCACATTTGTTCATTATCTGGTTTTATTCCTAATTCCTATTGCCACTTAAATTGATTATGACTAAACTGATGGTTACTAAACAAGGGAACAAATTGAAGCTGTAGTGTGATCCTTTGAGGAGGTTTCTATTTTTAAATCCTAAACAGTTAAGAGCTTTTGAAAAGACTAGTTCAGACACCAGAAATAATGAAAATAATCTAGATCTGAGTAAGATGTGATTTTAAAAGCAAGAAGTTGGTGGTTTGCTTTAAAGTATATTTTTAAATGTTGACTTTTATTGATTTTTTTTCCCAATAGCTTTTTCAGCATCATCTAGTTACTTTAAACAAAATAGATAGTATAAAGTTTATTGCTGGCTATTTGGGGAGTCACATTTCTACAATCTAAGCTGGGAAAAAATTTCATTTCCTGTGGGGGGTGAAAATTGTTAGTATGCAGTTCTATACAAGCTGTATTCATCAAAATGCCTGAAGGCTTATTCATATTATGAAGATAGTTTTTCTCCATTAATATCCTGTGGAGGCCTCAGGAAAGCTAGGGGAAATTTCACCGGATATTAAGATGGTAATATTTGGTGGCTTTCTTCCCTTTGATAAAAAATTCATTTTAAAAATAACCTATCATAATCTCTCTCTTTTCTAATCTTTAAGATAAAATCATGCTTTAAGTGTTTCATTTTTTTTCTTTCAATTTACTCCACACCCTTCTATCTCATCATCCTCTATATGAATTCTATTAGTTTATCACACTTACTCAAAATATACATTTTGAGTTGTGACTTTAAAATTGTGTATCTCATTATTCTTTCTCTGAAGTAGCAATCTAATTGTCTAACATAAAGTGTAATGAATGGGTAAGGGTTTATTGTTCAAATACTGGCTCTGCCACTCACCAGCTTTGTGACATGATTTTAAGGATTAAGTATAAAATTTTCATAGTGCACCTAGCGTATATCATAGAACCCAATAAATAATAGCTTTTAATATCTCCCCTAAATTGTCCTTCCTTAATATTCATCTCAGCAAGTCTTAAATAGGGTTTACAATTTTTCCAATCCAACTCATTCATCTTTCCAAATTTGTATTTCATTTAATGTCTAGACCCTTCTCCTGTCCTGTAAGTATTCATAGATGTTAATTCCTCCATTCATTCCTGAAACTCTAAAGTTATTTTTCAATTTTTCTACTACCTTATCTCAAACACAGCTAAACAAATCCTACATGTTTTCTACTTGTGTCTCATGGATTTACCCCTTTTTCTTCATTTCTAGAACCACTCTTTCTCCTAACTAGAGTATAACATTTTAACTAGTTTCCCTGCCTTTGGTCTCATCTGCTTCCAATCCATCTTTAATTCTGCTGTTAGATTAATACATTTTCCTATTTATTTACTCTTTCATTTATTCAACAAGAATCTACTTGACATCTTCTATTCCACACTCACAATATAAAGAGAAATTAAATGTTTTTCACCCTTGAGAAAGATACATCCCAGTAGAGTTTACAGGTAAACAAATAAATGTAATAGAATGTTGGCAGTACATTGATAGGCATATGGACAAGATAAGATTAGGGCACAGAGAAACAGAGAATGGAGTGGTCAAATTCTGCACGGGAAAGGAGTAATCATGAAAGTCTCCCTAGAGGAAGAGGCATCACTCTTACCAAGAATTCACATCACCTCTTTTTTATGTAAATGGAACCATCCCCTCCTGATCCTACATGTATGGCATGTTTGCCACCTTTCCTTGCCTTTTTCAGGTGGTTTCCTGCCTCCAGTCTTTTTTTTCCTCCATACTTTCAAATACCTTATATTTTTAAAGCCTACTTTAAACCCACTTCTATTCACCTATTCTCAGATCATTTTAGTTTATGGTGATACTATCTTTTCAAATTTCGTATACAGACTTCCTCAAACCTAGTATTTTACAATAAGCTGTGCTTATTGTGATGTCTAATTGTTGGTCCCTGGAGAAGTAACTGAATAAAAAACACTTTACATTTAGAAAGCCTTCAGAAAATATTTGTTAAAAGCATGGCTTTGTAAACTGCCCCCTTATTTTTCTCACTAAAAGCTCTTCCAGAGAAGCACGTGTGTGCCCTTTCCTTCTGTCTCCTTCTGAGCATGGAGTATGACAAGCATAGAGTATGTTCCTGATAAGTACTTAAGCAATCTGTGGAAATAAGTATGAATGGATTTGCTACACATAAAATATAAATACTTCTAATACAAGTACTTCATATCACATTTAACAGTGGTTTCTAAATTATAAACTGGTATCCATGGACAAAACTCAGCTCTTTTCAAACTAGATGTTATACAATACAGCTATTTTTTTGACCTCCTAAAATGTCAGGCAGTATAACCCAGAATTCTATATCTAAATTTAAATTCAACTTTGCTGAATTTCTAAATGGCTATGGACTTAGAAACATGTATTTACAGATCATTTGTGTTGCCAGGGTTAGTCATCGGCGACACCTGATGCCTCCTAGTGTTGTTGGGTGCCAACTGTCCTGGCTTCTGGGCTGCTGGCCGGCTCCGTGGACTGATGTGCTGTACTCTTGCTCCCCTCAAAGCCATCTACTCATGGAGGCAGGTT
Organism: Tolypeutes matacus; assembly: GCA_026826555.1. NCBI lineage: Eukaryota > Metazoa > Chordata > Mammalia > Cingulata > Chlamyphoridae > Tolypeutes > Tolypeutes matacus. Next base: position 49,348,033 of record JAKSZT010053929.1, read on the forward strand.
TAGAAACAACAGCGCCTTTGTTTTGGGCAAGGGGAGAGATCATTAAGGGATTAAAATAGGAAGTAATGAGTGAAAGGAAGTGCCTGGGCTCCTTCGGACCCATACAGGCCAGTTGGCAGAGAGAAGACCATTGCCACTTACCAGCAATGAGCCAAGATTGACAATATTATGCAACTTGGAAGTGAGTTTTTAGAAGAAACCACTTTGGACTTTAGTTTTCTCATTCTAATAATAAAAGAGGAAATGACAAATTTCAGTACTTATGTCACAGAACTCTTTTGGCTTCTCTGATCTCCAGCTTAGGTGATATGCCCTGCTCAGGATTCCCACAGCAGCGTGATTTCACCTCTAATATAATTTCAAAGCTGTATTCTAATAGTCTATTGGACTGTTGTCATCACTAATCGGTAAGCTTCTTAAGGGCGGTCAATACTTTATCTTTGTATTCCTAGTTCTTGTCAAAGTAACAAGCAGTAAATATTTTTTGATCAATAAACTACATTACCAAAATACATACATTATGTTATCTTGATATTTGCTTCTGTAGTAAGTGTCATATTTTTTCCTATACATTAACAAGTAGAGAAACTGAGACAAACATTTTCCTAACTAAATCAAAGTAACCTAACTAAACTATCATTTTCACTAAGCCAAATTTTACACTTCTCGGGATAGCAAATGTTCTACATTTCCTATGATCTCATGGTGCTAACCACTGTGCTAGCACAAAATAAGTGTTCAGTAACTACTTGAGAATTAAACAAATAAAAGTTTTTGAAAACTCTAAATTTCTCCACAGATATTTAAAGAAAATGATGAGAGTTCTTTTTCCTTTACAAAGATTTTCTTCAGAGTTACCATATTTTAAGAAATTGAAGTATGAATTAAACATTAAAATTTAGCACTTAAACCAGCAATATGATGATCGAGAAAGATTAATAGAAAGACTTAATTCAAAACAATTCAAAACTGTGCAGACATTTAGGTATCTAGATACAGCTGGCATAACACATGTTATTCCTAATTTGTTTGCTAAGGAAAAACATTTGCAAAGAGGACTAGGGTTGATATTATTGAAGTTATTACTGAAATTTCTAGTGTATAGAACACAAGGCATGCCTTATTGCATATTTCTGTTTGTGGTGTTTTCAAAGCTCTCTAGTAGTCTAAGCCATTTGTTTGGAGGAAAATAAATCTATGTCAGATGCACCAGGAGACTGAAAGTTGGTTTTCCAGACAGAATAGTAGATGAGAATTGCATGTGGATTATGTGTAGTTTTAATTTAACATTTTAACCACGATCATTTAGATTTTCCAAGGATACACTGAAAGAAATTCAAGTACTACCTAATATGAGGGTTTTTCCTTTTTTATGTTTTCCATTTTAAGTAGAGCATAAAGGGCAGTTTTACAACTAGTTAACTGAAAAGCCTTTGCATATGAGATGGAGAAATGTTTAATGGTTGCATTGAAGAAACTAACCATGTTTTTAGACAATTTATCTATACTTGATTTATCTACATGTGTCACTGAAATGCTATTTATGAATTTTCTTCCCTTCATTTTCTTGGATTCCAAGATCATTTTTAAAATAATTATTATTATGTTAGAAATAAAATATAGCTGTCCTTAGTGGAATAGAAACTTAACTCAGCTTAAATAATCATTGAATTCCTACTCTTGTTCTGTTGTTATAATGAAAGAGAGAAGGGCACAAGGAAAGTTATATTTTCAATAAGTATCCAAAAAGGGGATTTAATTTGGAGGACTCATTAGAAAGTGACAGTAGTGGAATAAAGAATCCATAGTGAAATGAAGAATAAAAAATGTAAAATCCACAGGCCTCTACCATCCCTATCCACCCACCATTTCACAGACCTTGAGGTTGACATGCAAAAAAATTGGCAAACCATATTACAGAACCCTCTCCACTATCCCTGGTGGCTTCTAATGTGTCTAACTTTTAAAACTTTGGAGATCAGATAATAGAAGAGAAATGATGAATATGGAATTGTTGGCATTTACTCAGGGACAAAAGGAAGAATAGGATGGTCTCTCTCTTTGTCGTTCTTTTTGATGATACACAGTGCCTACAGTAGCACAAGAAAAGGAGGGATTTTCTTGAAAGATTCTTTGGAAACACCCGAGCAGCTTGGGTTATGCTGTGCACTGCTGTAGGAGGCATCTGTGCTTTGGGGCACGTGGGGCTGCTCCGCTACCACTTCTTTTGTCCCACAAGGCATTCTCTGCCCACTTCATGAGGGCACCAGATGACAGTGCTCACAATTCTAGTCCTTCAAAGACTTTCACAGCAGGGAAACTTTAAATAGTAATGTTAACCCAGATCTTCACAATCCCGGAAGGGACTAAGGCCAGCTGGGGCAGGAAGGCTGAAGGGCTGCTTGTAGCATTCCAAAAATTCTTCCAAACTATGAGCTGCCGTGACTGACAGTCTATTTCCTCTCTGACCCCACAGAGGTCTGGGTGTCAGGGACACATTTGGCAAGGACCAACAAGTGATCCATTTCCTTTTCATTCAAAATAGGGGTCCTAATTGCACACCCCCTATGGGAAGTTTAGGAGAAGAGGAAATGTTCTTTAAAATAAGCACATCAATGAACTATTTTATTCCATCCTTCATTCACTCATGCATTAAGCCATGCGGCAAATACATTTATTGAAGACTGATTATATGACAATAGGTGTGAAGGATACGAAGATGAATAGAACACAGTCCGGCTCCAACAGAGCTCACAGTCCAATGGAGGTAAATGATCTGAACAAACCCTCTTCTAAGTAAAGAGATTTAAAATTTTTGTAAGGCATGAGCACTCTACATTATTTCTGCAAGGGAGAATTTTTGTTAATGTCTAGAGAATGCCCAGCATAGTCTTATAGACTATTTTTGTTTCTTATGGACTTAAAATTTTTTTTTAAAAATATTTTTATTTTTATTTCCTCCCCCAGCCAAGATGGCTGTCTCGTTTGTCTGCTCATTGTTTGTACTCATTGTCTGCTTGCTGTGTTTGCTTGCTGTGTCTGCTCGCTGTGTCTTCTCATTGTGTTCTCACTGTGTCTGCTCCTTGTATCTGCTCATCTTCTTTAGGATCTCCCATGTGAGAGGTGGGTGCCCAACTACTTGAGCCACATCTGCTCCCTGCTTGTCATGTCTGCTCATTTTTGTCTGCTCACTGCGTCAGCTCGTTGCATCAGCTCATTGCATCTGTTCATTGCATCAGCTTGTCTTCTTTAGGAGGCACCAGGAACTGAACCCAGGATCTCCCTTGTGGGAGGTGGGTGACCAATCATTTGAGCCACATCCACTCCCTGCTTGTTGTGTCTGCTCATTTTTGTCTGCTTGTTGTGACTGCCTTTTACTTTAGCACATTGTGTCTGCTCATCTTCTTTAGGAGGCACTGGGAACTGAACCTGGGACCTCCCATGTAGAAGGTGGGTGCTTAACTGCTTGAGCCACATCTGCTTCCCCTTATGGACTTTCATTTCATGTTTTTCAAAGTGTTTAGGTGGACCTCAAAATTTTAATAAAAAAATAGAACCACAAATCTCCTGGACAGTCAACAAATCTCATTATGGCCATTTCTATGGAGGCTTTTGTGCAGAAGTAAAATTATATAAAGGAATATAGACCTAGGGCATGGCTATTTGGTGAGCAGCAGTTCAGATAACTTAGTTTCTCGATAGCAATTATAAGATGATGGACTCAGTGTGCTATCCAGTGATTAAGAACTGAATCCTAAAACTAAATTTAAAAGCACATAAATTTATGGGAAGACAAATCTATGAGGATATATGAATAAAAACACAATTGAGTCACTTTCCCCCAAAATGTGTATAGATAGAGTACATCTCTTCTCTCTGATGTATAAGTGCTAGGATGTGTGCTGTAATGACTTACTTCATAATGGATTGATTCAATTTGTTGGGAAATTTGGTAAGGCCAAAAGAATGTCATAACTTGGAAGATAAAAAATTGGGGAGTTACAACACAATGGGCAATTAAAAAACAGTGACAATACTATCAGATTTCTATCGGTCCTCCCCACTTTTTAGAAACATAAATAGCAAAATGTTCCTGTTTTGGAGTTCTTATTCACCTTTTATTTTAAAAAAATATTTATTTATCCAATTACTTTAAGACCAAGAATTATTTTTAAGTGGTAAGCCTGAGATCAAAATTAATATTGGCTTGGGTTAATTTTATGAGTTGAGTAGAGGGATCAGTATATTGAATCTCCCAGAATGTCATTTGAAATTTCCTACTTAGTTTTTACATTATGTTGACATTCATAAAATAATCAGTATGCCATAATAACTTCACTTCAATAAATTGGCTGCAAATTTGCTTTCTATTTTGCTTTTCTTTTCATTTAAGTAAACATTTATTTAGAAAAGATAATGCACAAACTAATCACAACTTGCACTACTACCATATACAAACATGAAAACTACAAAACACCCTGTATTTTCCATCCATTCTTTTTTGTACGTGTCTTTCATTCAGACATGAAAAATGAGAGTTCACTGAGTTTCCATGCCCTTTGTGATGTGTATGGATTCTTGCGTGGGTGAAGAGAAGGCAGGGCTTAGCAGTGAATGTGGTTTTTCATCTCCTTGCCATTTAAAGGCATTCCAGCTAACTTACCACATCATCTCAAATTTAATTATACATCTTCAGGGGAAAGGGACCAGTGATGACACAGAGTATAAAATTAACTTTTAACATTGCCATTTAAAGAAAGAAACACAGTGGCCCACTTCTTTGCTTCTTGGGTTAAGATCATGCTGTCTTAACTTTAGGAAGAAGTTGGTCATGTATGAGTTAACACAGTACAGAGAAAATGTGTCTTTTTATTCCAACTCTGTAGGATAGGCAGAGAAACAATATAACTCCTCCTTTGGAGAGACACTCACATATTTTAAGGATATTCAATTTACAGTGTAATCACATGTCATTTTGGTTTTTCTTTGTTTGCTTTCCATATTCTCTATCTCCAAATATTTAATTGTTTCATCAATGCAACTTAGGTCTACTCTACAATGGCCATATAATTTTTGAGAACAGAACACATATGTTTTAAATATTTTGCACCTTCAATATGACCTTGTAACCTTCAGTAAATACCTGCAAACACTGTTGTTCCCCCAGGTTGTGGAAAGGGAGAAGCATGCTAATTGAATTTATGGCACAGATCATTTACAGGCAGTGGTATTTCATGCTTGTGATTGGATATTTTCATTCTCAATTATAAAACTTAATGAACCAAATTATCCTTAGTTTATCTACTTAGTAGAATTGCTCAAGACTGAATGTGAGTCAGTTTCTATACAGTTGGTGTTGTGTAGAAATGTTCATCATGGAAATACATCATCAAAATTATTTTTCTTCTAAAAAGTCATATTGTAATATGATGTACAAATTTTCTAATTAAAAAAAATAATGTTACTGAAAAATATATTAAAACAGGAGTCTTATTTTCTCCTTGGTTTAAAAGCCTTATAACAGTACTATGCATACAGTTAAAGCTGATATTGTTTTATTGATTAGCATTATGTGATGTCTTTTGATGATGAGGAAATGGATTAGAAATTTAGTGTTCTTCTGAAAAGCACAAGAAATGGTGATGATATGGTAATACTCTGAAAGCAATTTTCCCTTTGCCAAGTATCTGTGATGAAACATTGAGCGTGTGTAACAAAGTATTCCTTAATGAATATAGAGAGCAGTGAGAAAAATGCCATCTAGGAAGAACTTTTTAAAAAACAACTTTTATTTCAAATTCAAAAGAACAATAACAAAAACAGAAAAAGGCATCTCAACAAGTATTGGAAGCATTACTCCTAAAATGTTCTGTCCAGATACTTTCATCTCATCCAATTCCACCTACTAACTCAATTGTTCCTCCAGAGTTCAGAAAGATACACAGTTAAATGACATGTCAAGATCTACTTATTAATGAAAAAAATGAGGAGAAAAATGCTTAATCATATTCATATCTCACAAAACCAAATCCCAGATTCTTTTTTTTTGCCCTTTAGCATTAATATATTACCAACTTTTCTTTTACTGCAAAAATATTACAATATTGTTGTTATTATAGTCTATAAATTACATTTTATTTTCTCATGTATCACCACATTTTTAACACCTTGTAGTAGAAGAACATTTCTATATTTATATTATTAACCATAATCTTTATCTACTGCCAAAATCATTGTTATACATTCCCCATGTTATCCTCCAGCTGTCCTCCAACTAACATTAACCTCCCTGGACTACTAGTTTCAGCCACAACCACATCCATAAATCAACAGTGTTTGTTGCATTCATTACAATGTGTTACCATCAAGTCCAACCGGTACCACATATTTACACTTGATTTTATTAAACATTCTACATACATCCAGCATGGTCTCCTCCTTCTCATACCACATTCCATCTTCTATCAACCTTCATTTCATAGTCCCACTCCATAAGTCTACTCATTGTAATTTAGTTCATATCAGTAAGACCGTACAACCTTTTTGTATCTGGCTTATTTCACTCAACATAATATCCTCAAGGTTCCTCTATGTTGTGACGTGCTCAGGAAGAGGTTTTTTACACCTAGGAAGATGAATGCTTTGGTTAAGATCTTAAACCTCAACTGTAATCATTTTCCTCTGTGGTTCTGCATTGTTTTTGAGTATATGTATAAGATACACCAAATAATAGATTCTTTCACAAACTGTTTACAAATGCATTTAAATATTTTTATTTTTATTTTTTCAAAGTACAGAGTTAAAGCTGATGCAATTAGGTTAATTAAGCATAATTTTGTCTCATTCATTCATTCATATGCATCCATTTGGCAAGTATTTATTGGATGTCAGCTTTGGGCAAAGTATGATACAAGCATCAGGAACACAATGATGAACAAGATATAGCTATTCACTACTTCAGTGGCGTTTACTATCCAGTGCAAGAGACAAGGATACAAACTAGTGAAAGTAAATAAATATGTACTAATTGTGAAAGTTCCTTGGGGGCAGTGATTGATTTTTGCCTCTCTCTTCATATTTTAGGAACTGTTCAATTGCTTTGCATGTAATGCACACTGGAATGAATGAATGAATGAATGAATGAATGAGCTCTTTAAAGAATTCTGTGAAGTATAGCGATTGGGTGAAAGAAGTATAAATTTATATAGGGCAGTCAGAAAAGGATTTTGGGGGTAGGTACAATTAAGGAGAGCCATGAAAGAAGAGCCAGCCATGAGAGTCTTGAATACGAGAGTAAAAAGCCGTCTCAGGAAAAAGGACGAAGTTGCGCAACGACTGGGAGGGGCGGAATACTTCGCGTTTCAGTTAACGTGAAGAAGTAAGTGTGCTAGACAATAATGTGTAAGGGCAGGCGGGCATTAAATCTTTTTGAAGTGGTAGGCAAATGCAGATCACGCATGGCCTGCAGTCTTATTAAGGAGTTTTGAATTTAAGTAGTTGGGAAGCTCCTGAAGGACTTACGAAGAGGTGATATGATCCACATTATGTTTTAAAATACCATAGTTTTGTTTCTCATAAAATCACCAAATTAGATATATATGTATTTTATTTTATAAGTGCATAATAGAATTCCTATCACTGTGTATGCACGTGTGTATATATATCTCTCCCAATCTGCCTTGATTTTTTACCTAAATATAGAATGGCATTTGGCAGATATAATAACTTACTAATGTATTAACTTACTAATTACATTACATTGTCTTGGTCATGGCTTTTCTTAATTTTGATGCAAAGATAACTAACTCATTACTTGTATAAGTTTTGTTGTTTCCATTAGTTTAGTAGGTAACTTTAGTTTAGGATATGTAGAAGTGAACTTCTCCATGAAAAGGTACACTGGTATTCTTTTTTTCTAACTTTCTATTTATATAATATTAATAAACCCATGCACTTTTTAAAAAGGTTTTCTACATGGTACATGAACTTATGTTGTATTTACAAAGCTAAAATTGTTGTTGTATTTACAAAGCTAAAATTTATTGTGAATTGAAAGTCACAAGGGTTCACCAAACACTGAAAGCATATATTATCTTTTGAACTATTCTTTTTCTCCTCCTTTTTGAAAAGTCGATTTTTATCCCACCTTGCTGACCTTCCCATTTTTGATCATTTATATTTTCAGAACTGAAATCTTGTAGGGAGTGTTCTTTGATTAAGTATACGTACTTGGATCATGTTTTCTTTTTTTTTTCTCCCATCATACTAGGATGTAAACATCATAATCATTTCATGGTGAATTACATCTTGTTTTGCATATAAATACTAAAGGAAGTAAGTTAATCTGTGTTTTGTTTCTTTGGGAGAGTACTGCTTAGCCCAGAATGTTTAGAACCCACAAGATGTCTCATGTTCTTAAATTATTATATTTTCCAGATTCCAAAATTTCAGAAGATTACTAACCTTCATTTCCCCCATTTTTATTCTTGTTCTAGATGGATATGATGAAGAAATAGCCTGCACTCAGAATGGCCAGATGTACTTAAATAGAGATATTTGGAAACCTGCCCCTTGCCAGATCTGTGTCTGTGACAATGGAGCCATTCTTTGTGACAAGATACAGTGCCAGGAGGTGCTTGAATGTGCTGACCCTGTAACTCCTGATGGGGAATGCTGTCCTGTCTGCCCACATACAACTGGAGGCAGCAACACCAATTTTGGTAAGAATACTTAGGGCCAACTCAGTTGATCCAATGCCATCTTTAAAATTGCAGTGTCTTTAGCTCTCAGCATTCAACAGCCCACTATTTAGTGGCCTTTGGGGTTAATGATTTTGCTTCCCCACTTTGTCTAACACTAGTGGGGAGACAGTAATTTCCTGTCTTCTTAAGAATTTTAAGTGGTTTTGTCTAAGCTAAGAATTCTTGTACTGCTTAAGCTGGCCATTTGTTACCATATCCATGGTGGATGCCTCCAAAATATTTGTTGGTTTTCTTCGAAGTCCATTAATATCCAAGAAGAGATCTAGAAAACACATTTATCTTCCCTGATGCCAATTTTGCCCTTGGAAACAGAGCAATTATTTCTAAAGTAATTTAGTGCTACAGCACCCTCTATTGCATTGGCTCATAAGTGCAGAATGCTTTTTTTAAATTTATTTTATTTTATTATTTTTATTTTTTTTTATTGTGGGTAAAAATACAAATTTTCACAATACATACCAACATTTGCAAAATGATATATAAATACATATGCATATATGTGCATTTGCTTTGTGGCAGAATGCTTTTAATATTGGCTTTTTAATATTGGTTTTTAAATTTTTTGAAGAAAATTGTTTAATAGAGACAATGTATTTGAATATATACATTAAAGAGACTTGCATATAAGAGAAAATTTTTCATATTTATGTATTTCATGAACTAGGTAAGGTTAACATTAAACCTTTATGTTATTTGTTTTAGCAGTCATAAAGACATTGCTAAGGTTTATTTTTAGTTTTTCAAAATTCCATTGAAAATTATAACAAATATAATGGTGTGTTCAACAGTATATACATGGAAATGTGAGGCAGCAACTCACCTCTTTGATATTCAACAGTAATGATGTGACTTGAACAAATACTTAGGCTCAGTTTTCAGCAGTGTAATAAGAAAGATATAATAGGAATAATTAAAATAGCATACCCAAGGGCTGCCTAAAACACATACAATGTGCACAGACCTCAGGAATGAAGTAAAATTAAAGCAATATGGATAAATGAATAGTAAGTTGGAAAAAGATGGCAAAAATCAGAAAACACAACAAAATATACAACCTCCTGCAAATAGCTGGTCTAGGAAAGCCCAATTCATTCCACAATAAATAATAAAAAAAGAAGCTGGCAATAGCATTGATACAAAAATATTATAAGAAAAATAAGTGGGAGAGTTCAGCTAAATTTACCACATAAAAGACTCACTGAAAAAATGTTACCCCATAACAGATAAACATTCTGACCAATAATTTCATCATGAACTAAATAAAACTTAAAGAAGAAATTGCCTCTGAGAAAGAAGGCCTTAAAGTAGGAGCCCCCCCTCCAAAAAAAAAAAAAGTGATGGTCAGGGAAGAAATAGAAAGAAGACCCAAACCATCATAGGGAAATGAAAGACAAAATAAGAAGGACCAAAATACAAGTAGATACTACACAAAACATGGTAAAGGACATAGATGATAAAAAATGAGAAAAGCAACAAAATACATTAACAATTTTACAAATAATCAAAAAGGATTAGATTGAAAGTAATAGATGTAGAAAACAGGCAAAGGGTATCACTGAAGAAGAGTCTCAAAAAAAAAAAAAAAAAAGAAATAAATGCAATGTGCTAGAATAATAATGATATAATACAAGAAAACTTTTCTGAAATAAAAGGAAACTTTGGTGTCAATATTGAAGGGGCAAACCATGCGCTTGAAAAATTGACCCAGAACAGTCAACATTGAGACATATCTTAGTAAAGTTATTAAAACTTAAATGTAAAATAATCTTTTGGAGAACTAGGGAAATACAAGTCACTTCTAAGGAAAAAAATATTCAGACTAGTCACAGATTTCTCCATAGTAGCATTCAACTGCCAGAAGAGAGTGGAGCAATACCAATAAGTTTCTCAAGGAAATAAATATGTGAACCAAAGTTTAAATATAAATCTTTTTTCTGCTTAAAGTGACAGAAAAATTTTTTTCTTAATGAAACTACCATGGCAAACCCCAGGCAAATGAGAGTTAAGCATGGAAACTATCAAAGAACTGATGTGAGCATTGAATAAATTTAACACTAGGAAACCCCCCAAAACAAAATTGTGAGTTAGGGTACTGAGTAAGATGCAAATGTTATAAATTATGAAAATATATAGAAATAATACATGTACATATAGAAATGTATATATAGAAGTAATACAACTAATAATGAAAGAGGAAGGGGTAAGAAAACGTGAAGGAGAGTAAGTTTGCTGATTCCTCATTTTTAGAGATGGAAGTCAAAAATTATCATTCAAAGCTGACAAATCATGTACAAGAAGTAGTAAAATTAAAAACTACAAAAAAAAATGCTAAAAAAAAAAGGACATTTCCTTGTCTAAAGTCGAATGCTGGCAGAAAGGGTGAGGATCAGGGAAGAAATATGAAACAGGGTCATTAAAATTTTTTTTCATTTTAGTGGAACTAATAGAAACTATCTAAATAAATACAGATGCAAGAATAAAATAAAAGAATAATACTGAGATAAAGAGCAGAACCAATATACGAATCTTAAACATCAGAAGGATTAACACATCAAACAACCAAAGAGTCTTGAAAACAGTGGAAACCTTTTATTTTTATAAAGATAACTTTAAAGATAAAGTTCTATACTGAGATCAGTAAAAAATAATTAAAGTATGTGCATTTAGCATCCATCTTGAAAAGCCAGAAAAAGAACAAAATTGAAAATAAGCAGAAGAAAGAAATTCATAAAGAAAAAAGGCAGAGATTGAAAAGTGAGAAAGCCAAAATATAATAGAAATAACATGCAACTCCATAAATGGTTCTACAATAAAAGCAGTGAAATAAATTAACCATAAAATAAGAAATGATAAAGAGAAAATAACCTAATGAAAACAGGGAGTAAAGAAAGTATAAGAGGCTCTTTTGTACAATTTTATGCTAATAAATTTGAAAACCTATACAAAATGAGTATATTCTAGAGAAATATAATTTACTAAATCTGGCCCCGGTGGAAAGAGAAAAAATGTGCATGCAGTTTTCTCTTCAAGAAATAGAGAAATTTCTAAAGCAGCTAGCCTCCCCCACCAAATAGCATGCTTACCTAGTTTACACTTGTGCCTTATCATTAAAAAGCAGATGATTTCACTACTTTTTAAACTCTTCTAGAACGTTGAAAGAAAAAGCAAATTTTCAAAGCTTGCTGTAAAGGAAGTGTGTCATTGATACAAAAATGTGATATAGGGAGCAGATGTGACTCAAGTGGTTGAGCGCCTGCTTCCCACATGGGAGGTCCCAGGTTCGGTCCTCAGTGCCGCCTAAAAACAAAAACAAACAACAAGCAAACAAGCAAAAAAACCAACTCAGGGAAGTCGATGTGGCTCAGTGGTTGAGTGCTGGCTTCCCACTTATAAGGTCCCGGGTCCAATCCCAGGCCCAGGTACCTCAAAAAAAAAAAAAAAAAAAAAAAAAAATGGATTGCAGAAAAAAGAAAACTATAGACCAATCTTATAAATATTGATTAAAATCCCCCCAAAATGTTAAATCTATCAAAATAGTAAAAGGATAATTAATCATGAAAGAGTAGAAATTATTCCACAAATACAAGAATATTCAATATTAGGAAATATAAAATAATCTTAGACCCATGAAGAGAAAGTATATGCTAATTCCAATAATTGGAGTAAACATATTTGGCAAAAATCTATATGTATTCTTGATAAAGACACTTAATAATTTAGCAATAAATGGGCATTTCATTAACATTATAAAATATGTATATCTCAGTTCAAAAGCTTCATTACATTCAATGCTGGAAGCATTCTCTCTAAACTCAGGGATAGAATATAGCTATCCATTATTACCACCATAACTTAACAATATTGAACACACAATTAGACAAAAAAGGAATTATAGGTTTAAAAATTAAAAAATAGGAGGTAAAACTATCAATTTGATGAAAACATAATTGTGTACTTACAAAATCTATGGGAATGTGATAAAAATTACTACAAAATAAAATAATTTACTAAGGCATTTCACTGCAAAATTATGAAACAAAAATAGATTTACTATATAAAAACACCTTATATGTAGAATACCTAGTGGAAATAAAGAAGACCTTTTCTATAATAACAACAGGGAAGATAAAATACCTAAGAATAAGCATGTGCAAGATCTGGCTGAAGAAAACTTTAAAACACTGCTAACACAAATCAAGCTTGAAAAAATGGAACATCCTCTATGTTACTGATTAAGAAACTAAACATTATAAAAATGCCACATCTCCATAAGTGAACTAATAACTTTGACATTATCCTAATAAAATAGCACAATTTCTTTTAGAATTTGACATGTTGAAAATAAAAATTCTCGTAGAATAATCAGGCAAAACCTGAGAAAGAGGAACAATGAAGGGATAGCTAGCCCTACTAGATATTAAAATTTATTAAAAGGAATCATTAACTTCAAAATGTGGTACTAATGCATGATTAGAGAGATTATGGAAATAAAACAAAAAGTTTTGAAACTGATCTAAATACACATGGTCAGTTTGGATATGCTAAAGATGGCACCTCAGCAGTGGAGAAAAGGATTATTTTATGTCATGTTGCAATGACTGGGAAGTCATATGGCCGAAATTAAGGGGAATAATTGTTGCAGCCTTACCCCAGGTTAAATTCCAAATAAATCAATTTAAATAAGAAAAATGAAACATGAAACTATAATAGTTTCGCAGATAACATAGAAAATGTCCTTATAACGTGTAATCTTGAAGTAAGAAAAGCTTTCTTATTTCTGGCTCAAAGTCCAGAATCCATAAAAATGCATAAAGGTAATAAACTTTTTCATTGTACACAAACTTATTAAAGTAAAAAAATTTTCCAGTTCAGTTCATAAATGGTTATTATCCTTTATGTATAAAGAGCTCCTTGATGTAAATGAATAATGACCCAGTCAGAAACTATGCAAAAGAAATTAAGTTTGAAGAAAAGGAAATAAAAATGGCTCTTCAAATTAAAGATGTTTGACAGCACACTGTGTAGGCAAGCCTGTAAGGAAACATGTACTCTCAATGCATTGGTTGTAGGAGTGAAAAATGGTGAAACCTGTATGGAGGGATACTGGCATTATATACCAAATTACAAGTGTTTGTACCCTTTGAATTAAAAAGGGTTTTGGGTAATTTATCCCACAAATATACTTGCATGTGGTCATATATGTAAAGATTATTCATTATGTTATTATTTGTAATATCCATCCCATTTTGCCTAGGATAATCCCAGATTATACCTATTTTCCCGGTATAGTTAACATGAGTGCTTCCTTAAAACTGTCCTATTTGGGTGAATAACTAAACTCTGGTATAGCAAAAGATTAGGAACAATATTATAAAAATCCCATGAAATTTTATAAAAAACAATGAGGAAATTATATACTAATATATAGAGAGATCTAAGATATAAAAAGATCTATAAGATCTGTAAAGTGCAGAATAGTGTGGGAAAAGTATAGAAATGAGTCTGTTAGGATTTGCTCCTACAGGCAAAAATAAACTTGAGAACAATCCTCAAGAAACCAATAACAGTGGCCTCCTGCGGTGGATGAAACGTGGGGAATAGGAGAAAGGGGACAGAGACGGAAGAAGATTTTTCACTGTATAATTTTATACCTTTAATCCATTTTGACTTTTGAACCGTACAAATAAATAACTCACTTAAAAATATATGAGAAAACCAAAATAGAGAATATTAATGAAAGATAATTCATAATTTTACTCGTTTTATAATTTAATGAATTTTAAATGCTATATAAATGTTGTGAAGAACACTCAAATTATTTCAGAAATTTCTCAAGGGATGCATTGTTTTGCCTCTTATGGAAATAAAGTTGATCCAAAACAACTTTTGCATTCTACCTACAAGTGTAGTGACAGGGAAATCTGTTTAAGCCAAATTCTAACACCACAAGAAACCTATTATTGAAAATAAATATTCCCAATAGTCATTTTCCCTTAAAATAACATAATTATTCTCTTTTTTTTTTATAGGTAGAGGAAGAAAGGTATGTTTTACTTTGCGTAGTTTCTTTTTCATAAGTAGAATTCATTCTAAGGCTGCCCACACAGGACTGTATTTTTAAATGTTTGAAAGCCTTTGGTAAATTACAAAGCACCATACAAATCCACTATGCTAGATACATGAACACAGTTCAGCCACTGTGCTTCTAGATCACAGATGCCTCTATTTTATTCACATTATTGCTATTTTTTTCTTTATATATTTGTTTCTGTCAGAAGGTTGTATATTCCTTATAATGTCATTGTATATCTTGTGCTTATCACAGTGCTTAATATACACTTGGTACATATTAGAAATGCAATGTGTGTTTGGTGGATGGATGGAAGGAAGGAAAGAAGGGAGGAAGGGAGGAAGGGAGGAAGCGAGGAAGGGAGAGAGGGAGGGACAGGAAGGGAGGGAGGGAGGAAGTTCCACTTCAGTGGAGTTGTGGTCCTTCTCTCATTGACTGGGAAGTAAAGATCCAATTAAAAAAAATTAATTGAACACTTCACAAAACACACGCCATCTCCCTTTTCTTCCCCTCCTGACCTTCGGGGAACTTTAAATCAAACCCTGGACACAAGCCTTATCCTGAAGAGGACAAAGTTAGGATATAGCCAATAACTCTTGTACAATTGGCCAGTTTGGCCACTTGTCATTTGGACACGGGTCTTTCCTCTGAGCGAGAAGAGTTCCCTTTCCCCTGGAAGTGTTCTTAGTTTTCTGGTTACCTTGGAAACTATGGCATTTGCTTTAATCTTATGCAGGTAGGATAGGCTTAGGGAGGGAGAAGTGGAAATGAGGCAGTGACATCAATTTCCATGGCAGATATTTGACAGATAACCAGCTAATTTAAATTGCCTTTACTTTTGTACATAATGGATCTGCAGTAAAGTGATAATCAGTCAGATAGAGCAATGCTATATCTTCATGATAAATGAAAGTGAAGCTGTCAACAGGAGGTCATGGCTAGTTATTTACTTTTTGGTTCAAAGCACAATACTATAATTTTTTCTAATTTGTGATAAATGTAAATAAGATATTTATATTTGAACCTATGTGAAAGGAGAAGGATTACAAATACCTGCTTATATTTAATTTACATACAAAAACTAGAATAAATTGAAAGTTGAATGTTTGAATATAGGTCCTAGGCAACAAAAACGAAAATTCGTGAAGTGGAAAAAGAACTAACAGTAAGAACTGCCTTGAAATAATCCCTTAAACTCAGTTAGTAAAAATCCAACCTCCTGAGAGACAACAGTAAGGGTATATCATTAACTGCTTTTCTCTAAAGCCAAATTAGCACACTATAGCGATGTGTCACTATCTTAATGACTCTGTCATTTATTATTGTGTCATCACAAACTCAAGAGCAGAGTAATGTTATAAAGATGAATTTTATTCTTAGTGTATATCAGTATTATATTTTATTTCTAATTTATTTGTTCATTCAGGTTAACCCCCAATAATTAGTGAGCCTTTATTTTATACCTGATATAAGGCAAATTATATAGACGATGCAAAAGTGGGAAAAATACTGTGCCTGCCTCCATGGTAATGGCATCCTAAAAAAGTGACGGGGCATGTCCACATGGCATTAAGTGATAGAAACAGACAAGTAAAATTAAACTGTAATTCTCATCAGAATTTGAACTTTGCTTCTTAGTGGATATGAAAATTAAATTTAGTAAAACTCTAGCCAAATCATCAATCCACATAAATTAACTTATTCACTGCATATAATCAAAAGCAGTAGAAACAAGTGTTTACATTTTTATGAGTTATTTCCAAATAGGACAAATTATGGAATCATTAGAGGAATTTATCAGAAACTGATTAATTGAACACTCAGTTCCAAATCAAGTATTGTGAAAGAATAGAAAGTTCATGTAAGATACTGAAAACCCTACAATTTAGTTAACAAAGATTGGTGGGTGCCATTTCCTTAAGTGCAAAGAAGTGAAAAGTTAAGTCTGCATTTTGCTTAATGTTCTTTTAGAATAGAGATTATACAACCTCCCTTAGCAGACTATTCTATTTTTCTCATTTTGACATTTGAGAAATTAATCTTCATATAAGGGCTGAAGTAATTTCTCCTCCCTTTTACTTGTTTTTCTAGACTTGTACAGAAGGGAGGCATTTTTCAGCATCATTCTCATGATGCTTTATTATTTGGAAATGGATTTATAATGGTCCTCAACAATGGGAATTTGTATTTCAAATAAATCTCATATTATGGCTCTTAAAATTAATCTTTATTATTTTACTATTATTTTTAAAATGGAAAGACCTAGTTTAAAAATTAGATATGGAAATACAGAATTAAGCCTTTTGTTGTGCAGCTCATGTACCTTGATCCCTTCTTCCCCTAATTTTTCTGTTGGTTGTCCTTTAGTCTCTCATGATTCTCCCTCCTACTTATTCATATAGAGCTTCCTCCTGCTTCTGTAATGTTTTTTCCCTCCTCTGAATTCTCAATTCATTAATAACTTCCAGAGTATTAGCTACTTCGGCATTAGAATTATCAGCAGTCATGATCAGAGTATTATTAGTTCTGTCATTGAGTACATCATTAAGACTATCATGATTACAAAATAATTGTTAAATTTCATTTTACCAAATTTGCCAGGTGTGAGATAATATTGGAAGGGTAATTTTATTGTACTTTCAGGAGTACAACTTAATGATCTGGTCAAATCTTTAAAATGTGTATGATGTTTAATGTACAAATTTAACCCCTAAAAACACAAAGTATTAATCAGAGATGACATAAGCATTTATAAACAAGGATATTCATTGTAAATGTTACTCTTAATTTAAAAAATGAAGACAAAATCTAAGAGTAAGATAATGAGGCATTAATTAGGTAGATCAAAGGACCTTGGTGTGATAGAAGGCCAAGAATGTCTGAATTTAACAGTGGTTTTCTCATGGTTATTGAGCATAATTTTTAGTTTCTTCTGTATATTTCCTTTATTTTTGAGATTCCCTACTATGAACCTATATTATTTTTATAATCAGATAAAATAACAATGTATGTGAAAGGGGATATTAAATAAAACTCATTCCTTTTGCTTTTTTCCCTAAATTTTGAATATAATCCTTAAATTCACTTTTCACCCTCACCAGAAGCGTAGCAGAAAACATTATTTGATAATATGTTATAGAAATTAACATATAAAGAAGAATTCATTGAAAATGTTTATATGCCACATGGAGGATATAAAATAGACTGAGAAATGATCATAACATTGAGACCAAAATCTGTTGGAAGAGAACTCCCCAGATAAATAATACAAAGAAATATGTGATAAAAATAGAGGTATCTAAAGGTATAACTCATCCAATAATTATTTAACTTATGTATATGACATCATGCTATGAAAGTACAATTTGTGAGAATCTAAATAAGACGTAATTCTTTTTTGTTTTTAGTCTTTGGGTAGTTTTTCTTATTGTACATTGACTTTACATCTTTTCATCACAGCTATTTCTTGCTCTAGTCAACTCTGGATTTGATTCTGTAAAAACTAAAGTGAAACAACTTTAGATATTTTTACTTTTCACCACACATTGGATTGACTTTCTTTCTGTGTCTTTCAGATGAGTAGATTTTATTTTATTTTATTTTTGAGGTACTGGGGCTGGGGAGTGAACCTGGGACCTGGTATGTGGGAAGCTGGAGCTCAAACCACTGAGCTACATCAGCTACCCAAGAAATTCTTTTTTTAAATGCATAATGTCTGAGTAAATATACTAAGAATTGAATGCCAATTTACTTTTCTCATTTCTTATATAGAAATTCCCAGTGTTCACATGGCATGTTCTAGTATGACGTTTTCATGCCAAATAAAGCATTCTATTTTGCTAATTAAATATTTTTCTTTTTTTTTTTTTATTCATAGGGACAAAAAGGAGAACCAGGATTAGTGCCTGTTGTAAGTGTGTATATATATATATATATATATATATATATCATTTTCATGTACCTTGGTTGTAATATAATTAATTGCTTTTCTTTAGAAAAGCACATAAGCAATAATATACAAATATTCTGTAGCTAAGTAGAGTAATAAAAAAAACAAGCAAATCAGAAAAGTTTAATTCTTTATTTAATCCACTATTTAATAGTCTGTATTTTTGATTTTCATAGTCCCATGACTAAAGATAAAACAATCATGTTTTTACAATATTAAATATATTGTGTGTAGATATACAGTAATAGTTAATATGTATAAATTTTATAGCATAAATAATAAAGTAATCATATAGAAAAGCATTACTTAATGTACCACAGATCTGGAAATGTCATGCCCTGATCATGATGGAAATTACATGTTGTTTAAGGGTTCTTTAAACTTGGAGATCATCAAAAGTACATGTGTAGTGCAAAGTATAAACTATAATGTAAACTGTAGTCCATGGTTAGTAGCAATGCTTCAATGTATGTTCATCAATTGTAACAAATGTACCACACTAATGAAAGATGGTGTTAATGTGGAAAAGGGTGGGAAGGGAAAGGGGTAGGATATATGGGAATCCCCTATATTTTTGATGTAACATTTATGTAATCTGATGCTTCTTTAGAAAATAAATAAAATAAAATAAAAATAAAGTATATGGATAGGAAGCAGATGTAGCACAGTTGTTGAGTGCCTGCCTCTCATGTACAAAGACCTGGGTTCAATTCCTGGTACTTCCTAAAAAAAAAAAAAAAGTATGTGAGTAAGTAGCTTTTAAAAGAATTGTCATCACTTTTTCAGGACAAAAGAATATACATAAGTTGATTTATTTGGCAATGTTTATATTTTTGCTTTGCTTTTAAATTGGTTTGTTTTTACAAAGGGTACCTAAAGTAAATCATTCATATTGCTTTATTTAACAAATCTTGTGTGCACTTACCCTGTCTTAGGTGTTATTTTAAGTGCCTTACCAATATCCATTTATTTAGTCTTCTCAACAACTCTGTGAGGGAGACATTTTCATAATTATCATCTCTACTTCACAGAGAAGGAGACTTAAGCACAGAGAGGATAAGTAATTAGTCCAAGGTCACACAGCTGGTAAGGGATAGAGGCAGGATTTGAACCCAGGCCACTTGGCTCCTGCACTGGTGCTCTTATCAATGCTGCCACCCTATATTCAAAATTGAATGCAATAATATCAGTTCTTATAGCAAGGAGGAGATGGGCATCAATTGACAACATCCATTTGTTTAAAAAGAAATTCCCTGGGACTTTCATTGTTATTCTTATTTGTTTGACTATTGGCTTTTCTAACACCTGTAGAAACTTTACTTTTACTGATGATCTTGTTTATTGCTTAGGTAACAGGCATACGTGGTCGTCAGGGACCAGCCGTAAGTAGTTTCCTTCAGTACTCATGGTACATGTGTGTTCTTTGAGATTCTGCAAATATCTACAGATACTATATCCAAGAGAAGACAATAGAATAACACAATAACATTTGGTTTCTTGAAACATCTTGTTTGAAATATCTTCAAGTTTAGTCATTCCTTTGCAGCAGTGAATGGCAGAGGGGATCATTTCATGCAGACATTGATGGACCTTATTTTTCCTCATGTGTTAGTGTTGCTATTGGTTATGTGAAGGGCAAAACAATCTATTGTGACCTTGTTCCCTTTAGATTGACCTTGCCTATTGAAATCAGGGCATACTTGCTTATTGTTTAGGAAAGATTAAGGAGACACTATTTTTATCTGTATAATGAAATTAAATCATACATTTCAATAGAATCTAAGAAATTATATATCAGAGTAGCATTTTTCTGGTTTAGAATAAAAGAGTACTGATTTCAGGTTTGGATTATCGGCAATATTCATAAATTACTAGATGGACAACACACACACACATACATAGACACACCCAGTTGAAGTCAATTTTAAAACACATCAAATCAACCTAAGTAAAATACTAATACAGCCTTAACAGACTTAGTCCATTACTTCTGAAGCATCTGCTTTTAAATAATGACATATGTTAAATTGAGGAAATACCCAATCTATTCTTCTTAACTCAATTGAAACTCTCTTTGAAGGGCATACTATAGGGAAGGAAAGTAAAGATATATCAAATTTTCCTGACAATTGACATTTCCTAGAAAAAGAAGTCATTTTAAGCACAGTCATTTAACATGAAATTTAATAATCATTTGTTATTTTAAGGGAGAAATAAGAGTAACTAAGATTTGAAAATTGGTGTGTTTTTAAATATTCAATGGAGATGATGCAACATTCTCAATAAAGTCTTAAAAAACAGTACTTAAAGGTACATAAAACAATCATATACTAAGAGGCTTTTCTTTCCATTGCTTTCACTGGCATCTTGAATCTTTATCAATAGTTTGGGGAGTTATGTGCTAATATGAACTCATACATTCTCTCAGATAATTGATAATTAGGGATTTGCACATTTATGTAGTTCTCAAAATCTGAATTGAAGTTTTTGTGCCCTGTATTTAGTGGAAAAGTCTTTGCTTAAGAGTAGATTGGAAAATGAGCCTTTAAAATTTGCAATTACATCTTTAAACTAATATATTCAGCTCATTGGCCTCCATGAAGCTAAAATATTGCATCTAATATTTTACAGTCCTTCAACATTTGCTGCTGAAATAAACAACCCTACTATGGACACAGGATTTTTACATACATGTGGCTTTATTCACTATAGTTTTAAACGGAACTGAATTATTTCAATTTTCTAATTTCATTATATCAAGAAAATATTTAAAAACAAAACATCCAAAGTGTATACATTTTGTAGATATGACCATCATTTTCTGTTTCAGGGACCTCCAGGATCACAAGGACCAAGAGGAGAGCGAGGCCCAAAAGGAAAACCTGTAAGTTGACAACAGAGTTTTCCTTTCTGTGAGTGTGTATCAAATAAGCCAGTCTACACCATGATCCCTGGATGCAGCAAAAGGCATGTGGCCCTGTTCCTCTCTCACCTCTATAAATGTTATAAAGAATTCAGGCCATGAAGAGATTGTGTACTTCTCCTGAGTCAGAAGAAATTATCACTTGGTAATAAGTACATATTATCCTTATTAGGTAATACAAATGATATTTCTTTGTCCTTTATGAGGTCAAATTAAAATATAGTGGAATCTAAGGAAACATAATTAGCACATAGATTGTTTCCAGAAATTGTAACTCACGAGTAAATGATGCCAAGAATGTGCTGTTGACATAGAACACCCAATTTCTATGATCTGTGGTTGCTATAGAAATAACCAAACTGGATAGAGGAAAAAGAAATCATCAGAGGATAAAATTGTCTTTCAAGTGGTGGTTGTACTATGAATTTTTTTTTTTTTTTTTAAAGATTTTATTTATTTATTCATTTATCCCCCCCTTGCTGCTTGTGCTTGCTGGGTCAGCTAACCACGCCGTGCAGGCGGGCTTGCCTTTACCAGGAGGCCCCGGGAACCGAACCCAGGGTCTCCCATATGGTAAACAGGAGCCCTACTGATTGAGCCACAGCCGCTTCCCGTACCATGAATTTATTTCCCAAGTAACACTGCTTTTTCACTGAGCAGCTGCCACAGAGGTATCAAAGGAGTAATTTTAAAAATCACCTAATCCATTATCAGAGCAAAGCTAGCACCATTGAATTTAAATAATGAACTCTATACCTTTGAGATCAAACCTGAGGATATTATATAATGCATACCAAATGTTTTCTGTTTACCTAACCTTTCAGAATGTATATTGCTCTCAAGGCCTAGGATTACAATTTTTTAAAAAGAAATCTAATATCCTTCGTATATTAAATAACTGGACTGACTAATTTCTGCGTTGATTTCAGTGTCCCATGTTTCAATCAGAAAAAAAATGGTTTATACTGTTTAATTTTCTCTTTAATGATATTTACTTAAATTCATCTCTGTGCTCTCTGTGTGGTTTTTAGCCTTCCAAATATGTATGCATCCATATCTAAAAGACAGAAATAAATTTACAAGGAAATGACGAACAATCTTGAGTACACAATTGAGAAAAAAAAAAACATATTTTAGAATATGTTCCTAGGAAATACCAGCTCCAGTTTTATCTCTGAAATGATTTTATGCTTCTACACATTTCATTAGGTATAGTATACTGTCAATACTTTTTCCAAACTAGAGCTGGAGTTATGGATTGTATTTGCCAGCATGCAGGTCAATGACAACACCCCAATGAGGTGACTATAGGTGGGCAGCAAGGCTGTGATTGTCTTATGCCTGTTCCTCATTGTTGTTATCCTGAACCTACCTCACAAGTGTCGGTAGCTTGAACACTGTTAGAACTCTCCAGATGTCTGTCCAGGGCCTAAAATGATAGAGACAGGAGGAAGATGATTTCATTCAGGTATAGGTTGTGTGGTCAGTTGGAAAACATTTTGGAGCAATGTATTTGTGCCCAGAGCCATTGATAACTCTGGGTCCTAAATCCAGATGGAAATTGCTATGGGAATAGTGATGTGACTTCCAGAATTCCTGGTTAAGGACGCAGTGAATCTATTCCCCACTCATCTTACTCTTCTTTTCCCTTCTTAACTTAGCCTATGATATGCTCCATTTCCTATACTGGCTATTTTGATATAATCAATGGGATTTGGATATGAGTGTGTATGTGTGTGTATGTGTGTGTGTGTGTGTGTGAGAGAGAGAGAGAGAGAGAGAGAGAGAGACAGACAGAGACAGAGACAGAGACAGAGAGAGAGAGACAGAGAGAGAGAGGGGCCAGAGGTGGCTGGGTTTAGAGTGGAGAGTGGTTATTTGTGAGGAATTAAGCTGGATGATTCTGGCAAATACCCAAATAGGAAATCTGTTCCTCTCTTAATTCCAGTTGTGGTGTGCTGGTAAACGTTTAACTACTGTCTATTTTTTATAAAGCCTTGATTTGTAGCTTTTGCTGATTTTCCTGGGGTAAATACTCCCTCCCACCATTGTCAATTTCAAGCTGCCAACATGAGGTCACAGAATATGGAGTTGGGAAGAGATGTGCATAATCGGCACTCAGGAGCCCATATGAACTGGCTCTGGCATACCATTGACAGTCCATCTCTGACAGGTTACTGGTTTGTCACTATTTAGTTACTTGTACAATGCATTTAAAACTGAGGATATGTCATGACAGAAAGTCCAGTCATTGGGTAGTACCAAAGGCTTCTCAATCTGGAGTAATTTTGCCCTTTCTTCTCCACCTGGGGACGTTTGACAATGATATTTTGGTTGTCACAACTGTATGTAGGAGGTGGGGGAGGTTCTATTGCATCTGGTGGATAGAAATCAAAAATGCTGCCAAGCATCCTGCAATGCACTCGACATCACCCCTCAACAAAGAATTATCTGACCCAACCAATGGGCAAAATTGTTGAAATTGAGAAACCCTGCTTATATTGTGAGCCTTCTGTAGTATTTGTTGGTGATGAAGTAGGGGAGAAAAGTGGTATTTACGATTGCAATGTCATCCTATATTGTTATAGCCCATAGCTTTTAATTTAACTAAGCGGTTCCTGGAAGCCTTGGGACCTGAAGCAAAATATTCTAATATACTAATTCAGAATGAGTTATTTTATTGGGTGTTACAGGATATTTCTACATTTCCATAAAATCTTATTTTTAAAGTGTTGCCCATTTGGGGAAGAGCGGTTATCAAATTTATCAATGGTTTGTTTGTCTTAGGATGCTGGTCTGCATGGGCAAAATTCAGAACCACGGCAAAAATAAAACTGTTAGACTGAAGCAAGAGCTTATGGTACCTACTAGCCCATTTATGTTGGCAGAAATACTACTAGATAGAAGTGGTGGAGCATTTATTTGGGGAAGGGCATGCCCTGTGTGGAAGATGTGTTTATTTTGTTAAAACAAATGTAGACTTTTTAAATGTTTTGTTTCAGAAATCTGTATTTATTATTTTTGCCAGAAAATATGAGTTCTAATGGCAGAAATCACTTAACCTCTATAGGTCTTAGTTTCATGATCTGTAAAACGGGAAATATGTCAGATCTTACCAGCTCTAATATTATTATCATTTTTTTTTTTTTTTTAAGCAGCAGTGAATAAGCTTGATGCTACTTGTGGATGCTTAAAGGTCGCCACCTAGTGTTCACCTATGAATACTTTTATTGTTGATTGCTGCTGGGGCTACTGAAAACATATTCTGACAGATGGAATGGAATGATGATAAATAGAACATTTACCTGATTATGATTTTATGTGGTTCAGCTCAATTGGAAATATTAAAATATAACTTTTTAAGTGGGTTCCATTATTATAATTTATGTTTTTAATACAATGTTTATGGATTGTAATATGTGTTTTTCTCACTTATCTTGCTCATTATGGTCACATAAATTTGGATAATTTTCATAAGCTTTCTTCATTAATTTTAATCTCGATTTCTACAATAATAAATCATGTAAGACTTTTAGAGGAGATTCCGTGGAGCTGCAGAAGTGTTCATAAAATCACTGAAAAAGTGGGCTATCTTCAGAGCAGGCTTTGAAACATGATTATTCATTACAGAACAGTCCCAGAGAAGGACACAGTCTATTGTGAGGACTATTATTGTGTCTATAACACCATGTTGGCGTATATTTCCAGCTCATATTTTCTTTTTTTTTTTTTTTTTTTTTTTT
>JAKSZT010053929.1:49373879-49597895 GCA_026826555.1 Tolypeutes matacus
CATCCATTGCCACAACAGTACTCAGGACAACCTCCAACTCCCAAAGAAGCCAGGAATCCTAAGTATCAATTAAAGTCAGCTTCTATTCCATATAATGAAAAAAGGGGTTTGCTTTTTAAAGGATGTAGATAATTTTCTAAGAAATCGTTTTTCAAAAATGTGAGGTTAAGTTATCTACTTCTATTTAATTCATGATTTAATACAATATATTATAATGTTTCTTAAAACTACTCTAGGAAGTAAACACATTTATATGAATGTTAGAATGTATTAAAATATATTAAATGATGAAATTTCTGAATAGCTATTATGCTACCCTTTCCCAAACTATCAGATGTAAACTGTCCCCTCTATCATGTCAGCTTGTTCTAAAGTTACTCCTTCTCTCTTATCTTCATATTTCAAATGCTTGCTCTAGGCCAATAAATATTCTCCTATCTAAGTATGAGGCCCTTCTTTTACTACTAAACTCCAATTCACTTACCATTTTTTCTAACCCTGCATCTAATTACAAAATTTATATTGTCTTATGACTTCTTTGGTCCTTTCCTTATAAAGCTTTTACAGACTCTTCAGGGTTAAAGAGATGAGTCTTTACTGAACACAACTGGTGGGAATAATGAGGTTATGGGACTGAGCATTTCCAGTACTGATGAAGTGGCTGTTCCCTTTGCTGCCTTTAAATTGTGGGTTATGAGGAAGGTGGAATTTGACAGCTAGAAATCATTGCTCTCTTTCCTGAAAACCAGAACTTGGCTGGGTCACTGTGCCTTTCCTTCTAATTGGTCTGGTCTATATCCGGGGGTGGTAAGGATAATGAAGTGTGTCAGCCTCTAAATAATAAAGAGGACTGAAACATGAAAGTGTAACAAGTATATATTTAGTGTATACTGTGTACCATAATTAAATTTGGAATTTAAAAATTACAAAAAATAACAATCACAAACCCCAATAAAAGGGCCCTCAGTTTGGGGAAGGGGCAGTTAAGCAGGCATTTACTTAGTTAACTGAAATATAAGACAGACCAGTGAATTTAAAAATTGTTGTTTAAATATCCTTGATTAGCAAAATTCAATGAAATAAGGAGGATCATTCTACAATATGTATTATCTCAATTAAAGTTAATAATTTTTCCAAGAAGGGTGATTACTGGGGCTTTAACACTTCAAGAGTAAAATTCTTAGCCAGACCTTGTCTCACTGGTAGAAGTTCTGCCCAGTGCAGAAATCAGCATTATTGACAGAAGTGTATTAAACTACTATAAAGTACATGGATTGCAATTCATTCATTTTTTAAAATAATGGATCCTCCATTCCACCTTGAAGTCTATCCTTTTAGCTTTTATACTAAGTATGCATTTGATAATGGACTTTAATTTCCACTGGCTTGTCTTTCCAGGGTCCCCGTGGTCCTCAGGGAATTGATGGAGAACCAGGTGTTCCTGGTCAACCTGGTGGCCCGGGGCCTCCTGGACATCCATCCCACCCAGGACCTGATGGCATGAGCAGAGTGAGTTGTGTGCATTGTTCACATATTTAGGTGACATTGGCTATTGGGTTATTGATTATAAATTATTGATTTATTGTTATGTTTTTTTATTGTGTTAGTTTGGAGGTTGACCTTAGATTGTAAGAGCTGCTAAGTGAACACAACACTGCTACAAACAATAATAAAATTAATAAATCCACAGAGAATTGTTGAAATATGAATTTTTTAAAGTGCTGCTCCAAATTGTATTTTTCAATGTTGGTTCTGGACCCCATGAATTCTGTTCTTTCTGCTAAAGGACCATTAGCATTGTGGTCCTTTGAAATGAATTGAAAAGGGAGACATACTGTATTCTTCTGCTGTTTTCGAGGCTTAGAATGCTGACAAAATCTGCATCCTGTCCTCCACACCAAGAAAGCATGATTCATCCATGATGATGTATATGAAAGGGCCACTGAGTTGACACTAAATTTGCTACTTGATTATTTCTTTAATTTTTGTTTCCTACTGAAGAAAAATAAAATAAAACATCTTTAGATACCTCTTTCTTAGAATTCATAATAGCAGTCATATGAGATTCATTAGTTAATTGCATAGCTTAATTAGGGACCATATGGAGTCCTGAAATAAGATTTTTATTTAAAACAGTGCATACATTTGTTTCTCCAGTGATTGTATAAGGTAATTACCTATTTATATTTTAAACAAATGCAGGCATTTTTCTTCCTACTGATATCTGGAAATTAATATAACTACTGGAATGTATATGGGCAATTTTGGTCAATTCAGTTACTAGAGTTTTTAAATTTGAAAGAGAAAAGGTAAAACTGTTTCTAATTCTTAAAGTATTTAGAGATTCATTAAAAGGATTATAACGTTTTTACTCACATGTAAATATAATTTAAAGTTTACTGGCCATGAACAAATGAAGAAAAAGACCATCTAACTAAAATAATCTAAAATGGAATCTGGTGTCTTTAGGTCAGGGATTCTTAACCTTTTTTGTTCCATGGACCCTTTTGCCAGTCAGGTGAAAAACCACGGACCCTTACTAAGTCCACACTATACTGTGTACTATTTAATAAATATATCACATCCACACCTAACACGTCCCCACAAGAATAATGTTTTTTTGAATTTCAATTCAAGTTCACAGACCCCTTGTTAAAAACCCCTGCTTTAGGATAAATGTATTAAGGCATCTTTCAGGCTTTATTTAGATGTTGAGCAAGCTCTAACCCCAAGAGGGCATCAGATAGAGATTTAAACTTGAAATTCATTAGAATGGCTAAGTACTTTTCCAAATAATCCATGCTTTTATCAAGTATCAGAAATTTGATCCAATTGCAGTAGATGTTCTAAAAGAACATAGTAAAAAAAAAAAAAAAATTCTGAGGAAGAATGTTCAATCCAGCACACATACAATGAAAACAATTTGAATCTTTTTCCTTGCTTTAAAGTCAAATAAAATGACTCTCAGAAGAGTCATTCTATAAGAATCCTGGAGAGTGTACATTTTTAAATTTAAAAAGTATGTTGACATGTGTCTTATACTGTGGAAATAATTTTGACACATTACTTTTACAGCCGTTTGCAGCTCAGATGGCTGGAGTGGATGAAAAATCTGGGCTTGGGAGTCAAGTAGGACTGATGCCTGGCTCTGTGGTAAGCACAAATTTTACTGATAATCAGAGTACTTGGAGTACTTGTGGCAGAACTACTATAAAAAGATAGGCTCAAATTAGCTAATCAAGAGATAGTGTGTGTCTTCTTAAGCGCATTTATTCACTCATCAAACCCTAATATGAATCACCTAAAATGCCAGTGGTGTTCCATTCATAGCTGTGCAATGTAATTTCCTACATAGTAAAAGACTTTCATTTAAAACATGAAGACCTGTAGTTCACAGAAAATAAAGGATTTGAAAACATATATTCACCTCTACCATCACCATAATAAAACCCTCTATAACTTTTTAATTAAAAAAAAAAGATTTATGGTATTGGTAGGAATAGTGCTTTGGCAAAATTTCCAAGTAAGATAAGTTTTGCTATTTCTATTTTATTTGTTCCAACTTATCTTAACTTGCTCTGGCTGCCTTATACCAACAACTTTGAGGTTTCCTGGCTAGGCCTACTGACCACTCATTCCCTTTCAAATTTCTTCACCAGCCAGAAAGATTTCTCTTCTTTTTGGACAAGTGTTTACCTTGGGTATTTGCAGTATGCAATCTCACGGAATGGATTAACAGCACTTTTCAAACCAACTCTTCCAACATGAATGAGCTTTTTGCTCATAATTCAAATGGGCCCCAAATTGGTGGAATTTCAGGCAAGAGGAAATTTAAAGTTATATCTTATGGTTAACCACCTTCTCTACCCATCCTTAAGGCAAACACTCTGAGTACTTTAAACATTGTTCGTATGTTTTTTGAAATCACTTGCAATATGGTGTCATGCAATGATTTTCTTGGGACATTTTTCTGAAATTTGTGAGTTTTCATCCATTTGAACAGAAGAGTTTGAATTAAGTGTGTTTCTTTTACAATATTTTTCAAAAACAAAGCTTTTATTTTCCTAGTTGCTAAAATATTCTATAAATTCAAAATGAAAAGTTAAGTTTTTCCCATAAGAACAGATTTGATGTAATTTAGTTTTACTTTTTTAAAGTGTGGCATTTTAAAAATTGTATAGACATAAATTAATAAATTTTAAAAATTGCATTTTTGTTTTTTTCCCCTTTCTTACACCTCTGAATATTCTTTTTGTATTTAGATGGAGAAAGCCTGTGTGGATACTGTTTCTATAAACATATTTCTTGAAATGTATTTCAAGAAAGAAAGAGAGAATCCAGGAAACTCAGGGCACCAGATAATTTATAAACTGACATCTAAAATAATCCAGTCATTATTGTTGATGGCTTCATAAACCTTTAAGTTCAACTTGCTCATAAGCAAGAGTTATCAGTTGTGAAGCTGAAGAATTAAAAGGCCAGTTTATGCCTGCCAAGATTTTTCTTTTTTCAGATGTTCTAGTTAACAGAACCATCCCTTAGGCATGCAAGTCTCTTATCCCAAAGATATTGGGTGTGTATAGGCCCATTTATTTTTCTTCATGACACTGAGGGTGTGTATAGAAATTATCCCAAAGGTTGTTCCAAGATTCAATCTCCTTGAATTTAGCTGCACTCCAGATGAGTACAGATGGGGAATGTCATCATCTTTTATTGTCAAAGCTTCATTTGTCCAGATTTTAAAGCTGATTCAACATTTTTTGAAATGTTTGATCTAATTTTCATTAGCACTATTCAACATTTTCCTCTCATTTGTTTTTAAGGGTCCTGTTGGCCCAAGGGGACCTCAAGGTTTACAAGGGAAACAAGTAAGTATTTTTATAATTAAATGGTATACTGTAGCAAAAAATATATATACAAATAAGGGCCACCTGACATAACTGCTTTGGGATGGCCTTTAAATTGCATATTTAATCCTCACTTTGAATGGGCTATAGTCAATTAATTTTCACTCATTTATAAATATATGCAATATTCTTTTCAAAGTTGCTTCATGGGACTAAATTTTTACCATCTGACTTCTTTATACTACTGACATCCAATACCAAGATTTATGTGTCTTTGCTTCTGAAATAGATCATTATTTCATGTTAGGTTGAAAATTCTTTTAATTGGTTATGTGCCAACTTTGAAGCTATATGAAATACAACCAGAGAAGGCTATCAACATATGGTGTTATTAAAAATAACAGTCAAGATGATCTCTCTGTGGAATCTTAAAAAAAAAAAAGAACATGTTACTATATTTTCT
Organism: Tolypeutes matacus; assembly: GCA_026826555.1. Classification (NCBI taxonomy): domain Eukaryota; kingdom Metazoa; phylum Chordata; class Mammalia; order Cingulata; family Chlamyphoridae; genus Tolypeutes; species Tolypeutes matacus. The sequence continues at coordinate 49,379,190 of JAKSZT010053929.1, forward strand.
GTAGCCTATTAAATGCCAGTAAAATAATGATATAGAGCTATTTCATTTCTGTAGAAATTTGATAGGCACTAGGAAATATTTTTTCAACAGAAAGAAAAATAAGAATTCTTAGCTCACTCAAAGTACCATATTGTCACTGTGATGTGTTTTACTTCAAGCCATTCTACATTACTGCCAGCGGCAAATACGAAAGGTGGTTGTTGATGGTGGAGGTGATGCTGATGATTATGATGGTGATAGCTACCATCAACTGAACATTCATTCTGTACCAGCACTTTTCTAGATTCCTAGTACGCATTAGTTCTCTAAATACTCATAGAACCTTATCAGGTAGGTCCAATTTCCTAATAGATTAGGAAAATGAGGAAGAAAGATGTTAAGCAACTTGTTCAAGTTCACACAGCTGGAAAGTGGCAGAGCCAGCAGTCTGAACAAAAGCACTATATTGTAGGGAGTATAGGGTGTAGCGTTCTGTTTTCCTTTGGTCTGTATATGTAATTTAAAGATGTTCAATTTGTTCTCAATTTTAGGGTGGCACTGGCCCTACAGGACCTCCCGGTGAACCTGGTGAACCTGGACCAATGGTAATGTCAAGTAAGCACGTAGACCCAGTTGACAATAGGTATTAAAATGCTGTGAGTTATATGTTTGCCTAACTATCCCCTTACTGTAGCAAGACATTGCAGTCCATTTTGGGAGCCCTTCGGTATAGACTGTACCTAGACTTGTACCTAGACTGTGCTCCTTGTAGCAAAGTATTTAAATTCAGTTGCATTTAATATGATCTGTAGACAGCACTGAAATATTTTCCTTCATGAAATTAAACTTTTTCCCTGGTGAACACATGATATGGGAGATACAGCATAAAATTCGGAACATTACTAAAGCTATTTCCTCTGATATTTTTCATTTGTCTCAACAATATTTTGGATTATAACGTTGGCAGGAACAGTTAATATAGGTAAATGTTTTTGTTTTTTTCATTTTGTTTTGTTTTATCATTAGGGTCCAGTTGGTTTACGTGGACCAGAGGGCCCTCCTGGGAAACCCGGTGAAGACGTAAGCTGCCTTTATTCATTTTGCTTGAAGTTTTAAAGAGGCTAAGAAGGAACATCAGTGTTAACATGAATATTCTTCACTAATTCCTATTTCATTTTCACTCCCTATTTTTAGGCTCTGTTAAACTCTGTCTAAACTGGAGAACTCAGAATGGAATTTTTCAAAAATCTAAAAGTGCTCTTAATTTTGGTACTATTATGTTAGTAGGTATTGTGTCTTTTCCTGCATACCCCAGGTTTTTCATTATCATTTCTCCATTGGATACTAGACTTTTCCTTAAAATAGCTAGAACTTTTGCTGTGAAATTACTGAAGTGACCTTAAAGAAAAATATATTGATCTGATGGCAATACATTGTGCCGAGGTCTTCATTAAATGGAAAATTTTAAATGTGTTAGTTGTAGAGTGCCAATATGGCACCCTAAGCTGAAAAATCCTTTCTTCAACTGGATTTTTAGTTAACGTTGTGATGCACCTCCAGATTTTAACATAAAGAATATGTGATCAGAGAGCAGGGTAGAACAACAAATTTGTTTCTCTGGATTGTTTTCTTAGTTGTACCAAAAATAAAGGTAAAATCAAGGGTAGGCCCTTAATTTCTGTGTGATACTAAAATCAAGTAAATGTTTTCTCTTTGTGAGTCATGAAAGTTATTTAAGGCCAGAGAGAAAATATCTAAGGTATATCAAATTTTTTTTCACAAGAAAGGAAATGACAAGTAGTATTTTATGAAACAAAGTTTTAATTCAGTACCACATGTGTATTTAGAATCTTAGAGTAGATAGGTGTGTATGAGTGTGTATATATACATTTTGTTGTTCATAAAATAGTGAGGTAGGTCAGACTAGTGTAATTTATATTCATTTCTTCCTTTAGATACATTAATGAAATTTATACAAGCTGGCAGCTGATTTGCTAGAATATTTTAGTATCTGGAATAGAGCCCAGTTTTTCTCCCCACTATTTAGAGCATTGGAGATGAGCTTTCTAAAGCTCATCTTTTAGTTGCAAGTTATTTGTCATTTAGTTTCAGAGGAGAACATATTAATCCCTTTTCACCCCCACCTCCTGTTTTTTTTTGTTTTTGTTATTCTATGAAGGGTGAACCTGGTAGAAATGGGAATACTGGTGAAGTAGGATTTGCAGGATCTCCGGTAAGTTTATACTTGTTAGTATAATGACATAATAACTCTTCAAAAAATAAAGAAAATTAAAATTAACTTGTAATTCATTGTATGCACATGCATTAGACACTATAACCAAGAAATTTCTTCTGTCATTTTGAAGCAAGATATATTGACAGAGTAATAGCTAATTCGAATTCACTGCTTTGCATCAGCATCGTATGAATAACCCTCCTAGAATCAGAGAAATTATATTGGTAACCTAACATAGAAAAATAGATACTCTCCAAACTGGGTTTCACATTTTCAGATAAGCTGACCTATTAACCTTTCACAACATCTCAATCCTGTTTGTCTTTCTCTTTTTAATATTTGTATATTATAATATTACATATGTTGAAAATAATAGCTCTAAATTGAATTTATTGTCTTGTTTTTTATAAGCTAGAGACAATAAATTGTAGACAGGATGTGTCTCTGGCTGCTCCCCAAACCCTTGTTGTTGACTGAACTTCCTGATTGATGTGTCAGGCCCTAAAATCTTATTTAATACAGGACACGCTGACCGCCAGCTCTCCTAACCTAGCTGTTTTCTTCCATCTTTGCTCACTACGGGGACAGGTCCCTGGCAACCCACTCAACCAGAATTTAGGATCTTTGTCACTGGCCCCCTTTCTGTATTCACTCACCCCATATTGATAGGCCCTCCTCTAGGATGTGTTGCACAGACCGTAGGGATATTAGAGAATGATAAGCAGTCAAAAAGCCCTCTCTAACTTTCCTTTTCTTAAGACTTCTCTTGTTCAACAGCCCCTTGAGCTGACTGAGCCTCCTACTCATGATATTTCCCATAAATTCCTAACATTTCTATCAGTCAACACAACCAACATTACGGCATTAACCGATGTTGTTTTCTGAAAATTGGTGAGGTTCAACACTAGGATTTTTTTTTTTAAACAAATGAATGCTGATATTTTGAGGGGATTTGCAAGGTTCTAAGGATAATTTAGTTACAGCTATTCCCCAGTTCCCTGCTCCCTTGTTTTCCTTTCCATCCCACCAGCTTGGGATAAATGCAGACAAAGGCCTGAGGATTAGTCATTAGCACAGATGTCCATTTCACCCAGCCCAGACCTGAAGCCCGGTTCTGCTGCACTCCTGCACATACCCTCAGTGTGGGTCTCCGTGGGAGGAAACGTGCCCTGCCAGCACAGCAAAGATGTACTTCGCAAGTTCCCTGCAGCTATGTGTGATTGGGGTGTGATGACAGTCTTGGGCCAGCAGAATGAGAATTTTTTATGAGTACTAGTACATCTGGCTCATTTTCTTGTTATATTAGGAAGATCAGTCATATGAGAATTTCTCTTGCAGGCCATAAAAACTAGAAAGTGAACTAATTATTTGAAATAACATAGCTCAGCAATTCCCCTATAGGCTTAGATGGCGTGTGCTTTGTTTTCTGCTCAGGAGGGGAGGCAAACCTCAGTAAAGGGGAACATTCCAGTGGAAAATTTAAAGGGAGCTCTTGCAGTGAAATAATTTCTAAGCAGAGCTGTGTAAACAGAAGAGTTAGTGGAACTTCATTTGTTCAGAGAGTGTGGTTTGATATATCCTTACTGTGGAAAACCCCAAAACACCAAAGAAGTATTTTCTCCTCAAGAGAGTACAGAGGAATTATGGCTTTGCTTTCATCAGATGAAGTTCATTTATAGTTTCTTATTCATTCATTTAGTAAGCAATGAAGGAAACCTATGGTGTGCAGAACAAAAGGATATTGCCATCTGTATAAACAGATTGTGGCTTTTGTGTGGCACAGAAAAGTTCCTTAAGAAAGGTTTAAAGAGTTCAGAGAAATGTTAGTTTCTTCATTCCACTGTTTACTCAATGATTACTCATTGGATATTCACTAAAGGTCGGGCATAAATAGCTAACTGCCAGAGATATGCATATTAGTAATGTCAGGCTATGCTATCAAGGAGCTAACAGTCTCCTGGTGTCAGTAGTAATGGGAATTCAATTCAAAACCAAATTAATGTGAGCTAGGAGAACAAGCAAATAATTAAGTCACTAGGTCCATGTCTGTATGAACAGAGTATGAGGAAAAAGTTCCAAGCATCATTCCAGAATTGCAGTTCCATTTGGATTTGTCTTTGTTTAATTCTGTTCTACAGTCTTTTTTTTTTTTTTGCATGTGCTTAGGTGGAAGATGCATAAAATTAGCAGAAATTAAGAAACTACTGAACAAAGAAATCAAGTCATTCTATCCATATTTTTTAACCTTCCTTTCATTTCTTTTGTTTAGTTTTTAAAATATCATAAATGCACAAAATTTCTTCTGAACATCTTATTTAAAACTTTATTTTTCCTGATCACATTTTGATGTTATTTTTCCAGGCATATTCTGTTGTCAATATTTATAAGTTCTGAGGAAAAAAAAAAAAAACCACCGATTTACCACAAATGCATTTATTCTTCTACTGAATATAAAGCAACAATATAAAGGAATGAAAATGCTTTTTTCTCCTTCTCCTGATTTGTTTTCTTATACTTGATTTAATTGATTAAGATCCTGAACATATCGATCCATGTTTGTTTTCTTGTTTATTTCCCAACTAATTATAATGCACTGATACCGTTTGAAAAATTGAAAATCATCAAACCAATACCTGACATTAATCCATGTCTCTGTGTAAGTTGTTTCCATTTCTAACAATGTGTCTGCCTTGCTCATTTTTGAGTACTTAGGTATATTTTGATAGATGAAAGTAAACTTTACTGAATCTTTCTCTTTTTTAGGTCAGTGAAAAAATGTGTACCAGAGTTTTTTTGAAAAAAACAAACAAACAAAAAAACTTATATTAAGCAGCTTCCTGTTCTTATTCATGACTCTGAAATGCCTTATTTATTTTTTCCAGGGAGCTCGAGGCTTTCCTGGGGCTCCTGGTCTTCCAGGCCTGAAGGGTCACCGAGTAAGTTCAATCCATTGTAATCCTCCCAGATACTGGTTTACCTAGTAGAGACTGGGGTGCATTACCTTCAAAATCTTTAGTGCTCTAGTTGTCAGTCATTCTTAACTGGCTGTGATTGCAGTATTCATCTATGGTTACTGAAATCACAGTGCTTTTTCTCATTTCCTTTGAATTTCATTTCATTTGATAAACAAATATATTTTGAGTTTTTACTATGTACCAGATACTATGCTAAGAAAGAAGATGCTGTGATGAATGAAAAACAGTCCAGGACCTGCAGCTTCAGCCTAAAAAGGGATACAGTTAAGAAAATAGGCAATTGCTACACAGTGGAATAAGGGACATGGGACAAGGAGAGAGTATGCTGGATCACAGGAGGGTAGTCAACCCAGGCTTGGAAGACTATAGAAATCTTCTCCTTTTATAACTAGATATTTATAATATAGTTTTATATAAACTGTACTTATATCAATATATATATAGAAGAAAACATGGCCAATATTCAGCCAGTATATACTGTCTGTCCTCTGATCTAAGTAGTTGAGCTCCTCACTAAAATGCTCACGACTATACTAGTTATTAAATTTTTTGAACTTTACACCTGGATATAACTCATACCTTATAACTACATAAACTCTACAATTATTTGTTTCTCCTAAAGCCTACACCATTTTTTCATGTGTGGCTATAGATAAAGTTTCTATGAAGGCACCAAAAAGATGAGAATGTTAAAAATTGAAAATGTTATTAAATGGGAAACCATACTTTTTCTTTGAATAGACTTTCAAAAAAAGGTTGAGAATTTGGAAACATTTTGAGCAACAACTTTAAAATTTGAGATTCATTTTCAGAAGGCTTTTCCTTTGTGTTTAGTTTTGTTTCTTTTTTTTATGATTCTGAAACTCAAAAAGGAGTATACAAATACAATCATTTTTCTTCTCAGGGGCATAAGGGTCTTGAAGGTCCAAAAGGTGAAGTTGGATCAATTGGTTCCAAGGTAATTCAATATACTTCAATATAGCCACAAGATAGCATTTCAGTTCTCTTTCAAGTGCCTACAAATTTTTCAAAACCATCTTAAGTAATTCTGAAAGAAAGAAAGATATAAATAAACCTTTGATTGAGTAGATAAATATAATTTTTCATAGATGAGTCCATAATGGCTTTACCAGGATAGGTGACATGATGTAATTCTACCACCAAGAATTGCCACCAAGACACTGGTTTTCTGCCAGTGGCTTTATGTGAATATGGCACTATGAATCCACTCTCTTGAAAACATTATTTTTTTTCTTTAAATATATAGAAAAGGTTTAGATGATTTCTTAGCCCTATTAGTTTCCTTTTAATCCCAGGACTTCCTGGCTCATGTTCCTTCCTGAAATTTAAGTTTCTAGAGGAAGAAAGAACATGAAAGAAGTATGGTGGACTTTTTAGTGGGAATCATCATGAGATACATATGTGGAAAAGCAATGGTTTAAAAATTTTATTCCTAAATTTCATATAATAGATCTTCAAGTAATATTGCAGTCAATTTAGCTTTGTAAAGTTTTATTTGAGCTAAAATATTAAGATATATAGACATGTATTTTTTCCATCAGTCTTGTTTAAATCCCCAACTTTATTTTAGACTTATTTCTCCAGAAACTAATTTGCCATTGTACTTTGAGAAAAGAAATAGAATAGAGTTTTGAGGTTCTTCATTGAAAGCATGCCTTCCAAATACCTGCTTTGTAAATATTCCTTTAAAATGATACATACATGGAAAAAGTGATATGAGTATCAGTTTTAGGTTTCTCATAATAAAATATGATATCATTTTTGCTTTAGGGTGAAGCTGGCCCTACTGGTCCAATGGGTGCCATGGGTCCTTTGGTAAGTATCAATTTAATCATTTCTTTCTTTGCTTTTTAGATTAAGTTAAAAAGAATACTTAAATGAAAAACATTGGAGAAACATATGTTAGCTCATGAAATAATCTTGACTACCAGCTGAAAGACATAGCATATCAAGAGAATTTGGCCCTTGAACTGAAAAAGACTTCTTGCATTTCATTGTTTTCTTAATTATTAAGTGCCTGTATTCTTCTCTGTACTCAATGACCAAATAAGGATTATTGTTTATCCAGCTCATTAAACTAGTTTAAATGAAATCTATTTAGGTAAGAGGTGGTAGAGTAGGTATCTCCACAGGTCTAAATTTTTCAAACCCCAAATTATCCCTATAAAACTGCTGCTGGATGGACTGAGAAGTATAGTCAAACTACCCTAGAGTGCAAATTGGATGCTTCAAGGGATGTTTTTCCTTTCCTGTGTACAGGGTCCAAGAGGAATGCCAGGCGAGAGGGGGAGACTTGGGCCACAGGGTGCTCCAGTAAGTATGGACTCCTTGATGTGTACTGCTGAAACATGTATTTTAACTCTTTTTCAGGTTTGCTTCACTAAATATGCCTTTTAAATAAAATTAACAGTGGTAGTTTCCTATTCTTTTGGCTTTTTATTTTGGAATAAATTTAGGTTTGAGGAAAATTTGCAAGACAGTATACACCTTTCACATAGCTTCCCTTAATATTAACAGCTCACACAACCATGATATATTTGTTGCCTACTTATTTTTAATACAAAAATTAAGAATGTAATGAAAACATATGACAGAATGGATTAGTAGAAAAATATGGACTTGGAATAGTAGTAAAATCATAATAATGGGTAACACTTATCAAGCTCTTATTATATGCCAAGCTTTCTTCCAAGCATCTTTATTTCATGTCCATTAGAATTCTAAAAGGGAGATAAACTATTAGTGTACCCTTTTAAAGATGAAGGGGCTGAGTTTTGTAGAAGTTAAATAATCACCCATAGTCACCATGTGCAACTTAATGACTGGGTGACATTGGACAATCACTTTACCTGACATTCATTTTTCCCTGTAAATGGAACTAATAAATGCCAGTGGGTTCTTAAGAGAATTAATGGAAATACATAAAAAGTCTAATAAAGTGACTGAAAATATATAGAAAGGGTATTTAATTCTAAAATATGTGTGTGGAGGGAAAGTAGATATGAAATCAGTCTGTTGAAAGCACTGTGTCTACCCTATATGCCAATTATAAAAGATGGAAAAATTCCATGCATATATCTGAAACCGTTTTCATTACATTATTATGTTATATATCAATGAACTACTGCACAAAGGATCTTTTCCACATGTTATGTTAAAGAAACAGAAATGTAACCCGACTCTATAATGAATTTGGCAATACTCATGCTCCATAGCTACATGTTAGACAAGACTTAGAGTTAATGAAATACTCCATGTGGCTTTTCCTCTTCAGCATTATTTTTGAAAAGTAATCTTAGCAAGTTCACTTATGTCTTAGATTAGATTCTCTGAGAAACAGACTCTGAGGAGATTTGTGTGTAGTAAATTTTTTGGGCAATGCTCTTGGCAATAACAATTGAGAGACAATGAAGCTTCAGATGATTCTGTGGGGAGATCTGGATCTGGGATGGCCTTTCAGAGTTGTCCCAATTTAAGGTTTGGAGGCAGTACCTTTGTATCCCCACATTGACCAGTCATTAGATGTGGACTGCCCTAAGGGAAGAGACATAACTGAGGCAGTGTCTTTAGCTGAGGGCAATTCCTGGGCAGAGACTAATTATAAGCTGTCATCAGGCTATACTCCAGTAGTTTGCAGAATGAGTGCCTCAGTTCTGAAGGGGGATCTGGGTAGTTCACAACAGCATCCACTAGTCCCCTCTTATGCTGCTTGGATCCACTTACTTGTATAATAAGTCTCCTCTGAGATCTCTTTCCTGAGGAAAATTACAAAAAGGAAGGTGGATCAAACTAAAGCCCTCACTGCTAAAACTGGTCTTAGGGTTGTAACTGATACTTACCTCCCATCTCTACTGTCTATTTTAGATTCCCCTCACCTACCAGCTAACATCTCTGCTGGTCTCAGAACCTTATTCACTTAGTGTTCCATGGGTAGGAATTCCACCCAGCACCCAGTAGCCTGCCTGGAGTTGTTTTTCAAAAGGCATGTAAAAAACTGCCTCAAATGGCATGTCCTTGTCTAGAACACTTGGACTTGCCCCAAGCTGCAAACAGCTTTTTCCACCAATGGCACGTCCAACACCAAAGGGTCTGTGACACAAGTAGCAGGTCTGCTTACCTCATGCTCTGGACCAACTGCAGAGCCTTTTCCCACTCTGCCCAATGAACTCTTTTCATGTCCCTGGATATATGGGCTGGTGTTGCATTCCCAGGTGTAGAAAATTCTCTCTCTCCTTCTCTCAACAGGTTCTAAATCTGAGAACAGACTAGGATCTGGAAAGTGGGCAAGGGATTGTGACATTTTATTGTGACAGCTGATCTGAGCCTTCTGATCATCTGTCCTTGATTTAGTTTAATTGTACGGATTGAGGAATACCCTTGCTGTCTTCCCATGTATCTTGACCCTGGATAGGAGTGTGTTCTATGAACTGTCTTCAGAGCTCTCTGAAGGTCAAACTATACTGGGTGATAGTTCAACACTGCAGTTCATTACATTGCACATACTTTACCTTTGACAATTAAGGACTGCCACTTGGCCTTTATTCTTTTGAGATCCTGTCATCCACATTATGATCAGGGAGTCCAGGTTCTCTAACATCCCCTGGCCTACAGGAACACCCCCTCCCCCACCCCCAGCTTTTCAGTAGTGCCTGGAGATTCTTACCAGGGTTTTCCGTGTCACTTTATTAAACAGAATGTCTTCTGGGCTTTCCTGCAGAACAGTCAGCTGTTGGCTTATCCAGCCCAACACAATATATCCAATCTAGCTTGCTCACTTCTCCATGCTTTCTTCTACCATCTGCCAAGGCAGTTCTTGCATTTCTACTTCATTTAGGGTGAGACATTGCTCTTTCTAAGTTTCCAAGAACGATCTTTTTTGGTAGCACCATCTATCAGGATCCTTACCAGACTGTTAAATTGCATAATGTGGGAGAGTACTTTCATATCATTAAATATTCTTTCTCCAACTTTATATCCTGTCCCACTTCGTCCAGCACTCTTGGGACCTAGTCTCATACATTCTCTCCTGACTCTTGTCCCTACATGTTCTACTTGTCCTGCAGCTCCTTTGGTTTATAGTCCCTTTCCTCTCTTATCTGAAACAGCTCTTTCTCAACCTGGCTATTTTGTGACTTGACACTAGTAATTGGTCTGGTGGCCAGGAGGGGAGCATATGTTGTCTTGAAAGATAGATGCTTCTGTGTCATCTTCAAGCAAGGGGTAATCATAAGATGTTAATGGGGAAATGGGCCACTTCTACTGGTCCAAAGGCTTCAGGGAATCTGAGATTTCAAAGTTCTTAAGTGAGTCAACCCAGATATTCCAATGCCCAATCTCAGGGTCCCACTTCTTCCAAACCAGGACCCTGATGTTAGCATAACAAAAATTCCAGGTATGGGTATTCAAACTTCTCTAGAACTCTTGTACCTTTATCATTAAGACATTGTCCTGATTTGCTACAGGAGATGTCCTCTGGCTACAGGAGATGAGAATCTTTTTACATGTTCCCAAAGAGGCCCTTTGTCTTAAATTGGTGATTAATCACCATCAGTCCTTATTTGTCCTTCTCCAGTGGACGCAGTCAAGGAGATCTATGCAATTCTATCACTTTTATAATTGTTCTTTCACCTAAACCTTCTCAAATGCCTAAGACATTACATTCCTAGTTTATTCTGTCACCCTTGTGTCTCATCCAAGTTCACCTTTGGAGACAGTATTAACTGCACCACAACAGCATGCCAAGGGTGATCCATATACTAATGATCATCAGCCTGCCAGTGAGGAATCCAGCTTCAAAATTCCACCTTAAGGTCTGCTTTTTTAGACCACTTCTGGTACCATTGGTCTTGGGTTAAGCTCTCCAGGAAACTGCCTCAAAGCAGAGATTTATGTGTGGGAAATCTACTGGGTAGTGTTCTCAGGAACTGCGCTTCTAAGAGAATGAATGGAAGGAGTAGGCTTTGTCAGGGAGAGAAGTTGGACTGTATTGTAGCTGCAGCAGGGACTTCAGTCAATTCCGTGGGAACTATGGAGCTGGGTTGGCTCTTCAGACTTGTCTTGAATTGAGGCAAGGGGTCAATCCTTTATATCCATGCATCAGAAAAGGAAGGAGCATAACCTTGAGAGAGCAAAGAACTCCTTTTAGCTGAGGGCAAGGTCTGAAGACAGTTTCAGCTGGGAGCTATCAGCAGGTAACACTTCTGGCAGCTGGTATAATGATTAATTCAGTCCTGAGGGGGGATCTAGGTGATACTTACAGCTTCACTACAATTTGATTTCCATGTGTGTGTGAGAGAATGTGAGGTGTGTGTTTTTTTTTCCAAAGAGGACATTTATCATCCCAGTTAATCTATTAAGAAGACTGAAGTAGTCAAATATTCATTGTCTTTGAGGTCACATGATAGTATGTGATACATTAAAGTAAAAATAAATTTACTCAGTTCCATTTTCTCCATCTTGATTTTTCTTTCTTATAGCTGTAAGGAGATATATACAATTTTTGCTACCATACCAATGTTTCAAATGTATATTTTTCATTGCTATTAGCCCAGTTAAGGATGTTGTCAGTAAACTTTAATATTTATTCTTGAAATTTTTATGTGGAATTTTTTACAAAGTATATGATTATGTGCACACCCTGTACAGAATGTAACTTTTTCTTATCTCTTTTTCTCCTAATTAGGGACAGCGAGGTGCACATGGAATGCCTGGAAAACCTGGGCCAATGGTGAGTTTTATCACTTTCGTATTCATCCATTCATTCTTCTATTTATGCATTCATATCTACTGTTACATCTACTTACACTTAGAATAAAAAGGTGATAAACATACAGTATTTGCCCTTGAAAGCTACTCTATCAAGGAAAAGAGATGTATCAAATAATAATTGTAGCATAATGCTATTGTTAACATTGGAATATAACTTGAGCCATGGGAACATAGAGGAGGAAGTACCTAACCCTGCAGTGGGACTTAAAGAGGAGCAAATTTCAAGCTAAGTCTTGAGAAGATGAGTAAAATATGCAAGAGTATTGTGTGGTCCATCGTACGGCTATGTGAAAAACCATGAAGATCTGAGGGAAATACTAAAATGGGATTAAGGAGGAAGGAGCTAGGTCATGAAGGGCTATATGTACAATGGTAAAGGTTTTTTGAGTTCTTTCCTATAGTAGTTAGTGTGAGACCATTAAGGATTTGAAGCATGGGAGTGTCATGACCAAAAAGATCATTTGCAGGTAATGTGGAAAACGAAATGAAGATGCCTAGAAGTAAAGGCTGGGGGATTAGAATGAATACCATTGGAATACTTCCAGAGAGAAATTAAAAGTATATGAACTAAAGTTATTGCAGTGGTATTGGAGGAAGACTACATATCAAGGAGCTAAGAAACTCCAGTGGGCATGGTCCATTAATTTTTAAGTTTAGGGAATTTAGTGGATCGTGTTGTCATTATCTAATACTAGGAAATAAGTACAGAATGAGGAATAGGCTATTATTTGTGAATTTGGGCTTAGGATAGGAAGAAATGAGTTCAATTTTGTGATTGCATATGCAAGAGTGGACCTGAGTACAGAGGTTTGAATTATAAATGTAGATTTGAGGATTTTTAACATGTGGGGAGCAATAAATAAAGCCACAGTAGTAAAAGTGTAACACAGAATAGGAAACAATGAGGTTGCAGGGTGTGATAATATTTCTCATGCTACGCTTCTTATGTCTGCTGTTGGCAATCGATTGTATTTTCCTCCAGAATGTATTGCACTATCCCATAGCTTATCTTCTGTAATTATGAAACTTTAGCTCACGTTTGAAGATGAAAATCTGAACATTTGTTTAGCTACTGATGTTACATTATAAACCAGGGCAAAATTTTGTAATTTCATAAATTCCTAAAATATAACCCACCCTTCTGTCTCTCTCCCTTACTTGGAATAGATCATTCATGTATAGCTCCAATTGCTGCTCATGACCTGCTTAGGTGCCCAGAGGTATAAAGGATCCCAAGAGATCTTTGAAGATGAGGTAGAGAGCAGTTAGTTGTATCCATTGTGGAACTAAAAGCTCTACTTTTATTTTTCTGTCAGGTGCACTTAAATTACATCTCTACAGTCAAAATGAAACTAGATTAAATGCATTTTAAAAAATAGCTTAAATTGATATAAAGTTATTTTCTGAACTACAGAATCAGTCAGTCAGACATGTGTTTTCCCCATCAAAGTATCTGACTTTAACAGTGGTGCCTTTGATTTTCAAAAAGGTAAAATAACCTCTAGGAGAAATTATTCCTTACATGATTCAGACTAGTTTCTAGTAAAATATACAAACTAATATTGGAGGCTTCATGTAGTAAACTTCATTTGTTACTCATTAAAACAGTGGTTCTTAACCTTGGCTGCACATTAGAGTTAAAAATTTGAGGTCCAGACCAGGTAAAATAAAATTTCTGGGGGTGGGACCCAGACATCAGTATTTTTTAAAGCGCCACAGATGATTCCAGGGGTCTGTCAAGATTGATAGCTACTGTACTATACCAAAATGTAGAATTTCACAAATGTATGAATATATTTATGCAATGTATTCCTCTGCCATGATTTTTCATAAGAATGTAGTAACTGAACATAAAGTTGGTAGTGGAAATGCACCTAACTAATAGTCTATGGAATAATTTTTTTCTTGCCAAAACAGCAAAAGTTGGGTCAAGCGCCACAGGGAAATCATGCTAATAAAACACCAAGGAAAGAACATTTTATGAGAAAGACAGTTGTAGGGAATATTCATGATCAACATGAGTCAGTATTGAAAGACCATCAAAGAAAAAAAGTTTAATGATTTCAGTTTTTCCCATGTGTCAAAAGTAGAATAGATTATAATAATTTAAATTATTTGCCCCAAGGATTTTCCTCCTTTGCTACTCATAACAAGGAAACAAAATATAGGATGAAAAACTAAGTATAGAGAAGGTACTTATTAATTCAAAACAGATGGCATTAAAATACAATCCTCAAAGAAGAACCAGGAATACGTAGGATAGAATTCTTTTAACCCCATTTGCTTTAAATCTAGGCTTTAAATCAATGGTTTAAACTATATGCGTGTCATTCCAAATGTAGGATAGTGATAAATATCTGTTTTTAGCATGAAAAAAAAAAAAGTCTAAAATATCCAGATGATTCTTAAGCATCATTTTTATAGAATGCAGTACTAGATTTTGGTGCAAAACCTAACTTTCTAAAATTGTCTTTACTAGATGGTTAACACAAAGAAAGTGCACATCTAAAGAAGCAATTGTTTCAAACAATTTGTATTTGTAACTCACTTAATCTTGCATGCTGCAACTGGATAATCCTATTATCATGTTTAATACTATTGGACTTGTCTTTTGGCACTATTTTATATCAATGTTGGAAGGAACTTGTAATAAAATTACATTGCTATCTTTGTGATTTTAAAGTACAAAAGTACTTCCGGTTTCTTTTAATAGGGTCCTCTTGGGATACCTGGATCTTCTGGTTTTCCTGGAAATCCTGGAATGAAGGTAAAATGTTAATATATTTAACTTTACTTGATTACCTGAGTCCCCAAATTAAAAATATCATTTCATTAACTGAAGAGTATGGAAGTTGCTCCTAAACAAGGAAAGAGCCTAAAGTATCCTCATTGTCCATTATGGTAGGGGAAAAAAATAAAGAAAATGAATAAAATGAAATGATATTATATGTGATTAAGGGAGGATTACTTATAACCATACAATTGTAATATCAAAGCCAGTTGAAACAGCTGCAAGGAATAACAGTTTCAATCTGGAACTCTGTTCTTGGCTAGAGGGCCTGGGAGTAATAAACAGCAGAATGTTCTAAACAATAAATAGGAGGTTAAAATAAATCATACGTTGTCAAAAGGCTCTTCTCTCATGCAATGCTGGCCTTCAGCCCTCCCCTCCCCCACCTTGTACAAAGACATTAAAGCAATGGGAAGGGAGGGTATAGTTGGCTCTCCTTGTGGGAATGGATTAAAGTATTCTACTGGGATGACTTGCATTTGTAAAGTCACAATTTGTTCTTTCAGAATACTTTGGTTTCAAGGATTACATAGAAGGATATTAAGATTATATTAGCGAAATCAATAAGCAAATTCAGCATACTATTTTCACATTTTAAACAACACAGCACATTGGATTACCCCTCACACCCAGTTTCCTTTCAACAATAGTTTTTTTCATTCTGAAGAAGGGATTTACTCATAAAATACTGCTGTACAAAAGTGACCTTGACCACCAGGATCCACCTCATCTCTCTAAACCTTGCTTTCTCAGGGAATTGTGTTAGGGATCAAGTGAGATAATTCATGTAAACTCTTAGCATAGTTTCTAATACAAAGGATGCCCTCAATATAGATTCATGTTTCCCATTAGAAGTGTAACTCAAATTGGATTCAAACTTAAAAATCAAACCACATTAAAAAAAAAAAAGTCTGTAACTGACTTTAAAATGTGAGAGTTATCAGGTGCCCTCTAAAGTAGTCTTTAAACTCTGTGCCTCAGGGGTGAGGCTGCCTTAAAATGATACCCTAAAATATTGCCCAAACCCGCCCCTTGTTTCACTGTTGGTGAGACCCTCTGCTGTGTCTGATTCATTCCTCCAGCCCCTCTGGACTTTTGAACTGAAGTCCTAATACTGCTGCCATTGCCACCTGGCCGGGGGGAGGTGGGACAGGGGTAGGGGAGGCAAGCTTTATGCCATCCTGATCAAGACATGGGCAACTCCTTCCCCTTTCATTTGAGAACGGAATTCACCCTTGTCAAGATAAGAAATAAGAAAATAATACAAAGTCTAGGACTATATGACTTAACAGAAACAAGATTTCTGCTCCTACTGGGACATCTAGTTAAGACTTTCCCAGCAATCACAGTTCAAACAGCAGATCACTCTGAATACTTAGCTCTTCCAAGGTATTTGGTAGTACTGGCTGTTGACTACTGAAAACTGCATAATGAAGCTCAAACTGGAAGGAAGAGAGGGAGGAAGGGAGGGAGGGAGGGAGGAAGGAAAGGCAAAGGAAGAGAGGGAGAGAGGGAGGGAGGGAGGAAGAATTTATTTTTTAATCTGAATTAAAACACATCTAGGCATTCTGCATTTTTATTTGCTAAATCTGGACCCCTGCCTTGGCCTGAAAGGAGAATGAGGATAGCTAACAGATCACTCTGACCATTTTGTTCTGTCCTTAACACTACTTTCTATAAAAATTTCCTTTCATTCTTATCAAAGAACTGTTTTTTAAAAAATAGAGGGGCTTTTACTTCTATTTTGCCAAAAGTTGTCAAGTTCATTAGGCATTTATAGGCCAGGTATTTCCCACTGTACTGAATCAATTGCTTTCTTTAAAAGATAAATGGAATCAAATTTTTACAAATCAAATCTTACCTTAATTTTGAAAATATCATAATTTTCTATGTTGTTTATATAGCAAGGAAACAATTTCTTGTTGTTCTGTAATAAAGATATGAAATTTTGAATAGAATATTTTAGAGTGAGTCCCACACATTTGGAGAGCTGTCATCTGAGATCAACAGCATATTTTAGCTGCTATTGAGCTGTTTTAGAGATGTTAGGAAATATTATGGTTTACCTTCTAATGATTGCATCAAGTTTTAATCATAAGGCATTATTTAGCCATCTGAAATGTCTAGGTTCACACTGGGCTGAAATACCTCCTGATATCACAGTTGACCTAGTAAGCTTTCCTCCCTCACTTGGTTTTATGCTGTTTTAAGAGTCTGAATGTACTTCTGTTATCTGCATAAAATTGGGCTTGAAGCACCTGAATATTTACCTACGACCATATTAAAACTAAGTTCTTCAGGGATAAGAAAATTGACTCTCATTCTTTGAGCAACTCTGTGCCTGGTGTAGGCCAGTTCTCAGTTTTTCATTATTAATTTAGATTATGTTAAGTTTTAAATATGTAATGATGAAAAAAAATTGTAAGTGTGCTAAAAGAAATTCCAGGCTGTGTGGAGGTTCAGCAGAGGAGAATTTACAATGACTCTGAAGGATGCGTGGCATTTCTATAACTGGAGATTGGGGTGTGGCACACCTTCTAGTGAAGTGGCCGTGGGCGTCATCACACAAAAAGGGGTGGTGAGAGTGAGGACCCCTCCGTAGGTTAGAAGTCCTGAAATAAACCATCTTGTACTCTTGGCCTCCTTCAATCTTGGGTTTAAAATGTAAAACTCCAAATGAGGAACCAAATTTGTACCATGAGATATTTATATTTTTGTTCTAGTAATATTTATCTTTGCACCCTTTAGGGAGAAGCCGGTCCCACTGGGGCGAGAGGCCCTGAAGGTCCTCAGGGACAGAGAGGTGAAACTGGGCCTCCTGGTCCAGCTGGCTCTCAAGGTCTTCCTGTAAGTTCCCAGCATGTCAAAGAATAAGCCCAGAAAGTAGGAAACTTTATAACATCAGAAAAAAATGCAACCTGCTTTAATATATTCTCTTTGAACTCTATAGAATTGTTTAAAACTATTGGAAAAAAAATTTCCCTTGTCACTTCCGAAAGTTTTGCCTATTATAGGGAAGGGGGGAATTAGGGGCAAAAAGTGTTTTTATGATATAATATATAGTAGTGATTGATTCTTTTTTGAAAATTTGCTGTCTGCTCTAGGAAGATTGATGGACATCTGAGTACTACCCCATATGTTCCTGATTATGGCTTAATATTTCACAAGCTTTTCATATATCTCTTTAGGGTACAGTGGGGACAGATGGTACGCCTGGTGCCAAAGGCCCAACAGTGAGTAACTGTTTATGCCATATGAAGTTCCCTTGAACATAATCCTTTGGACCTTGGCTCTAGACTCCTACCTAGTTTTCTGCTCATCGAGTCACTCTTGTCTGATAGGGCTCTCCGGGTACTTCTGGTCCTCCTGGCTTGGCGGGGCCTCCTGGATCGCCAGGACCTCAGGGCAGCACTGGACCTCCGGGAATTCGAGGCCAACCGGTAATGTCCTTTGAAACAAGTATCATCTTCTGGTATAATCCAACTAAGATCACTGGGGAAAATATCTGTAATATGATGCAATGAAACATAGAGAATGTGACTTATCTGAATGAGTGAAATGAAGTTTGAAATCTCTGTAAAGTGAAAGCAATACATTAATGTAGTTCAGATGTTTAAAATCCTAAGTGGAACATTATTGTATTATTAACTTAATATTTTCTTATTTAAAACAATAAGCTCATCATTTTCAAGGTCCACCTTATAGAATTTTAAGAGCAGTTGAATGATAAACAGTTATGGAAATATTTTGAAAGCCAGTGTGAGGAAATGTGGATATCTCATCGGGATTTATAACATTGATATGGCTAAAAATGGGTTCAACAGCTACTTATTGAGAGTTAGTCTTGAAGGGTGATGCCAACTGTTGTTCATATTGAATGAGTTTCTATATTTTTTAGAAACTAGAAAAATAATGTGGTAAGCCCATAAGGAACAAATAATTTGAGAAGTTGTGATTATATATCTTTTTTTTTTTTTGCCTAATATATAAAAATAAAAACATTCTTTACTAGGACTACTTTAAACAGATATTTTGGATTCTGTTCCAAATACTTTGATCATACTGATAAGTCCTTTATAAGTACTGTTAGCAAATTTACTAAATCTTTGTTGCTGATATGTAGCATTTGATTTTACCATGTTCTGAATTTAGCATCTGGTTCCCAGAGCATAATCTATGATTTTTATTTAAAGACACATATGTACAAAACTCCAGAACAATCCAAAGTTGAAATGACCTGTTTGAAGTTGCAAAGCTCTCAATAAATTGAATATAAATATGATGTTATTTTGATTCTGGGTGAACAAGTCTGTTTCCTTAAAAAAAACCTAAGGAGATTTATCTGTAGAAGTTGTCATAGCTAGTTCTAGTTTTAAGTATCAAATCTGAATCATTCTAATTATTCTAGTATACATGATGAAAATATTATGATTTTAAAAATAAGTTTTTTTGTGGAACACTAAAAAAAAAAATGAACTGCTACCAAAGTTTGCAAAAATTCACACACATTTTACAAGATTTGGAAATTTTAAAGAATAATATTATACTGCTAATTCAATACAGACTCAGCTGCAGACTATTTTAAAGGCCTAGTCTCTGTAATTAATTAGAACAGATTGGACTTGCTAAATGTCCTGGTTCTTACAATATTGATATTTTTATTTTAGGGTGATCCAGGAGTTCCAGGTTTCAAAGGAGAAGCTGGCCCCAAAGGGGAACCGGTAAAGCTTCAATTCTTTTAAGTGATAAGAAGAACATAAATATTGTTTAGAAGTGTACAGCTCAAAGTAGTCAAGTGTTTAAAATAATAGCAACAAGAATTATAATGCCTTGGGATGGAAATTGTTTAATATAGTTTAAAGTTTGTGATTCACTTTATTAAGTGAGTTCTCCTGACTGTAACTTACTTGTCCTGTGCCTCTATTTTTAGTGACTGTCCTGTTTTCAATAGGGTCCTCATGGCATTCAGGGTCCAATAGGCCCACCTGGTGAGGAAGGCAAAAGAGGTCCCCGAGGTGATCCAGGAACAGTTGGCCCTCCTGGTCCACTGGGAGAAAGGGTAAGATTTCAATAATAAAACAAATTCTTACAATTGTAGGGAGTTACACAAGTCAGTTTTGGGGTAGTAGAGGAATGAGCAGTTAAAAGAAATGCTTTCATGTAAATTGCCTAGTTCAGTAATATTATCTGTGAATAAAAGAAGCCAACTGTTTAATCATTACTTATTCATTCAACTAATATTTGATTGAACGACTGCTCTATGCCTAATTTGATGTACTGGTACTAAGGATCTATCAATGGACAAGAAGTCCATGGTCCCAGCCTCATGGTGCTTACCTTCCAGTGGGGAGGTAGACAATAAATGAGTCAACAGGTAAATAAAAATAAAATCACAAATTTTAATAAGGGTCATAAACACATTAAATCACAGGGTACAATGGTGGAGAGTATGGATTTATGAAAGTGATGCAATGTTAGATTAGAAGGTTAGGAAATAGGGTTCTCTGAGGAAATGGCATTTTAAAGAGTCTTGGAGATGACAATAAGCCAGTAAAAGAACCTGGGAGAAAAAGCTTCTTTGGCAGAGGAAGCTGCAAATGCAAAGCCAGGAGATCAGAAAGGACCTGATAATTTTAAGGAGCAGAAAGGTTACTGTGACTCAAGTATAATGAACCAGGTCTGAAATAAGCAACAATAATCACACTGTTCATTTGCGTAGAGATTCAGAAAATGCAACGGACTTCACATACAAAACAAATACTAATGTATACTATTGTTGACATTTTGATCACTGTAGATCCTTAGCCTCTCATAATTAGATGTCACTGTTTCTTTATATTCAATTTTACATTGAACTACTACAATGTTTCTTGATTTGAAGGATTATATGGATCAGCACTTTTATCTTCTTCAACAATGGAAACTTACTCTGTATGGTCAGATTTATTTTTCTTATGCCTATCCATTGGCAGGTTGGTTTGATCACAACTCCTTAAACTTTATAGTTCTAAAAATAAAAATGACTCAATTATTACTAAATGTCAACAATTAAGATGGCATTTTGGTCATTTGTAGGGTGCTCCTGGCAATCGTGGTTTTCCAGGCTCTGATGGTTTACCTGGACCAAAGGTGAGGTTTCCACATCAATGTTGAAGCTCGTGGGTGATGCTGGGTAATAAAAGAGGTCATTTTCTAGCGATGCCATCTAGCCCTGGTCCACATGGGTCCATATCTAGAAAAGAGGTGGACACAGATGTCTAACTCCAAACCTCTCTTGCTTAATTACTGAGTTTTAGAGGTCTAGCAGGAAGGATAATGGAGGAATATGGAAGCTTGTTTTAGACTTGTCAGGTACATTACTTGAGAAGTAAAGGTAATAGATGTGTACTTTAGCTGATGAGTATTTTCCCTTAGCTGGAAATTTAGACTTATTTAAAAATTCTCTTCTGTTTTTTAATCTTAATGGTTAGAGTGTGGCACTAAGGACATCTTTCTTGAGTTAGTGATGAAGAAAAAACAAAACAAAACAAAACAAAACAAAAAAACAACATTCTACAAGGAATCCAAAATACAACAAAGGGTGAAGTGACATTGTTTACCAAGAAGTCTTTCATTAACTACTCTGACAAACTACTTAGTAACCATTTAACTATTAGTGCCTTGATTTGTCAATAAGAATTATCTATAAATATATGATATGATTATATATATATAGTCTTATGCATTTATATATGATATGATGTGATTACTTTGTTTCTTTGCATTCTTTTTTTCCTGACAAATTCTTCTTTGCTTTGTAACAGGGGGCTCAAGGAGAGAGGGGTCCTGTAGGTTCTTCAGGACCTAAAGGAGGTCAGGGTGATCCAGGACGTCCGGGTGAACCTGGGCTGCCTGGTGCTCGGGTAAGATCACAACAGCTGTTTGCTACATCAACCCAGAAGACATGTTCCTGAACATCTATTGAAAGGATTTTTTTTTTTTTTTTTAATTTTAGATCTCTTTCACAACTTGGAGCATTTCTTCATTTTTATCGTTTTGACCTCAATCCATTATTTTTTATATACTGGTTTGTTATTTTTTGTCATGTAATGAAAACAGAATATTAATCAAGGACTTCTAGGTTCCCTTTCTCAAAGGAGTATGCATTAATATCTTTACCACTTGACATAAAAAATCTATTTGTTAAAATGTATGATTTTTATTTACATTTTAGCAATTTGTTTAACTTTTGTTAGAGAGAATTCCTGATGCCATTATGGATTTAATTTTAACAAAATGCCACTTTAAAATTCATTTGAACTGTGGGTTTGCCCTTATATGCAGTTGTCAGCAATACCCCTTAAACAGAAAGGGCTTATATAAAAAGTTGTTGAATGTAAAGAAACATTTAGCTCACCATAAGTTCTTTAACTTATCTTTAACCCAGCATTAAATACATGAGTAAAAGTTAGTTATAGCCCTTTCTAGTTCTACTTGTTAGCCCCTTTACTTGGAAAACTGGCTTTGAGTTCCCCATTACCTATATATTCTTCCCTAGACATCTGATAAAGGTAAAATGCCAGCTGAATTAATGCTAATATTGTTTACAGTAAAAATGACTCCTGATTTTAGACTGCATCTGAACTGGGAGGGCTATGAATGAACTATAAGCATCTGGTAGGAAGGTATAGCTTTGGGTTTCCTGAATTTGGAATGACTTATATCAGGGACTTTACCTTCTGGGACCAGGGCACTATGTCCAAGGAACTGTTACGAGATAATGATTACATGAGATTTGCAAACTGGGTGGCTCCTGCACCCACCATGTATTCTTAGTCCCTCACATCTGACCTGTCCCATGGGAGGTTTGGAAGCTGGCCCCTGGGATCCTGTAAGGGCTTTTTCCACCAGAGTCCCCCAACCCGGTGCTACCCTGTTGGCATGATGAATTTTCTGTCCTATATCCTTCTGAAGCCAGGTTGAGTGAGACCTATGATGATCATGTGAGTTTGTCTAGCAAAGACTAAGACCACTAAGAATGGGCATTGAAAAATGGAGCTGGATCCCTTTCTTTTAACTTTTTACTTTGAAATAATTTCAAACTTACAAAAAGTTGTAAAAATAATACAAACCCCATACAGAGAACTCTAACACACCCCCATTCCCAGATACTGAGATCCACCAATTTTAGCATTTTGCCACCTTTGCCATATCATTCTTTCTGTCTGCCTGCCTGCCTGCCTGCCTGCCTGCCTGTCTGTCTGTCTGTCTATCTATCTATCTATCTATCTATCTATCTATCTATCTATCTATCTATCTATCCAACTATCTATCGATCTATCATCTATCTATCATCTATTTATATATCTCTTCTGAACATTTGAGATCAGGTTGCACACATCATACTCTTTGAATGCATAATAATTCCATGTATATTTCATAAGAATAAGGATATTCACTTATGTAATCACCTTTAAGTACACTTATGAAGTTCAAAAGAGTTAACATTGATTTCAAGCTTACAGTCTATATTCCAAGTTTTTCTAATGTCCCAATAATATCCTTTGGACTCTTTCCTCCTCCTTCTTAGATCCATCCAGTATCATGTATTACATTTAATTGCCATGATCTCTATGGTTTCTTTTTCTTACTTTTATTTTAACTGTGGGAAGATTTATACAACATAAATCTTCCCATTCCAACCTCTCCCAAGCATGTCATTCAGTGGGATTAATCACATTCACAATATTGCAATACCCTCACCATCATCATACTAAAACTTTCCCTTTATCCCAACAGAAACTCTACACTCATTCTGCATCAACTCTTCATTGCTCCTGCCCCCAACTCCTGGCAACTATATTCTACTTTTTGTCTCTATGAGTTTGCATATATATATTTTTTGTATATGTTTTGATACTCTCTTTGTGGTTACTATGGGGCTGAAATTTAATATATTAAATTTATAAAAATCTCGTTTGGTTTGACTAGCAACTTTTGGCTTTCAGCACTTATTAAAGATGTCACCTGATAGCCTTCTTGCTGCCATGGTTTTCAATGACAAATTGGCATGTAATCTTATTCAGGCTTTCTTGTATGTGATACATTACTTCTCTCTGCAGCTTTCAGAATTCTCTCTTTATCGTTGGTATTTGACAATTTGATTGTAACATGGTACGGTGTGAATCTATTTGGGTCTATCCTGTTTGGAGTTTGTTCAGCATCATGGATGTCTATATTCATGTCTTTCATTAAATTCTGGAAGTTTCCAGCATTATTTCTTTGAATATTCTCTCTTCTCTTTCACCTTTTCTTCTCCTGGGACTTCTGCAATATATTGGTGTGCTCAGTGGTATCTCACAGGATCCTCAGGCTCTATTCACTTTTCTTCATTATTTCTTCTTTTTGAATCTGAGACTGGATGATTTCAATTGTCTTATCTTCAAATTCTCTGATTCTTTCTTCTATCACCTCCAATCTGATGTTGAATCCTTCTAGTGAATTTTTTATTTCCATTGCTGTGTTATTCGGCCTATAATTTCCATTGTCTATTGATATTCTCTTTGTGTTCATCTATCATTTTTATGATTTCCTTTCATTCTTTGCCCATGTTTTCCTTTAGCTCTTTGAGCATATTTAGGACCATTTTTTTAGTCTTTGGTTTGTCCCAAATCTGATCCTCCTCTATGATAGGTTTTAATGCTTAAATCTTCTTCTTCGCCCGGGCCATTTCTTCTTGTTTCTTAACTTTTTGTTGGAACCTGGATATTTTAATATTTTAATGTGTTTTTGCGGGAATTTAGATTCTGAAGTGTCTGTTCCTTAAGCTTTTATCCAGCCACTGCTGTGCCAGAGCTTCCCCTGAAAGTCAGAAGCTAACATAATTTTTAAAACAGAAGGAAAATGCCTTTCCAAGTCTTTTCAGATTGATCCGCGTGGTGCTTTCCTTCAGAGCCTATCCATACAATGAGTTTAGAGAATAACTCTAAGCCAAAACATAGGTTATTTCTGCACATATATCATGTCTTGGGCATGAGCATTTAGCCCTAGGAATTCCCCCATTTACACAGTTAGAATTGTTCCCTCTTACCTAGGAAACAGTTTCCTCATGGTCCAGGCACTGCACTGTGTATCTCACAGTGAACAATTCCTTGTCTCAGGCAGCCACTTGACTGCTCTCTTACAGAATTCTGTAGAGCTTTGTGAGCTGTTTTCTTCATGCAGAGCAAATTCTCTCAGGCTACCAGCAGATGGACTGGTCCAGATATGCATACTCCCAGTAGGTGTGCAAGGGCCACTATGCTCCCTCTGGAACCATGACAACCTACACTGGGATCTTGGGCTGGCTCTATTCCAAGCTAGAGAGTGAGGGGCCTGGAAATGTATCAAAAGTTTTTACCACTTTTAAGTGGCCTTTTTCTTGATTCAGTGCTCATCTTGTTACTGCAGTCCTTCAATTGTTTTCTGAAGTTTTAGGAAAGTTTTTTCTGCCAGTTTTTGTTGGTTGTTTAAAGCTTCTATGAGTGGAAGGAGTTCTGAAGATTCTCACTCCACCATCTTGATTGAGGCAGGCTGGATCACTTTAATACATTATTGTGAGTCTTTAGAATTTTAACTTGAATTGCAAGTAAGCTACAAACTGATGCATGCGTTACATTTTCAGGGCCTGACAGGAAATCCTGGTGTTCAAGGCCCTGAAGGAAAACTTGGACCTTTGGTAAGTAATTTAAACAGAAGTCCACAATCATTAACATTTCTCAATAGACATGCAACTTAAATGATAAGATGTTTATTTAAAGTTAATGTTTGGGGGCCTGTAGATGCTGATCCTCTATGTTTAGATGGCTCCCAGAAGCAAATTCTTAGGATTGGTATATTTTCAAATTGACCAAAAAATTCATTGGCTTTCACTAAGATGACTATTTGAGGCTGGAATTGCTTCCTTGGCATCAGTGAAAAATTGAAGTGATGTATTCTTTCAGTAATACAGGTGAAATATTTCTATTAGCAACATTCTCATTTCTTGATGTCCTTCCAAGTTTATATGTTCAAGAAATTAGTAGATATGAACTTCAACAGCCTATATTTTCCGAACTCTTCCTTTATACTGAAAATGTGAAATGAAAGTCCTGAATTTTCGTTACCGCAAACCAGTGTAAATGAAAGAAGAGAGACTGATATCCCATTTATATGACAGTGTAAGGAGAAGTTAAAATGGGCTTGTGTATGGAATAAGAATAAAGTCTCTGTTCTAAATACTCAAAATACTTTAGCAGTTTTAAAAAATACTAAACTGTTCTGATTCATTAAGATAATAAGATGAAAACTGGATATTTGAATGCTTGCTTAACTGTTATAGTCAACAAACCAAGTGACCATTTGGGTGGTGTATTATTTAGAGAGAATTTACATAAAACTTGAATTGCTCTTTTAAATTTTGTAGGGTGCTCCAGGGGAAGATGGCCGCCCCGGTCCTCCAGGCTCAATAGGAATCCGAGGGCAGCCTGGGAGTATGGGTCTTCCAGGCCCCAAAGGCAGCAGTGTGAGTACAATGTATACTGTGTTTGCCATCTCATCATAATCCTCATTTGGAGCAGGCATGTAATGGGCAAATTGATTCAATTTTAAAATAGCTTCAATTTATTATTTAGGGTGACCCTGGAAAACCTGGAGAAGCAGGAAATGCTGGTGTTCCTGGGCAGAGGGTAAGTACTTATTTTCTAATAAAGAAAAAAAAAATGTAATTCATATATATATAATCCATATGTATATTTATATATAAATATGAACAAAACTATCTAAATTCCCATGGCATCATCTCACAAATGATCTGTTTGATACTAGGGAGCTCCTGGAAAAGACGGTGAAGTTGGTCCTTCTGGTCCTGTGGGCCCCCCGGTATGTGTTCATCCAGAATTTTAATTATGAATAAGTCATAAGTTTCAGGAAAGGTTAGTAATTAAGAAAGTACATGATTGTAGGTCAAGTATATCTTTGGTTTTCTGAACAGTGTCTTTTGCCTTTTTAAATATTATGATTTTTCTTTTCATTTGAAACTTCTTTAAAAGTCTGATGGCCAAGGCCACTTCATTGTCTTTATGTGCCACACAGTTGAAGAATGTATAAAATGAGGAAAATAGGATTTGGCAAATAAAGATTTCATAATGTATTTTACTTAAAATAGTTAAATATTTAATTATACTTACCTTCCTTTTCCAACAATGTATCTTATAAAAATTTATTTAAACTTTTTTGGGGGTGCAAAAAGGAATAATGATTATCCTTTGCGGTATGTTTTCATCTTGGGGTTTTAAAATTAATGTTTATAAGAAGTATTTTGGGCATATTTATTTGTTTTGGTGTGATTAATGTACATATTTTCCTAAAATGTTTGCTTTTTTAAGTTATTCTAGCTTTGAATGCTTAACAATTCGTATTACTCTTCGATATAAACTACAAATAGAAGTATTACTCTTTTAGCTTAGAAATAGGAGAGTAATAAGTTTTTCCATATTCAATCCATCCAATTTCCCTATAGTTTTATGGTTGGCTCCAGATACTTCATGTTTGGATCAACAAATAAATATATATTATTACTCCCTTCACTGACTTCAGAAGAGATTTGAAACAGGGTCGTCAACCTCCCCATTAGGTGACTTTTAATCCTAGTTTATTATCTAGCTAAACTGAAAAACTTGCTATTGGAATAAATATAAAGAAGTATCTTACTTCTAGTGGTTCATATAAATTGGAAGCAGGCATAAAGATCTGGCTCTATTCCTGATTTTCTTTCATTCATGACTTAGGGTCTAGCTGGGGAAAGAGGAGAACAGGGACCTCCAGGCCCCACTGGCTTTCAGGTATGCACCAATTCTGTTTTCCATTAATTCTTCATGAATTAAAATGCATTTTAAAATTATAAAAATTTATGATTGCATGATGTAAAATTCTATAATTTTCAAAAAAGTTAGTCTTCTGAAATCAAGGAGTTGTCAGGGCCGTGATTCCTCTTAAAAGGGAGCATCAGACGCATGGCTCTCCCCTGGCTTCTGGTGGATGGTCGGCAACCCATGGCATCCCTTGTCTTGAAGCACCAAACTCAATCTCCACCTCCATCACATGGCTGTTTCTTTCTCTGTCTCTTTGTCTTCATCCCTTGATTTCAGATTTCCAGCCTCCAGAACCATGAGACAATAAGTTTCTCTTGTCTTTTTTTAAAAAAGTTATTCTTCTTTTGGTAAAATAAGGTAGATATTTATATAAAATCTAACATTTTTTTTTTCCAAAGAGAAAGAACAAATTTCCCCTGAAAAACTATCAAAACTCAAAACTATTACCAAATTAAAAATAAACTGTTTTTGATATTTCAACAAGATTTATTAAACCATTTTTAAGGCTTATCTAGTTTTACTGACACAGCGTCTAAAATTTTTAATTCAACAGATTTTCATGGCTATTAATATATTGGTATGGTAGATCATTTAGTGGCATGGGTAGCCATAGTTTGGAAGAATCTTTCAGGACTGACTTTAAAGAATATTCTAGCAGCCTAAAATATTGTTCTCAGACCCCTACGAACTGTACAAATATGAAGAACCTTGTTATATTCTTATTTCTTTTCACTAAGTTGTGTGCAAATTAAAATCTAACCATATAAATTGACCAGCTGCTGTATTGTGTTAGAATATGTGGTTTTCTCATTCTGTTTTGCTTGAACTTGTGTCTGAGCAATGTCTCTGTCTTGAAACCATAATCATGGAAGCTCTATGAACTGTAAAAGGTGAACTGTTAACACTGCTGATCTATTAAAGTTCCACAGATTCACAATTTGATTTCTTTACTTTTGTTTTAGGGGCTTCCTGGTCCTCCAGGGCCTCCTGGAGAAGGTGGGAAGCCAGGTGATCAGGTGAGTTTTTAAATAAAAATAATAGTAATATTGAAAATCGCTGGCTCATAATAACACTTATGTGTGAGGCTCTGTTCTTATTTGCTTTGGCTATATTATCTTTGTTAATCCTAAAACAACCCTATGTCCTATTATTATATCTTTTACAGATGAGGGAAAATGAGGCACACAGAGGTTAGTTAATGTTTCAAAAGTCACAGAGCTGAAATGATTTGAATCCAATACTGTACTCTTAATCACCAACTGTATCTTACCATATCTGTATATAGTATTTTACTAGAGGCTCTATAAACAGTTATGAACAGATGGTAGCCATTTTAGTGCTATCATTTTACTGGCACATAGGTTTATATAATTTCTTTTTCTTTGAGTGATTCATTCATTCATTCGAGCACTCAACAAATATTTGCTGAGTAGTCTATGTGTTTAGTGCTACGAGGCAGTCACCTTACCCAGATGAACAAGATAGATATGCTCCTTGCTTTCATATTTTAGAGTAAGGTAGGAGATAGTGTAATAAGACAGTTATAAAAATAGTGTGTTCTAAAAGCTATGATAAGGGAGGCATTATGTATGGAAACATAGAAGAGGCACTAATTCCATCTCGGGGATTTAGGAAAGGTGTCCCAAAGTAATTTCTACTATGAGATCTGGAGGATAAATGGTGGTGAAGATAGAAGAGGGCAGGCAGGAAAATGCTCCAGGAAATGGGAATAGCGGATGCAAAGGCTTGCTGATCAGTTTAAGGCACTGAAAGAAGTTGTGTCTGTCAGGACTGTGTCAAGTACAAGTTGAGAAGGTGGAGATAAGACCAGAGGGATGTATCAGGAGCCCTTTGATGGAGGGTCTTAATTTGTTCTTCATCATTAAAGTAATGGGAAGCTGAAGAAAGGCTTTTTTTTTTTTTTTTTTTTTTTTAATTTTTATGAAAGGCTTTTAAGTAGGGAACAATATGATCAGAATTGGGTTTAAGGAAGATCACACCACAGTAGGAGAAATAAATTTAAGGTCTAAAGTTATTGGCTTTGTCAGACCAGGAGTTTTAAAATGACAAACTTTTCTTTCATTTAGAACAAACTGAAACTTTTAATGTAGCCATGGCTGTACTAAGTTGAATCCGTGATTCCTAGTATATTATATTCTCAATAAACATTTAATAACTCGAATAGAAGAGAATAGAATTGGTTCTATTTAAAGATCAGCTCTTTATCAGGGCTTTTAATATCACTCTCATATATTGAAATTTTTTTCATTTTTCCATTAGATAATTAAAAGGCATTTAGCATATATTTCATTGCCTCTAAAAACTGATGCAGTCGCTTTGGGAGATAATATTTTCATGGTCTCATTGCCCAAACTCAAACATTTAAGCATAACCTAAATATATCTGGAAAAATAGTTTCATCCAAAAGATATGGTACTCTCTCATTTACAAAAATATTATACATAGGCAGTGGGTGTAGCTCAGTGATTGAGCACCAGCTTCCCACATATAAGGTCCCAGGTTCAATCCCTGGCCCTGCTATCTCCAATTAAAAAAAAATATATATATATATTATACATATTTTTCTTGTTCTTCAATATTATAGTCTTATTCAGCCTTTTAATGGTAAATTAAAAGAAATTAGGTGTATGATCTGGAAAGTTTTTAAATAAATACCCAAGAACTAGTGTAAAACTTTTCCAATTTTTAAAAATATTATTTTATAGGGTGTTCCTGGAGATCCTGGAGCAGTTGGCCCATTAGGACCTAGAGTAAGTATTTTTTCCTTTGTGATTTACTTTGTTTCCATCTGACTTCAGTTTAAAAATGCATTTTGATCTTAAAATAGGCTTTATTTTAAGCACTAAATTCTTCTTATGGATGAAAATCAATTTTATGAGAAATATTTTGTCTGTGAAACTATCATATCCTTACTTGAATTCTTATCAGTAAATTAGAAAATTAAACCTCAATAGTTTCACAATTCTAAATTTTTCTTCAGTAGAAGCCATTTTGCAAATTGCCAGAAACATTTTTAACCCATTTCAAA
The DNA here is from genome assembly GCA_026826555.1 of Tolypeutes matacus. Taxonomy (NCBI): domain Eukaryota; kingdom Metazoa; phylum Chordata; class Mammalia; order Cingulata; family Chlamyphoridae; genus Tolypeutes; species Tolypeutes matacus. The sequence goes on from JAKSZT010053929.1 coordinate 49,409,878, forward strand.
CCAAATGCTGAGATTATTTGACATTCTAATCTTGTGCTAGGGAGAACGTGGAAATCCTGGGGAAAGAGGAGAACCAGGAATAACTGGACTCCCTGGTGAGAAAGGAATGGCTGGCGGACACGGTCCTGATGGTCCAAAAGTAAGTATAGTGGGGACCTAGGCATCATAGCGTGCTCTAAAATTACCCCTCAAGAAATACCATGATGCTTTTGGAATGCATGTCTCTTGTTTTTACAAGACAATTTGATGATATCATTGTCTTCTTCAACAAATATTTAATGTGGGCCAACTAGGGTTGTTCTTGGCACTAAAGAGTCAGCCAACATAAGATTCTCTTCTATGATGAACCATATGGTCTAGTGAACATAACGGTACATTCCCATATACAAACACATTCCTAATGTGTTTTACATTTTATTAATGGCTTCTGTTAATAAGCAGAGGCAAAAAATAGAAAATTGCATAATTTACCAGGAGGTATTCCAAATCATATGCTCCATTTCCTTGTCTCAGTTTCCACAATTCTGTTCATTAGCTATATGAAAGTATATCATTTTTGAAATATGAAAATACAGTACATCTTAAAACAAAAATCAGTGCCCTTTCCTTTTGAGTACCATTTGTGATTGGTAGAAGATAATGTGGCCAACTTCAGTATAAATAATTGGAGTAGAATTTTTCATAATCACATAACATGAGATCATTTATCAACTCATCAGGGTCCAGGGTGATTGTGTAAGGTCTCCTGCAAGTTAACCATTGAATGAGCCTGAAAACCACCTTAATATCACTGGTTCATTAGTCAGAGAAAGTAATATGTAATGTCTAAATGTAATGACCTTTTTTTCTTTATTAGAATTCCTATGATCTGTCAAAAAAAAGTAAAAAATATAACTCTATCACTTTTTACTTGAATCAGTGTTCAGTTTTCTTCAGAGAGAAATGTTGAAAGCATAAACCAACAGTCAAAAGGGCAATATCTGATTTTTTAAGATGTATTTAAAAAATCAAGTCTGACAGAGACATTTTTCTCAAATGAAAAATGTAAGCACTAAGTGGAACCTCAAGAAATTGCTGACACTCAACTATTTTTGACCCACCAAAATGGCAAATTCATGTAGTTTGTGTGTTCCTTTTAGGGAAGTCCAGGCCCAACTGGGACCCCTGGAGATGCTGGCCCACCAGGCCTTCAAGGCATGCCAGGAGAAAGAGGAATTGCAGGAACACCTGGCCCTAAGGGTGACAGAGTAAGTCAGGTTCTGCTGGTTCATTCATTTAGACTTTCTGTTGATAATGATTACCCGGGCAGAATCACAAGTGATCCTCTCTTCCCTGCCTCCCTCCCTTCCCTCCTTCTTTCCTTCCTACCTACCCTCCCTCATTCTCTCTCTCTCTTTCTCTTTCTTTCTACCATTATTGAGAAAATGCACAGTGCCAGGCACTGTTCTAGGCCCTATAGGATATACTCTGAACAAGACAGATTACCCTTGCCCTCATGAAGCTTCCATGAATGTGTGGGAAAGAGATAATAAATGACATAATAGTAATTTGTGTTTTGCCAGGGTGGCATAGGAGAGAAAGGTGCTGAAGGCACAGCTGGAAATGATGGAGCAAGGGTAAGTGAAATCATTCCTCTTCCTACCTGGAAATGAAGTTGGTCATGTTTCCTTGATTGCCAGGTTTTTGCAAATGGTGAACTTTGAGATTGATTTTGATCAACCATGGATATTCATTTTGCTTACTCTGAATTAAAGCAAGCCCAAAAGTAAAATCTTTGTTAAGAGACTGAAATAAAACATGTTATCATACCTGTGTGTTCAGCATAGGAATTCTCTTTATCATCTTTTTATTTCCTACACTAAATTTATTTCTATTAAAATGCTAATATAATAAGTTGGACTGGACCTCATTCCAGTGCAGGTAAGTAGAGTTTTGTAAAAGGGCCAAAGTTGTTATAAGTGTTTCTCAATATCCTGAATGTTAGTGGTGAGAAATTGCTGCACAATGAATCATCATAATGCTTTCAGCAATAAAGAAACCGAATAAGTGAAATGTCAAGAAGGATGGTTGACACCAAACAGTGTTTAATGTCACATAAGAAATTGACATTTGACAAGCGTTAGGTCCTCAAAAATAAAATTGAATTTGCAGTTCCAGGGACAATCTGACTAGAAAGGCAATATATTTTCAGACATAAATGATTCCCTTATGGAAGAGTAGTTAGTCAAAATTGCTCAGACATACAATATCTCTTGGAATAGTGCCTGATATTTGATGAATAATTTCTGTTTCAGTATGACATGTTTTGATGTTAGTTGTCAGGTTATGCCCATAAAAAACAGCTTATATTGAACATTGTTGATATATTGGTTCTGCATATTGAGCTGCTGCTAATACATTGATTAAGTGGTTTGTTTTTTTTTTTTAATTTATTGTGGGTAAAAATCAAAATTTTCACAATACATACCAACATTTGCAAAATGATATATAAGATTTGCTTACAAAAATGTTATTTATGTATATATATAAATAAATTTTAAGAGGTGCTTAGATACCCAAAATATTACACGGAACCCACTGGGATTCCCATGTTGTGTTTAAGTTTTGATTAAGAAAATAAAGTAAAATATAGAAAAGTTTTAGCCTTAATTGTAAGTATTTTTTTAAATTTTTTTCTAGAAAGCTAATTAAGGGTGAAACACTTAGTTTGCCAAACTATGAACATGGCTTTTAACTAAATCTAACATTTGATGAATATTTGATTTAATATTTCAGAAAAACAATTAATGTAAGTCTGATATATTATTTGCATTTTATATTGCAAATGGTCTGAAGTGTGTAATAAGTAGTGCAGCACTATTTGAAGGAATGATGCGTTGACAGTTCAGTTTAAGGGGAAATCCAAAATACATATTTATTGTTCCTGCAAACTAACTTTGAAAATACAGTGTGTAACAAGGACAGGGCTTAAGCAACACTTGCATTATTTCTGGTGAGAACAATACATGGTTTTAGCAGAGAAGGAGATTAGAGCACTTGTTGTAATCTCATAACAAAGGGAAAAATGAATATATATTCTCTGTATGAAAAGAAATGTCTGTGGATATAAGTAATGAAGTGATCTTTATATTTAATCAAATCCTTTAAGGAAGTAAATTAGGTAAATTATTGGAAGAATGTTGTTCCATTACAGATCCAGAGAATACAGCAAAATAATTTTCTCATGTTCCTGTTAAAAATATAAAATTAAAAAGTCAACTTTGTTCCTTAAGTCTCTTCAGTAATACATACAAAAATTAAACAACAGAAGACTATTTGGGCTGCATATGAAGAAGCAATACTCAAAGGTCAAATAGAGAATTTGTTTTAGAAAGGATTCCAACATATACTAACAATTTAAAGATTTTGACTGTGTGTCAAGAAGACCCAGGTTGTATCTGCTTGTGGAAAGTCTTCACGTGCTGAGAATGGAGAAACCATTCAACCCCAGAGGGCCTGGGTAGTGATACTACTTTTCATCTCAGAAAAATGAATGCTTTAGAGAAGGGAATGCTTTAGTACAATTTCACTTTTTCAAGGAAAAAAAGAGTTGTGCTCTTCTATTATAACTTAAGATACAGTTTTCTATGCATAAGAAGAAAAGTCTCATTTCTATCTATACTCAAATTTCAAAATAGGTATTAGCTAGATTAAATAGGCTAAGAAAAAGGGATATGGTTGAAGAATATAATTAATTTAGATCTAATGTTCAAAGACAGTTTTAAGTATTAGATGAAAGAAACTAAAAAGTTCTGTGGAGAAATTGTGGTGGAACTTATTTTAGATGAGACAGAAAAGTCTTGAGTGTATACAGATTATATTGTTTATTGTACATAGTGTTTTTGAAAAGTATGCAATTGCTTCTGTTTGCTTATTTGTTAGTTTAAACTGGGAGATTTCTGTATATTCTTTTCCTCAATATCTGTTTTCTCAATTGACAGGGTCTCCCAGGTCCCTTGGGTCCTCCAGGTCCTGCAGGTCCCACTGGAGAAAAGGTAATGTCATAGGCTGTGGACATAAACTCACGAGGCCTGAATTTGTGCTCTTTCATAAAGATCTCTTCCATAAAATATGGGAGTTGGGACAGATGATCTCGGAGTTCTCTCCCACTCTCCACCCCCCACATAGGGCCTAATATCTTACAATTATATTATGTTTTGTTTTTGCTTTGGACAATAACCATCTAAAATCTGATTTCTAGGGTGAACCTGGTCCTCGAGGTTTAGTTGGCCCTCCTGGCTCCCGTGGCAATCCTGTGAGTGACAGCATTTCCATGTTCTTTAGTGTAAAATTAAGCAGTAAAACAATTCACCATTTGTCCTGATATTTACGTAGAATATCACCAGTTGATTTTGGCTATTTGTAATTTTCTGTTTTTTAACTTTTAATTTTCTAATTAAATAAAATATCAGTGTATGATTTCTACACACTCCATTAAGTTTCGGTTGGCAATTGATTTAGTGAATAATTAAGAATTTTCTTTGAGACTTATGACCTTGGGAATTTTGTTCTATGACCCATATCTCTTATAATACTCTTGAAGATCTTCCTCAGGCAATATTTTCAATTACCTCTGTCTATATATTTTTAACTTTACATTTTGAAATAATTTCAAACTCACAGGACAGTTGAAAAATAATACAAAACCAATACAGAAAACTACAGTATACCCCTTACCCAGTTACCCAAACTTACTAACTTTTAACATTTTGCCACATTGGTTTTATATCATTCTTTCTTTCTTTCTATCTATCATTTTTGAAACATTTGAGAGTAGATTGCATGCATTATCCTTGAACACATAGTACTTCCATGTAGACTTCCTAAGAACAAGGATATTCACTTATATCACTTCCTTAAGGTTATCAAGTTTAAGAAATTTTACATTGAAATAAAGCATACAGTCTATATTCCCTTTTTTCAATCATCCCAATAATGTCCTTTTGGGTATTTTTTTCCTTTTATGTACAAATCAAGCCAAGTCCCATTTATATAATTGTATTTTTAAGTATTGTTCCTATTTAGAATAATGTGTGAAAGCTACAATAATCTTTTTCTTCTCTTAGGGTTCTCGTGGTGAAAATGGCCCAACTGGGGCTGTTGGTTTTGCCGGACCCCAGGTATAGTTTTTAAATATCCTTAATTTACAAATGAACACACCCCTTTTTATAGCAATGAGTTTAATTAATTATCATTGTCATATGTTTTGAAGATAAAGATTCTGGAAAGTTTACAATTTTCTAGACAATATTCTCATTTTCAACACACTTTTTCATAGATTGGCACAAAAATGTTGTTTGCACTATTTAGGCTTGTATTCTTGTTTGTTTAGTAAAAGTGTAGTGGGATAGCTTATTTTTTTCAGGTTGTCTTGAAAGATCTCCAGTGTACTTTTTCTTCTACTATGTTTTAATACAAAACACTAATCTACAATAAATGATTAAACGATATGTTAGTAAAAATTTTTAAATTATTATAAATATGTTAAATTATACTAATTATATAAGCAATTTGTCTTTAAATCTTATAATCAATTGCTCACTTTCACAATTGCATACAGGGTCCTGACGGGCAGCCTGGCGTGAAAGGTGAACCTGGAGAGCCAGGACAGAAGGGAGATGCTGGATCTCCTGGACCACAAGGTCTTGCAGGATCCCCTGGCCCTCATGTAAGTGCATTTAGTAATAATAAATGGCATCACTGAGTCTGGGACCTAATGTTTGGAACTTGTGTTTAGCTCATTTTGCAATTTACTATAGTGTTCTTCTGTTTGTTTCTTTCTATATAGGGTCCGAATGGTGTTCCTGGACTAAAAGGTGGTCGAGGAACTCAGGGTCCACCTGTAAGTTGGTTTGAAGCTTTGGGAAGCGTGCACAGCTAATCATAGATATCTGGTGCTTCTCAGGCCATTTTAAGCTTAGTCTTTTTTTTTTTTATTTTTTATTTTTTTAAGATTTTATTTATTTATTCATTTATCCCCCCCTTGCTGCTTGTGCTCGCTGGGTCAGCTAACCGCGCCGTGCGGGCGGGCTTGCCTTCACCAGGAGGCCCTGGGAACCGAACCCAGGGCCTCCCATATGGTAAACGGGAGCCCTACTGATTGAGCCACAGCCGCTTCCCTTAAGCTTAGTCTTAATGTGAGACTGTAGTTATAAATTTTTACTTATATCAACTATATTGTACTGGAAAGGAACTAACTTAGAGGGAGATCTTATAATCTTGGAGACCCAGCTGCCCCATATGTAACATAAATAATATATTACCTATGTAAGGGGTAAATGATTAACGTGAAAGTACTCTATACAATTTTATTATGTGCAATATTGATGTGATTCTAGCCCTAGGTGTGTTTATTCAGCATAATAGAAAAGTGGGAAGAGAATGGTAGCATACTTCCAACCAATTCATCCAGGTCCATTCTTGAAAACATGTGATGCCTTATATCAAGTTGAAAAACTTTATTGGTTACAACATGGCAGGCAATCAAAAGGCTTAAATCTCCCTGTGAAAATTGGTTCCATGAAAGTACATTTAACTAATTAATATTATTTTAAAAGTGTTTATATGACATTCTATTTCTAGGGTGCTACAGGATTTCCTGGTTCTGCTGGCAGAGTTGGACCTCCAGGCCCCACGGTAAGTCAATTCCAGAAATTCAAATAGTTGATAGTAGAGTAATTGCAAATATGTATATATATACGTGCATATTATGTATTCTTTTATTTAATCTATTAATGATTTATTTCCCCATTTACTCTTTTTTTTTTTGTTAGAGAAGTTGAAGACATACAGAAAAAATCATGCAGAAAGTATAGAGTTCACATACACCCACCCTCACACACCATTTTTCTTACTATTAACACTTTGCCTTAGTGTGGTACCTTTGTTACAATTGGTGAAACAGTATTACTATAATTATACTATTAACTATTGCCCTTAATTTATATCAGAGCTCACTTTTAAAAATAATTTTTATTCTGGTAACATATATACAACCTGAAATTTCCCCTTTTAACCCCATTCAAATATGTAACTCAGAGGTATTGATTACATTGACAGTGTTGTGCTGCCATCACCACCATCCATTCCCAAAATTTTTCCGTCACCCTTAAGAGAAGCACTGTACCAGTTAAGAATTAATCCCCCTTTACCTACCCTGACTCTGGCCCCTTCTGACCTTATGAATTTGCATATTTTAATTATTTTATATAAGTGAGATCATACAATATTTGCCCTTTTGTATCTGGCTTATTTCACTCACCTATGTTAACTTCCCTCATCCCCAATAATTCATACTTGCATTTTGCCAAATCATATTCTTTGGGTTTTTTTTTTTTTTTTTTTTTTTTTTGAGGCACCAGGGCTGGGGATTGAAACCAGGACCTCATATGTGGAAAGTCAGTGCTCAACTACTGAGCTACACCGGCTCACCCATATTCATATTTAATAATCCAGTATTTCTTGGGGGAACATATTTGTAAGTCCCTTTTAGACCAAAAGGCTGAGTTCTGTTTCATTTGGGCACTAAATACTGTTTGCTGATAATCATTCTGCATCTGAAGCTGAGACCATTACATCAGTTCCTCTTACTTGGCTTCCACTTTACTCTACTGAGTGATTTTGTGTGTGTGTGTGTGTGTGTTATACTAGGGAGCTCCAGGACCTGCAGGGCCCTTAGGGGAACCTGGGAAGGAGGGACCTCCAGGTCTACGTGGGGACCCCGGCTCTCATGGGCGAGTGGGAGATCGAGGACCAGCTGGACCCCCTGGTGGCCCAGGAGACAAAGGGGACCCAGGAGAAGATGGGCAATCAGTAAGTACGGAATCTTTGTTCTAGACCACCTCTAGGTGAGATAATTGCAAAGAGAAAACAGTGATGATCCCTGACACCAGGAAACTATTTAAACATTGTCCTGGGTGCTCTCATAATCCTTTAAGTATATTATATGCTACATGCTTTTAATTTGTAATTCTCTGCTGTAGAAAATATATGTGTATAGATTTTAATATATATATAATAGTAATGGCTATGGTGTCCAAAAACTAAACAAGAAACGAGTCTTTAAATACATGCACTGCATGAAGAAAATTTTTTTTAAAACATTGCTAATTATTTAATGTCCAAATGCCTCTAAACATTAGTATGTTTAAATAGATCACTATTTCTTTTCTTTACTTTTTAAAAATTTCCTTTGCTCTTACAACAAGAAGAAAAAAGATTTCTTTGAATAGTTTTATCTTTTATATAGTTAACATTCATATTAGTTTTCCAGTTCTTTTCCAACTGATGAGCCTTTTTCACCTTGAATAACCTTAGATACCTTATGTAAATTACACATTATGAATACTCATATATGGATGGTTTTATGAAACAGAGGCCTTTTTCTCATACTGAGATCCCTGTAAAGCTGCATTCTTTTGTAAATTCCTTGGATGCAGTTTTATCCTTGGAGAATTTCTAATTTTAGTTTATCCTCAACATTAGGGTCCAGATGGCCCCCCTGGTCCAGCTGGAACTACTGGGCAAAGAGGAATTGTTGGCATGCCTGGGCAACGTGGAGAGCGGGGCATGCCCGGCTTGCCAGGTCCAACAGTGAGTAGCTTCATCAGTCAATAATTTCATCTGAATATGTACAATATCATTTATGTGGAAAGAATTTATCAAATATTTTTGCTTAATAACTAGATTTAAATAGTCTTTTTTAAACATAATTATGAGTATCTTAAAACATTTTTGATTTCAAATGTCAAATTATCTACTTGAGTGCCTTACAAAGTCTTTGAGGGATATTTGGTTAACCCTGAGATGAGAGAAGTAGGCAAATAAGGATATGGATTTTTGGTGACTCTTAAATCTTTCTTCAAAGATTAAAAAGATCCCTGGAGCTAGAGAAGGGGGAAAATCTCCTGGTGAGTAGGTAGCTTTTAAAAAAATAAACACGCTTAAAAACCTTCATAAGTATACAATCAAAGGGAAGAAGTAGTTGAGTTAAAGTGAGTAAGATTAGAGATGAATGCTGAGTGAATTATGAAGGATACTAAAAGCAATCACCTATTCCTTGGAGGGTGCTTATGAATCTTATATTCCCTGAAGTATGGATAAAAGTTTGATAGTGTGAGCTTGACTAGACTAAAATTTACCACTGAAAGTTTATGTGCTCAGGGAAAAAAAATGTTTTTCATGGGATGTCTACAGAGAGAGGTTACTCCAGGGGCTCTGGAACTGGGTTGGCATCGGGAGGGACTGGGTGTAGAGATCTGAACTCATCAAGTCAGGAGTTATAGGATGTTTTATTGTTGGTAATCACATGAGCCAAGCCAAGGACATGGTCTATAATCCTCCAAAGGGAGACTAAAGTATCAAGATAGAGAAGTAAAGTGAGCAGACAAAGCAGGAGTGAAAAACAATGAGCATGCCTTAATAGGGATATAGAATCCAGAAAGGCAGCCAGAACTGACCGTGGTACAGCATGATTAGAATCCAAAATACACACCGAAGTTGGGGGCAAAGGATGCTTTTTGGTCCCTTTGCTACGTGAGGATGAATGTGACAAGAGGTGGGCATACCTTTAAGGAGAAATTACAGCGACATGGGTATTAGAGGATAATGAACAATTATTAGGGAAGATGGGACTGGAGTCGTTTTTGAATACATGGAGACTTAATGTGAACTGACATTCTTAAATTTCTTCAAAGGTAGTTGATATATTTATACTTTTATTTCAGGGCTCACCTGGAAAAGTAGGACCAACTGGGGCACCAGGAGACAAAGGTCCACCTGGACCTGTGGGACCTCCAGGTTCAAATGGCCCTGTGGGGGAGCCTGGCCCTGAAGTGAGTACTTTAGTGAAAATAAATCCACTCTTTATCATCTGGGTGCCATGGGCAATTTTTTTTTTCATGTAGAAATTGATATACAAATTTAGAAATTGATTGCACATTTTCCCCTTAAGGAATTTTCTTAGTAATATTATTTGAAGTACTCTACTTTCCTAGAATTGGCTAAATGATGATATAAATATAAGGAAACAATATTGATGTCTTTGCAATGACCTTTGTCTAATCTGGAACTGAATATTTTAGTGGATTTAGGCTGTTGCCAAATTGTTTCGAAAGTAAAAGACACATCCCTTGTTCATTTTCCCTTGTTGTTATTTTAGTTTATAATGGAATCTTTATCAAAATTGCCAGGTTTTATTGTGTTAGGACTGAAAATATAATTATTACAGCTTGTGAAAGGGACATAGTAAATAGAGATCATGTTACTTAAATTTCCTTCTATGTATAAACCAAGCCATATAGTGGTGTTATGGATGGCATGTTCTCTTTGGTTTATTTTGAGAGGAAATAAGTTTTTGAAAGGCAACTGAAGAATTTACACACTGGAATCTCCTCTTTGTAGTGCTTTAAGGAATATATCAATAAACAGTTAATGCCATATACTTTTTGAAAGAAACAATCAATACCTTTCAGAGTAATTTTGATAAAATGGTAAAAACAGTTCTGAAAAAAATTCAAAAGAGAATAGGGAGAGAAGACTGCGTATTTTAAAAAATAATTCAGTATCATCCAAACTTACCATTATTTTACTTGGACACTTTAAGGATAGTATTTGAATTAATTTAAGAAGTAATAGTGAGAAAAAACATTCACTGCTAAGATAAACAAAACATAAAATACCAAGAATTTAATATTTATTTTAAAGTGTTAGAGAATTATTTTCTTTTTTAAGAAAAAGAGATGAAGAATTTAGATTAAATAAGGATGCGATAATAATTTTATAAGTAATTTAAAGTAATAGATAAGATGGCAGAAAACTTTCTTCTACTGAGATTTCGATAAATACTAATTTATAGTTTATAAAAGAGATGGAAAACATGATGAATTTTTTTTTTCTGACATTTAGAATGAAAATTTTTTTTCATTACTGTTAATTTGTTTTTCAAATGTGATTCTTTATCAGGGTCCTGCTGGTAATGATGGTACTCCAGGACGGGATGGTGCTGTTGGAGAACGTGTAAGGGCAATTTCACTGATTACAAAATCTGCAATAATATAAATATGAAATCTTTGTAAAAACTAAAGAGTGGAAAACTACCCTTTATCCTCATAGCTACATAGCTCTGATTTTTCTAATAGTAGCAACCCTTGTGGTTTAAGATCGTCATTTTTGTAGCTCTGTACATGAAATGAGATTTGAATACACAGCCAAGTAAGATGGCATTTTCTTAATGCAGAGTAGGAAAGCAGATTGCTTTCACGTTTGGTGCAATATGAAGGCTTTGGATGAGGATACATATGGAGGGGCATGTGTGTATGGAGGGATGAGATAGGTTTGACATTGGGGAGAAATATATTATTCTTTTCAATTTGATTTATTAAAAAGTAAATGAGAAAAAATGTGTCATTTTCTCCCTAGCATGAATAGCATGACCATATAGAATACCACTGTTTTCACATAAATGTTAAAGAGCAATATCACCATTATTCTTGCCAGGGTGATCGTGGAGACCCGGGGCCTGCAGGTCTGCCAGGCTCTCAGGGTGCCCCTGGAACTCCTGGTCCTGTTGGAGCTCCAGGAGATGCAGGACAAAGAGGAGATCCGGTAAGGAGGGAGACAGTTTCAAGCCGAGACGTTCACACGTTTATATGCTATATTATAAGCAACGTATACGCATGCACACAGTCATACCTGTGCACTTGGTTAAGGATTCTACGCAAAGAATGATTAGAAGCCAATCATGAATTATATTTTTTTTAGTCTTAAAGGAGAATGCTGAGTTTATAGCAGGGATTCAAAGACTGTGATGCTTTGACTTTAATCATCTACAATATTGTAGTTTACAGGAAATGCATTAATTATGTATAGACACATGTTAAATTTAAGGAAGTAATGTTTTACTGTAATTGACTAAGGACCTTCACTTAGTGAGCCAATAAAATTGGCTATAGAAGCACCAGTGAAACACATTCTTACCAAGAGATGGACATTAGCCTGATTACAATTATTAGCTATAAGAATATGTACACAGATCCAAACAGACACATATAAACACCCAACAAAAACATATTTTTTCACATTCTATTTCTATATAGTATATGTTTATCTTTTTTATATATAAATTATTGTGAAACTTTCTTCTAGGGTTCTCGAGGTCCTATAGGACCACCTGGTCGAGCTGGGAAACGTGGCTTACCTGTAAGTTCTCCCCTGTATTTGTTTTTAAAATACATTTTCTTGCATAAAATATATTCCTAGAGAAGTACAATTTAAGATTCATAAAAGAAAAATACTAAATGCCTCAAGATTTGGAAAATATAGTAATTTAAAATAGTATTTAGGAGTTCATTTTTGTTTTTATAATTTTAGCACAGCTCCTCAGAATTTAACTGAATTCTTTTGATAATCAGTGAAGACTTCCAGAGTCACAGTTTTCTCTCACAAAATAATAGGCATAATAGTGCCCTTCTCTCAGGGTTGTTCTAAAATCACATAGGAAAATGGATTTGAGGCCTCTTCACAACTTGAAAAATGCTACTCAAATATTATGTTTTATTTTCATCTAGACTGTCCTGTTTATGTTCTCATCTTTTTGCTATTTGCAGTTGCTTTCAGATTAATGGTTATTATGCAAATGTATTACTATGAAAGCATCATTTCCTCTCACACTCACTGTATAAATCAATGTTGCTATCCATAAAAAACAATTATATTGTTAAAAGCATGGCCATATTATTAAATCTCTTAACTCTGATTTGAGCTCACCTGGCAAAGATTTCATAATTGCACAGCATGAAAAAGTGAATAGTTTTCTCATCAGTTGCAGAAACAATGTAGTTTTTGTTTTCCGTGAAAAAAAAGAATTTTAGTTTAGTTAATAGCTGAACTAAGTGCTTTTTGGTTTGTTTACTTTCAATTATGAAACTCTGGGGTATCTAAAAAATAAAAAAGAACTACTCTAACTTTATGAGAACATTTGGCTAATTTTGATATTTAAATTTACATTGTTATATAAAATAAGTAAAAGGTACTGAAACCTAATTTTGTTTTAATTATAAAAAGATTCACATACTGACAATTAGAAAATCCAAATTAAAAAAAAAAAGAAAAAAAGAACAGAACTGAACACAATTCAAATACAAAAACCACTAGGGAAAATATTAATATTAACCTGCAGGTCAGTCGATCTGATGATTCCCTCCAAAATCTGATTGATAGGATTTCAATTCTCTTTTAGGAAAACTACAGAAAATAGAAGCTGACCCCATACTAAGTGACCCACTATCACTTGTCGTTTTCTGTGAACCACTGGACCCTTAAGGGCTGCTTTTATTCCCAAGGCCTTAAAAAATACAATAAACAAATAAATATTTATCTGAGACTAACCTCATCTTTTCTCTGGGTGTAGTGTCTGTCCTACAATAAGATTCTTAACTATTACTTTTCTTAGTTTATCTGCATCAGGATTGCCAGATTTGGGTACAGACATTTGTAGATATGAGGATAGTATAGGATTTCTTTATATTTTCTTTAGAGGAGAGTGGCTTGATGATATTCCTGTTTAGTTGACTCAAACAAGTTTTTGCCAATGCCTTAATATAATACTACCTGTCATAGTCAGTGAGTTTATTTGCAATGTAAATGTAATTCAAACTTTTATTTTTGGAGGTAACATGATAAGTAAATACTCATGTTTTGATTTTTAAAAACTATATATGATGGTAATATTTAATATAGTATTTTATATATTGCCAGCTAAATAAACGGAATAAAAATGTTTCAGACAGGCTAAATCAAACTTAAAAATATCTCATTTTAGATATTATTCTAGGTTAAATATTTTTAAAAAGTGCCTTTAGGAAAACTTTAGTATGTATCTATGCATTTAATGATCATCTACCATTCTTTGAGAAAATATAGAGAAAATTTCCTACATCTATTTTTATTTTATAAGTAAATATGTTAATCCACAAAAAATACATTATTCAAAATTGTAGTAAATTTGAGACAGGTCATATCCATGCCATGATGACTCTTTGTAGGGACCCCAAGGACCTCGCGGTGACAAAGGTGACCATGGAGACAGGGGAGACCGAGGTCAGAAGGGTCACAGAGGCTTCACCGGGCTTCAAGGTCTTCCCGGACCTCCTGTGAGTTATTCCTTTAACTATTTAATCCCCCATATGAAGATATATACGTATCTTGACATAAACACCTATTTATCTGTCTATAAGATGAATGGACTTTTGAATCTTGTTTTCATTTCAAAGACTATCTTGATTAATAACTACCACTTACCCAATATAATTACCCATCTCTTAGCTACAATTTTGTAGGGAAGAAATAACGCAAGTATACATGCACCATTACTTCTACAGTCATCTTTGATTGGTAAACTAAGGCTAAAATCCAACAAACTCATGTAGATATTACAGAGATTGGTGACTTTATCAAAGTAGTTTATGCTGCTTGAGTCAAGAATAGCACTTCTTAAGGAGAGAATGGCATAATGCAGAATCTAAATATTTTGACTATATTTTTTATTTCCCCCCTACTTAGGGTCCAAATGGTGAACAAGGCAGCGCTGGAATCCCTGGACCATTTGGCCCAAGAGTAAGTAACAAAATTTGTAAGTTGCAGGTATAAATAATGCTTTCAGTGATACACTGCTAATGGTTAGGTATCATTTTCATGGTATTGAAGCTGTAATTGGCTCATGATCTCTTAAACTGGCAGCAAATATATGAGCTAAACCATTTAACAATTACTTTTAAGCAATATCTTGAATGATGACCTATTACCTCATGTGGCCACATTAAAATCTTTTACCTATGGTTTGGATATACTCATCTGTTAGTTCATTTTCTTACTCTGTGTTAATTGAACTTTCCATTAAATTTGCACTGTTTGAAATGATGTAATAATACCTACCATGAAGTAGAGACAGGTTTTGAAGCTGGATATATATTTTGCTTTAGGTAATTATGATAATTCATCATCAGAAGTTAATGAATAAGGATAATTTGGAAGCAAATTATAAAATGAACAATATTTGAAGTTCTCAGAAATTCTACATTAGTATCAATACTGCCTGAAATAAGCCATTAAATACAATGCACACACATGCTTATTTAGGGAAATTGTTAGAAAAATTTCTCTAATATCTAAATACCATTTTCATTGTGAACAAGTCATATGTAATGCTGAGAACAGTAGCATGAAAATTACTAGTATGTGATGGCATTCTGGATATAAGCATACAAATTTAATTTATATTCCAAACACTTCAACTTCTTTCATTTTCTTATTCTGAATTAATTGAACTTCCAGCTATGCTTGAGAAACGATGAAAAGGTTCTCACCAATAAAAACAGATGATGATTCCTTTCTAGTTTTTAACTGATACTAGAATTGTAACATGCATGGATGATGGAAGATTCATGTGCAAGGAAATTGTAAATGTTATAAAGTGTTAGTGCTCCATTTAAATATAATGAGGAAAATGTGTCTGAGAAATTATTGTTATAGCTCTATAAGGAAAACAGAGCTTTGATTAGAGAAAGACATTATAAAATATTCTTTATAGAATCTGAAATACAATCTTTGTTCCTTTCAGGGTCCTCCAGGCCCAGTTGGTCCTTCAGGTAAAGAAGGAAACCCTGGGCCACTTGGGCCAATTGGACCTCCTGGCGTGCGGGGCACTGTGGGAGAAGCAGGACCTGAGGTAAGTCACAGGGGCTGGCAAGCAAGTAGTGCCACTGATTATAATAGTTTGGTTCCATCCAAGGAATGTCTGCTGGGCAAGAGATTTAAGGCACCAGAAAGCAAACCTGAAAGTCACAAAGAGCTTGTCTATATAAGTAACTATTTCAAATATTTTAATTTGGGTTATTCAGAGTATGTAATATCAAAGTCCAAGCCATAAAGGCCTTGACTTAATGCGATACAAATGAAAGACAGATAGCAAATAATGATTGGATTTATAATTAAAGTTATGAAAACATTAAAGTCATTCCTTTAAATGGCAGTGACTGGAAGATTAGTTATTCATAGAGAAGAGTACTTATTACTCATTCATAAAGTAGTTATTACTTTATGAAAACTGATGAGCTTTTACTTTGGAAAGTGAAGAATATGAAATTGAAGTTTTTCCCTGTTGAAAATAACATGAGAGGATTTCAATTAAAATATTTCATGATGAATTCCAATAGTTGTGACTTGAGAATTATGTAAAGGGGTAAAGCTGGATTGGTTAGCGTCTTGCTTCTCAGGGCTTTGGAGAACATCTTTATGTATTTCCCATGATGTGAGTACTTGTGTGTATGTGAGTTTATGCTCCCTTCCCTTGTCTTTCTTCCTCTTTGGCCTTATTTACCTTTCTCTCTTATGTTTATGTTTCTGCTCTTTAATGTCTATAACATTAAACCAAATATTTATGGGCTATTACCTGGATTGCATGGACTTATATTTCCTATTGTCACAAAGAATATTTTCTATTTCTTTATTTCTTCAACTGTCATAGAAAACAGCCATAAAATTTGGAGAGCTCTTATTTTTGTGGCTGTTGATTGCCTTTTATTTTGTGGATCAGTGGTCCTTGATAGAAAAAAAAAAAAAAAAAAAAAATCCCTGCCCTGGAGATTAGCATGAAGGAATGCAGAGAATAATGAACTTTTAGGAGGATATGACTGTTGAGATAAAGCCATATTTAGAAGCCGTTCTGAAGGTGGGGAAGTGTTGTCACTGAAGGTTGAAGCAACTTGTCCAAAGCCATATAGCAAATGGGAGGGCTGGGATTAGAACTCCAACCTTCTCCACAGAAGAGGGCTACACCTCTCTTCAGATTTTTCAGCTGGTTCTTTGAAATTTCTAAGTTCTTTAGGAAAGTATAGAAGAGAATGAACAGAGAGGAGTACTTCCTAAACTTCTGCCACTTTTTATGCTTATCTCCCTATTACACAAATCGTTCTTGTTTAGAAAGAAAGCAGGAGAGCTGTTTATTTTTGGCAATGAAAAGGTCAAAGAGAACAATTTCATTTTTGTTTTAGACAGAGTATTTCTATCTACACACTAATTATTGCACATAAAAAGACTTCTTGTATTTTGCCTTCTATTTGGAAATAGGACTAAATTCTCTTGTAGGTATTTTCCTTGATATTGATATGCAGCCTTATAGAATTAGTCAAAATTCTTCTTGTCTCCTCTTCCAGCTTTTGCCCATGAATACTTTTAAAACTTTTAAATTTTATCTTGCCCAAACTAGTCTTTAAAAATCTGTATTTGTATATTTTTCAGTTTCTAGCCATAAATTAATTATCTTAATTCTCTTTTTCCCTTATAGATATCTTCTCATATTGTTTTTATTTTTTGTTTATTTAATGGTTCCTAAATGAATGTACAGATCTTAATATTATTAACATTAAATATATTGCACTTCAAGGTAAACATCAGAACAAATATTTTATGCTTTGGTTTTTATTAACTGCAGGCATGTTGCCTGAAATACAGTTGTGTGTCATTTCTCTTTCTTGGAACCTCACAGCTTAGCAGGTCTGCCCCATCTAGTTACAGAGAGCATGAGTCACACATCTCTCAGTATCCACCCCAAGTCCTCCCTGTGCCTTGTGCCCAATAGAATAAACAATGATGTGTCAACTTCATTCCCAATTTCTTCCTAATTACTTAGGGTCCTCCTGGTGAGCCTGGTCCCCCTGGACCTCCAGGTCCCCCTGGCCACCTTACAGCTGCTCTTGGGGATATCATGGGGCACTATGATGAGAGCATGCCAGATCCACTTCCAGAGTTCACTGAAGATCAGGCAGCTCCTGATGACAAAAACAAAACTGACCCAGGAGTCCATGCTACCTTGAAGTCTCTCAGTAGTCAGATTGAAACCATGCGCAGCCCTGATGGCTCCAAAAAGCACCCAGCCCGAACCTGTGATGACTTAAAGCTTTGCCATCCCACAAAACAGAGTGGTGAGTACAGCAGCCCATTTGAACAAAATCCATTGTTTCTGATTGTGTTATTCTCCACTGCATTCAAGAACCATTTTATTGACCCTCTACTTATTGATAGACACAAAAGATAAAATGGTAAACATGTCACAGAACTTATGGTTTAGTGGTGAGGAATTCAATTATATGAAAAATTATGGGGCAAGATGGTAAGTACTATAATAAGGATTTCATGATCTAATTTTATGTTGGTAGTTCCATTTCCATCTAGAAGTCTTAAAACATATATTGATAAATTTTGTGGAGTAAGAACATTTTGTGGTGATATAAATTTGGAAAATACTTGATTAAGCAGGGTTAAACATATGTATATTTTTTTTACCAGCATAACTTCTAAAGGCTTTAATAAGCTAACATAGATAGTGGACCATCAAGAGTAGAATGAAATATATATCATTTCCCAAACTTGTTGGAATATGGAATTCCTTTCATGTGCTTTCATGTTCTTTGATTATGCTTTAAGACTCTCTACTGGCAGGATTATGTTATAAAGAGGTTATAGAGCATTTTAGAATTAAATACTCTAAATTTAATTTCTTTCACCCTGGTTACATGTGCTATGCCTAAAGTTTGCAGTATTCTATCATTTAGATTAATCTAATAAAACCTGGAGAAGAGGGATACTACACCATAAGAACATGCTGTAAAATGCTTAAAATTTCCATCTAACTTTGAATTTACATTGTCAGGGATAGCTAAAATTGTTATCTTTGAAACAGGCATTTTTATTCTCAATTCTATACTTTACATCCCACCATTCTCCCCTCATTTCATTTAAAATGTAGTTTTTCATATAAATATTGTATATTCACATATACATATATACATGCACATATATGTATGCTTTTTTATTTCTTTGTTTATCTATATACTTGGATCAAGTACTGCCCAGGTATATCCTGTTTGAAGACTAACATATATGAGAAGGCCAATTTTTAAAAAGAACAAGGAGATTATTCATAACATTCTAATAGCAATTCACTTCATTTATTTACTTTACTCATGATTTTTATAATAAATTACTTTGTTAAATTTCAATTATGATTTCCTTTAAAATATTGGCTTTAAAAATTTAATGGGACACATCTATTTTGACAAAGCCTCTTACTGTGGTTTATCTCTCTTTGGTATAGTTTTTTCCTCTATAACATGAAGGTAATGACATTTCCCTCATGTGGGTATTTTGAGCCTTAAGAACATGGTTTTCCAAAGTACCTAGAACTGTACCTACCATGCAAAAGGGATTCAAATGCATAATAGTTACTTTTCCCTTAAGGGCTGCTCTCTCTTAAAAGAGTCCTTCATTAGTGATTTCATGTTTTTCAACCCTCTGTTAAATCTTTTGAAGATGCAAAATCATGTTCGAAATTCTATTTATTTAGCAAATATTTTTATTTTTTGGAAAATAGGTAAATACTGGATTGATCCTAACCAGGGCTCTGCTGAAGATGCGATCAAAGTTCACTGCAACATGGAAACAGGAGAAACATGTATTTCAGCGAACCCATCCAGTATACCACGTAAAACCTGGTGGGCCAGCAAGTCTCCTGACCATAAACCTATTTGGTATGGTCTGGACATGAATAGAGGGTCTCAGGTAATTTAAGCATTTATTTAAAATTGTATTATTTACATTTCATTATTTATTGCTTTTAGTATTTATTTAGAACTATGCTAATTACTTTTGATCAGAATCATTTTCCCATGTTTATTTTGAAGTGATGTAATCTCATTAGTTACAATTGCAATATCATAACATAAACAAAGTTTTACTATGAGTTAAATCGTAACATAAATTTGAATTAGAATTTTTCCATTGATGGAATGTAGAAGAGTAATTATTTTTAATATTATGTCTGTGACATTGCCTGTGGAGTATATGTGAAGGAATCTTGCCACAGTTGAAAGACAGTGATTATATTTAATATCAGGAGATCCGGGTGACTCTTAGCTATATCTCTTATGGACTTTGGGATGTTAGGCTGTCCCTTAATCTTTCAGAGCCTCAGTTTCTCCATTTAAAGTGAGAGTAATAATAGTTATCTCACTGTCTTCTTGTGAGCACAAAGTGCTTAGCATAGTGTCTAGTATATGGTTAGTGATAAATATTAGTTACTATAATAATTTTTATAATTGAATCACATTGTAAACATATTATTTAAATGTAAGGCACTTTTATAATTATATAAATTCTATTAATATTTTCATGAGCTCCAGGCTCCCTTAGGTTTCTACCATTGTCCAGTATGCAGATTTTGGTCTAGCCTTGCCCTTTCCTATTGTAATACATACATTTCATTCCAAATCTCTTTTATGGCAACTAACCCATTGCCATTTTCTTTTCACCTTTTCTCCTCACCTTTACACAGAATTCATCTTGTTCAGAAAAAACTTGATACTAGGACTGTGGGTATGGGTAGGCTATGCTAGACTCTACCATTATTTAATGGGTGAAAAATACAAAATTTCAAAAACAAGTGGTTGAAATGTAATTCAGCTAATACAATATTATGTGAAAACCTCTGAAGGGAGCATTGAAAACAAAGCTCAGAGTAGAAAATAAGTAGGAAAGAGCCTGTGGGAAATCATTTTTTATTATTTATTTTTGTTAGCTAATGGAAAAGTTTTAATTCATACTTCTTATAAGTATATAACAGTTATGTTAAAAGAATATTTTATACCAACAGTTAATTTCTAATTCTTATTGTAATTAGCATTAAGAGCAACAAGTTATTTTTGAAGCATGATTGACCAACCAAGCCAATGCTCATATATATAACCTCTTTTAAAAAGCAATATTCAAGTGTTTTTCAAACAAATGGTAAAGAAGATTAAAAATAATTAAACTTTCTCTGGCCAATCTGGTCAATTATAATTATTATTGCTTTCATCATCTCCTGTTTGGGATAGTACAGAGTTTTGTAATTGTGAATATTCATAGAAAATTTTGTATTTTTCATATGTATAGTTAGGTTAACTTGTTGTGTGGCAAGAATAAGAGAAATACTCTTCAAAATTGACTTGTCTGAAATCAAATTACATATATAAATATATGACATTATGAAAGCCTTCATTAATGCTTATAACAAAGACTCATTTTGTTTTTCTAGTTTGTTTATGGTGACCACCAGTCACCTAACACAGCCATTACTCAAATGACCTTCTTGCGCCTCTTATCAAAAGAAGCCTCTCAGAATATTACTTACATCTGTAAGAACAGTGTAGGATACATGGATGATCAAACTAAGAACCTCAAGAAAGCTGTTATTCTCAAAGGTGCTAATGACTTAGAAATCAAAGCAGAGGGAAACATTAGATTCAGATATACAGTTCTCCAAGATACATGCTCTGTAAGTACTTTTTGGTCTATATTGATCTGGTTTTAAAAAGTTATTTTTGTTAGAAATGCTGTCATGATACTAGAGATGGGGTCAATTTTACCTTATATATAAGAGCAGCAAAAGTTTGCTTACAGTTGTTTTTGAGAGTAAACTTGAATGTGGATTAGCATAGCAGCACAGTAGAGGTACTAATACAAAATATTTCAGAAGGACTGAATCCCTGGGCTCCAATCTATGTCTGCAAACTCCTGTTGATTCCCCTGTACTTGACTTATTTGAACTCAGTTATGAGCTTTAAAATTCTTTGATTCTAAAAATATATAATCAATCTGAATTACTATAGATTTTTCACTAATTTGTATATCTTCCCACTTGCATATCTAGATATAAAAAAATGCAGATTAGTGCATGATGAATTATAGTTTCATATGCCAAAAACAAAAAGACATTCATTGATTACATTGGTAGTGATCATTTAAGAAGCTGTAAAATAACAAAGATCATTTATTCTACTTACAGCATGAAAGAAATGCTTTCCAGGTGTTCTAGTGCCTCACTCTATGTTTTGAGCACTTTTCTTTTTAAGTGGTGCTCTAAAAAGCATTGCTTTTAAATTATAAAAATTGGCTGGGGGTTGCTGTCTAAAATTAAGTTTGTATATACTATTAACCATTGCACAATTTAATTCCAGAAACAAAATGGAAATGTGGGCAAGACTGTTTTTGAATATAGAACACAGAATGTGGCACGCTTACCCATCATAGATCTTGCCCCTGTGGATGTTGGCAACACAGACCAGGAATTTGGCTTTGAAATTGGGCCAGTTTGTTTTGTGTAAAGTAAGCTGAGATACATCGGCAATGGCCACCACCACCATCACCAATGACTACCACCGTTCACAAGAACTTTGACTGTTTGAATTTGATCCTGAGACTCTTGAAATAATGGCTGATACCACATCAGCATTGTATATATGGTCTTAAGTGCCTGGCCTTCTTATCCTTCAGAATATTTATTTTACTTACAGTCCTCGAGTTTTAATTGATTTAAAGTATTTTTCAGTCCAGCAGTTTAGGTTAAAGATGACCAATGGCCATGACCACTTTTTAAAAAAGTAAACTGATTGAATAAATAAATCACTGTTTTCAATTTATTTCAATGTAATGAAAAAGTTGCTTAGTATTTATGAGGAAATTCTTCTTCCTGGAAGGTAGCTTAAAGAGTGGGGTATGTAAAATCACAACACATGTTTATTTTGCTTGGTTACAATTTGAAAACTAAGTAATACTCTTTTGTTGATTCTCCTTCCCAGATTATCAATTAAAAATTAAACCGTAATGTCTAACCTTGTGATTGAAATCCACATGTATGTCTTATTATAACTATTATAGACATTCGTTAAAAAGACTTAATTATACTAGTTTCCCACTGTCTTAAATGAAATATTTTGATAATATATTTCAGTGGAATTTCTGGAAAACAAATTGAAACATTTCAACTTCTTAAATTTTTGTAAAGGGTGGTACATTTAGGTTTCTTTCTACTTCAAATTTAAAAGTATCTTTTCCCTCTTGACTCAAACTATCATTATAGATAATAGTTACATGGATACATTTGCACTTTCTTATGTAAGAAGACATTGAATGCAAAATAAATTACACATACAACTTTAAAAACACATGTCCAGGGCCCAAAACTGAGACTTTTCTGCATGTCCTCTCTCAACATCTTGAAGTTGATAAAGAAGAAAAAGATTTAGAAACTCAGAGTTGTGGTGCTGTCTCTAATCAAATGCAATGGTTGGAATTAGATCATTTGGCCCCTGTGCTCCCATAGGAAAAATAACCCAACATTTCTTAGCATGAGCTACCTCATCTCTAGAAGCTGGGATGGACTTACTATTCTTGTTTATATTTTAGATACTAAAGGTGCTATGCTTCTGTTATTCCAAGACTGGAGATAAGCAGGGCTAAAAAGTATTATTATTTTTCCTTTAATGATGGTGCTAAAATTACTTCTATAAAATTCTTTAGAAATAAAGATGGTTTAAAAAATCCCACTTGTGAAAATATAACTGTTAGGCTTCCCAATTCTGAAAGAAAGAGCATTGTTCCAGTGCCTTTTCACTGTTCATCTGTCATACTGTATCTGGAATGTTTTGTAATGCTTGCATGTATCTTAGACCAGAACATGTAGGTCCTCTTGTGTCTCAAGGTTTTTATTTCTTTTCCTTAATTGCATTTGTTGTCTCCACTTTTATTTTTTTCTTTGAAAATAAACAGCTGGGACCATCCCAAAGGACAAGCCATGCACACATGTATCTTTGCAAAGCATCAAATTAAATGCACGCTTTTGTCATGTCACTGGTTTTCATTTTGTGAAATTCCTTTGAACATATTAGATCCACTTCATTTTTCAGTGGTGAAAAGAGAGGTATTGCGGTATTCTTTACTTGCCTTCTGTTTAAAAGACAAAAACAAATAACCTCCATCATGTATGTACTTGCTTATAAATGACAATCTATTGGCAACATCACTCACAAAGGCAACGTAACACTAATTATCAGTGTCTATGGCATTAAAAATGTCAGGGTAGTACTATTGATAAAAAGAGAAAAGCAATTACTCTTTCATGACTGAATAAACTGTGATGATAAAACACATGTTTCAAAGTGTATCAAACAAGATTTTAACCTAAATATTTTCAGTTTTATTTTCAGTATTTATTTCACAATATAATTTCCCCCCAACCTGGCTATTATTTGAATCCTTTACCTCAAATGTGAACATTATTTGTAAATTTTGTTTGTATTAAAAACTTCCTTAAAAACCAACCTGTACAGGTAATACAAGTTCAGAGAGATGAGCCAGAAATATAAAGTAATGCTGTTAAGTGAAAAACACTTAATAATTTCCAACAATAAAAATACCAGTTCTTTATGGGGCTAAAAAATGCTCCAAATAAAAGGCTGCCCCAGACTGTTCCAAAGGCCTTCAAAATTTTTTGACTGAGTTCCACACCTTATAGGCTTTACCTGCATATCCACAAGCATATAAAATGCTACATGGTCAAAAGTGAAATAATGTACATCTGGGAAGGATGGTGGCATTAATAGTTATTTATTTAAAAATACAAATGAAAATATCAAAAATTAACAAAAATAAAGAAAAAAACAAAGCATAAACAATGCAGAAAAACCTCATAATAAAAATTGATAACTTCTGGCCAAGTTCAATGTAATTTGTTCAAAAACTGAAAAAATATTCAAGGAAGTTATAAATAATAACACTCAGGAGAACAGTGTTATATACCAAGTACCTGAAAAAGTAATTTAGGGAGGATTCATACTTGATTTATATACTGGTGTGAAGCATATATTATTATTATTGCTATTATATCACTATTACTCTCTATTATTACCAGATAGAAAACACAATAGAAGAAAAAAATCTATCCAC
Source organism: Tolypeutes matacus (assembly GCA_026826555.1). Taxonomy (NCBI): domain Eukaryota; kingdom Metazoa; phylum Chordata; class Mammalia; order Cingulata; family Chlamyphoridae; genus Tolypeutes; species Tolypeutes matacus. Next base: position 49,434,733 of record JAKSZT010053929.1, read on the forward strand.
AATGACTGTAACAGCATGGAACACTAAAGATTAAACAGATTTAACTGATTGAAAATAAAAAGTAAAACTCTACTGAGACATGTAAAATAAGATAAAAATATGGATGATTAGGCCTCGTTCTCACATAGATAATCTCAATATTTGAAAAATATAAGTATTTTTCTTAAATTAATACACAAAATTAAATACCATCCCACTCAATATCTGTCAGCTCTTAAAAGTTAGTACATGACAATATGTGCAGGAAAAATGATAAGGAATCCTCCCCAAAAGGAAAAAGGTGCCCAAAGATGGAACACTGGCCCTAATGTTAGCAGAATGCTCTGGGTTCTGGGTTTCTAGGTTCTTGGCTATGTCACATAAAGGAATTTAACGACATGCCATAGGGTAGGCAAGGGAGGAAAAAGTTTATTAAGAAATGAGAAAAGTACATCTCTGAGACATGGATGCAGGCATGCTACAGGGTAAGACGTGTGTGGGGCCCTGGTGTAGGCCTTTTTAAGGTCTTTCCTCCTCCCCTTCCCCCATATTAAGGAGGAATCTCAGCTATTTGCTGTCCTGATTGGCTGCCTTTCTGCCTTCACTTGTCAACTTCCAGGGAACCAATGGGGAGGACTTTCTGTTTGGAGTTATCCAGGGCTTCTTTTAAGCCTGAGTGTTTCAAATGAGACCTTGTGACCAGATTCTTTGGCAGGCTTTTCTGCTGTAACCGATATGGCTTTGTTCTCAAACAGCTGCCTTCCCTTAGGGGTTTTCAGAGCAGGATCTCGTGACTATATTCAGACCAGCAGCCTTCCCTGTTTCCTATACTAACCTGTCTCAACTCCCCTCCTCAGAAAGTGTACAGCCTTATTCTTAAGAAGGAGCTGAAGGACAATGGTCATTCTTCTGTAGCTGATTCCTGCTGGTTAGGGGCAGTAATTCCAGCCTGACAGGATGTGAAACTCTTTGTCTACTCTATTGAGGCTGAGGGAAGGTGGGCCCGGTACCATGGTTGGAACTAGATGAAATCTCTGCATGACTAATACCTTGTTCTAGAAGGTATTGATTCTGGAAGAAATAAACTTGGTTAGAATTTTGGAGATACATGGTCCTACTAAAAGGATAAAGAAAATGGTGGTAAGCAGCCCCAAAAAGGGGGCCAGCCACAACATACTGGACCACAAGAGTGAGAAAGGCCAGGTGCCTCCAGAGGCTACATCCTCCCAAAGTTGATCGACTTCATCTTGTAGGTTTCAAATACTGTCTAGGACTGTTTGGGAGCAATTTACATAGAAACATCATTCCTCCTTGAGGAACAGGCAGGTTCCTCCCTGTGCCACTGGTAGCATGTTTAGGGCTCGGCAATGTTGCAGCACCATAGCAGCAAGGGAATATATTTGTTTTCTAAGGGCTTCTAAGACACAGCTAGTTTCTTCTATGCTGTTGGTTAACTCTAGGGTAGACCTGCTGAGTTTGGTATAAACTGCCAACCCCAGTTCCTATGGTAGTGGTTTTACCTAGAACAGCTAGGAGACGATGAGGAGAGGCACTGTCTTAGACAAAAACTCACAAAGACTATATAGGCAACAACAATACAAGCATATGGCAAGCAAAATAAAGGCAGTACTTAAGAGTACCATTTTTTTTTTTTTTTATCTTATAGGAACATTAACTACTTAGAAAATGAATTAAGTTTACCAAGTCTTTTAACATGTTCATTATTCCTCTGCATATGATCTAGAATAGAAGAGATATTATCATATCCATCAAGTATATAAGTACAGCACTTAATACTATCAATGCACAATTTCTTCTTTAAGCTGCAGTTAATAGATCTAAGCTCCAGGTTTGCAATACCATGCATGTTGTTTCTCCATGGGAGCGGGACATAATGCCAATTGTGTTTGTTTAAGTTCAACTCACATTTCTTTGGTAATTATTGCTCCACTTGGTATATCCTTTACACAGCCAGCATGCTGCAGCACCATTGGTCCTAGAGAGAGGCTAGGAAGGTAGTCTCCAGTGTTTCACTGGCTTGGTGCATAGCACCCTTTGGCACTATGAAATAGAGTCAGACTGGAGGCAATGTCCATTGTCAATCTAGTGATATTGAGCCATCACCGGCTACCACAGAAGTCCAAAACAGCAATTTTCCATCCACTTTAGGAGCATTTCCAGAGATGTGGTAGATGCCTTTATTGTTTTAGGGATTGTAGAGACTAATCTAGCCAATAACTCAAATGGAGAGGCACCATGCAGGGTACTGGGGCCTGGTTTGAATACATGAGAGAGTTTGACAATACTGAAGTCTTTCCCTTTCAATTTTTATATACTTCTTAAATACTTCCAATGCAGTTTATAACATATTAAATGAACTTAACTATTTTTAGTAATTTACTTTTTACTTCTATACCTTTACCATGATTATGTTAATTAACAGATATATTGCTTTGGCAGTATATAGGAAAAACTACTTTCTCCATTATTTTATGAAAACCTAAGATTTCAAATGGAATCAAGATTATCTTCTTCTACTACCACCTTAACATGCAGACTGGGGTGGCCTTTGACTATTTCTCTGTTATGAAATTACTTTTTGTTACTAATATCAGTTTAGGGTTCTATTTAATAATGGCTTCCTGGAATTAGCCATTTAAATATTTCAGTTTAGACAATGCTTTTACAAACTTCCTGTAACTAACTATAAGTTATTTTTACCTTTAAATAAGTTTATTAAATTACAGTTGCAACTAATGAAATTTACTTTTATCCATTTAAGTCTTATCTTACATTCTTTATTCTGTTCTTTGAAAACTAGTCATTTCACTTTAGGACAGATCTCAATTTCATTAAACACAAACTTACAAATTTTATCATCTTAAGGGTATAATACATACAATGTTAATTTATTTTATTAGTATCCTATAAACCTAGGGAGTTAAACCCAAGCCAAATAAAATGGGAACAATTGTAGTTTATGCAAGAAATGATCTTTTTCCTTCCTCCACAGGAAGCTAAAACCTCTTTTTCTTCAATAAAATTCTAAAATTATGAATAACCTTAAAAGCATACTGACTGCCAGGTTCTGAAATATATTATAATTGTTTAATTTGTTTTAATCATAACTTAGAAAAGGTCTTTTCATAGCTTTCAAGGACTTTTTCTTTACTGAAATTTGGTAATTGGATAATCAATTAACCTCATTTTAAGGCTGTTAAAAGATTTATATTGGGGAATTTCAGGACAAGCTATGATTCTTAATTCCCCAGTCTAAAGAAAGAGTTTTAAACTAAACTTATATTTCCCTATCTTGTCACACCCAGCCCTTCCCCCATGGCTCTTGCAAAGAGAAGGAGGCCCTGGGGACTGGGTAGGTCAAGGGCTTAGGAAAAACTTTTCCTCTCCCAATAATTTTTATATTCAGATTTCTATATGACCTTTCTGTCCTGCTTAGCCTCTCTAATTTGGGTTCCAGGAATATTTGTTTACATATATAAACAATCATTTCATTTTTAACAATTTGAAAAGAGCTCTTTTAAGAATTTTCAATTGTTACTGTGATATTACCATCCCAAAGTAAGAACTATAGACTGAACAGACACAAATAGAGAGTTATTCATAAACACATCTCACTAATGTTACCTATAATTTTTACTTTCTTACAAAATAAGTTTAACTATAAAATAACATATTCAAAGGATCCCTTTAGAGGTTATTTCTGATTATTCTAATCTGTATTGTGGCCATGCAGTTTTGTACAGGAATTTCATTCTTTTTAGTTATTGGCATATAACCAAATTGTTCCCAATGCTTTAAAATACGATCTATATCATTTTCCTTTATGTCAGAGCTTTGCTTACTTTCCTTTTCAACTCTGACAGAACTTGGATGAGCAACACCAATTCCAGTATATACTCACTGAGGTTATTGAAGTCTCAGGGAAAACTGGTTTCTCTCATAACTTGTTGCTTTCAGTATCCTTGATGTTCAAGGTGGGAGGTCCCCCACTCCCCAGTCTTCAGAGATAACAGGATTCTGGTGACCACTGGACTGGAAGAATGGATATCCAACACCAAGGGCCAAGGACTCCACCAGGCAGCAATTTCCTCAAAGGTCATGGGGTCCCACCTGGGTAGTCATGAGAGAAAACAGGGTTATTAACTCCAGTGGAAGGACCAGAAAGAAAGGGGTGTCTCAAATTTGTTTTCCCCCAAACCAGGAGGAGAAAAGTTGCAATGGATTCAAACAGGAGAGGATAGAATAGTTACCATCACAATGGTGAGGCCAGTCCTCAAACAACTATAAGCAAAGGGCAAGCTCAGTTAGAATTACCATTGCAATAGCAAATATACACAAGGGTGAGACTAGTCTTGAAGTAACCATAAAGAAACATAAATTAGTCTAGGATTATAAACACAATAACTTAAGTCTAAGGGGAAGCTAGTAAGCTAGTCACAAAATAACCATAAGCAAAGGTAAATTCTGTTTAGGATTCTATCACAATAGTAGGTCTAGGCTAAATCCAGCCAGTTTCAGCAATTTCAGATATTATCCTTTTGCTGTTTTATAATAAAGGCATCTATATAATGATTTTGTCTTAATTCTTAGTTAAAAGTAGTAAATTTTTACTTCAAAAAAATTGGGCACTTTTGTTTATTAACTAAGCAATTAAAACTATTTTATTAGTAACATTAACGTTGCTAAGTTTTTCTGCTTTTCCAGCAGTTGAACTAATTCCACTCATGATTTCTTGTATATATCTAATTCAATTGCAAGGTAGTATTGAAATTTAAAGACTCAATTTTAGGTTAACTTTCACTGTTATCCAATTTGCAACAAGTGAACCCCAAATCTGATTTATGAGTTCCTAGGCATGATCAGACTGACAAAGTTAAAGGAAGCACAGATTAGAACAGACGAATTTTACACACTTAATTAGCTTAGGGAAAGACCCAACTTTAGAATGGAAGTAGTACACTTCAGCCAGAGAGAAACTCAGCACCCAATGTGTTGAGGAGAGGAACCTTTATTTCTGGCCGGCCGGGGCCTCCTCCAGCAGTATGGAGAGAAGTGACCCCGGTTTCCCGCGGTGGGTTTTTATAGTGAATTTTAGCAGGGTCAGCATGATAAAGCAACTTTTCTTTGTGCTCAGATATCAGATTAGTTGATTAAAACAAAGCATTAATTTTCTTGTGCCAGAAAGGGTGAGGGGCAGCTTTAATTGTCCATATCCAGCAGAGCAAGCAAGCATTATTACAGAAGCTAATTTTTGCGATTAGCATCGGTGTTAAGGGGGTCTGGGTTAATCTTTACTAGGGGTAGGTTTTGCCATCTCCATTGTGGCGTGATTGGTCAGGCACGGATGCATATCTGGGGTATTGTTTTAAGCAGGTTTTGTGGGCCTTAGGAACTTCCATCAGTGTTACTATGTTTAAAAATCTCCATTACATTCCCCACTCCTGTTTTGCCATGGAATCAAATAGTTGATTCGTGTCATTATTTAAAGGGGAATATGCCGTGCGCAGAGATGCAGCATGCAGTGCCATTAATTTTACTGCCTGAAGTCTTTTTTTGATATAGGACATAAGACAATTGACTAGGCAGGGCCCTATCAGAAGTCCCAGTATTACCAGCATCAGGGATCCTATGGCTGCTGAGAGTATAGTTGTTAACCAGGGGGACCAGGAAAACAGTTTCTCCTACCAATTTGTATCTCTAGATCATAGCTCCTCTCATTCTTTTAGCCTGTTTTGTAAAAGTGACAGACTTTCTTTAATTATTCCTGAATGATTAAAATAAAAACAGCAGGTCTCTCCTAAGACTACACAGAGACCACCTTGTTTTAAAAACAGTAGATTTAGTCCCCACCTGTTTTGTAGTACTACCTCTGCAGGGGTGGAAAGCGAGAACTTTAAAATTTTCTTCCCCTGTAATTAGAGCGGCAGTGCCTACAGCAACTGACCCTCCTATTCCAAGGCTGACCAGAATGGAAACAAGGATGGGGATTACCTGTTTGTAGCGGCCTAGGGCACTAAGATGCTCATGTCTGCTTTCTCTTGAATATCAGTATACTTGTGGGATAATATGGACTAAAATGCAGAACACAGGGTTTTCCTTAGACCTATTTGATGTTAAAGTCTGGAGGGAAAGACACGGAGTAATGCCTTGTGTATAGGCAAACCAAGTGCTATTAGGGGCTTTTCAATAGTATGAACTGTTGCTTTGGCTGGCTAATATGATTGAGGAACAGTGAGGGCTAAGGAAGGATCCATTTAATTTTACCGAATCGGAAGCAAAACAAGTTGCAAGTCTCCTAACATGACTGTGTGCGGCTTTCCTGTTCTGAAAGTTTTTGAATATATAAAGGGGCTCCCAGGGTGATGCTCCCATTAGCCCCTAAGCCCACATAGTAGGGAGGCTGGGGGTTTAGGCATAGCCAACAATCAGCGGTGATGTTGGTTTGGCTATCATTTAAGAAAGTAAACACTGAACTTAGCATTGACAACAAGGGGGTCTTGAATGACTTTTGCTTATGGAACTCAGGAGTTTTAATTTCTTTTTTGAGAGAGAGTTTTTGATCAGTTTTTAGGAGAACATCCCTGTTGAGCCACACTGGGTTAGGGGGCAGAGGTTTAAGAATTCCCCTCTGGATAGTGAAAGCAGTTCCAGGGTCTTTACCAGTTACATATAATCGGAGACCCCAAGTTTTACCTCCTTCCCATTTACTATTAAACCCATCCAGGATGTGAACGAGCATGGGGTTCCCTGATCCTATGGCAGGGTCCCCTGGTCGGGTCCCTCTTTGCAGAGAGATGTCTGTGTCCTTAGATACCCAGGGGACTATGATTTCACAACCCCAGCGTCCACAGTGATATTCTCCTAGGACATCACATTCTGGGGAACCCCCAGCCGGACAGGCATAGAAGGGAGTTTCAGCTAATGCCTTTTCTACTACTCAGGTGCCGCACCCATAGGGTCGGAGGGGAATGAACTTTTTGTTTTTCCCAAGTAGGGCACATAGATCAAAGGATATGACAGGGTTTTTACTAATGGACTGGCTAGTATTCAGGACTTCCCCATCCCCAGCACGAATTACATTCCACACATACGTAGTTAACCGGAATGGGGTGGCCTGAGCCCACAAAATTAACAACAGCATTACTTCCAACTTTAAACTCACATCCATTTTTAGTCCGACTTAATCCAACTAATCTTGACCTTCAAAGGCTCTTTGGTTCGGATCACAGTCCACTTTTCAACGTCCGGTTTTTCGGCGTCCTTTCTGGCAAGTTTAAATGAGATACATGTATCCAGTGTTTCTTTCCTGCAACCTTCACAGCCGTAGGGGTTGTGAGGATCACCACATATGGGCCCGTCCAACGAGGTTCAAGGGTCTCAGCTTGGAGTTTTCGTATCCAGACTAGATCTCCCGGTTGGACCTGCAAAGTTAGTACTGGAAAGAGGAGAGTGTGCAGATCGTACAGTTTCATTCACTGTTTTTCTAATCCGGTTGAGAACTTTTAGGGAGGAAAAGAGATACTGGTTGTCACAGTTTCTAATCCTATCTTAGGCAATAGGGGTGGAGGTCTGCCGAACATAATTTCGTAAGGCGTTATGCCTTGTACATACAGGGTGCACCTAGCTTTTAAAAGGGCAAAGAGAAGGAGACTCACCCAGTTTTCGCCAGACTCCAAAGCCAACTTAGTTAATGCATCTTTCAAGTTGCGGTTCATCCTCTCTACCTGTCCTGAGCTTTGGGGTTGAAACGCACAAGGTAATTTCCAATTTATTCCCAGAGCCTTAGCCAATTGCTGAGTCACTGCTGCTACAAAGGCTGGGCTGTAGCACTCTTAGGGGTAGCCCAAACCTTGGTATAACCTCAGATATTAATTTCTTAACCACTACGGCTGTCGTTTCACCTTTGGTTGGAAATGCTTCCGTCCAATCTGAGAAAGTGTCCAACAGTACTAGGAGATATTTGTAACCATATTTGCCTGGTTTTAAGTTTGTAAAGTCTATTTCCCAGTGTTCTCCGGGTTCTAATCCTTGTAGCCTATTCCCCTCTGGAAATTTTATTCCTCCTTTTTGATTTACTTGGAGCAGACCTCACATTGGTTTGAGAGATCTTTGCTGATTTTAGGCAAGTTTTGGAAGTAAAAGTCTTTTTGCAGTAGATTCATTTTTCCAGTGCCCTTTTTCTTTACAATAGGCACACTGATTTTTATCTAATCCAGGTCTACTTTGTCCTGTTTTTCTTAGGCTTCCTGCTGCTCCCCAAGGTGGAAAGGCTTGGGGGTTTTCATCCGACATGGTACTTAATAGAACTTTGGCTACTTTCCTAGTTTTCACGGTGTCCACATTTTCTCTATTGTTGAACACCTTCTGAGCCACCTCCATTAATTCAGAAAGTAATTTCCCTTCAAACCCTTCCAACCTCTGCAACTTCTTCCGGATATCAGGAGCTGACTGAGTGACAAACGCTATATTAACTGCCCTACGGTTTTCAGGAGCTTCAGGGTCTATTGGAGTATGTATTAGTCAACCAGAGGGGTGCTAATGTGAAATACCAAAAATGGGTTGGTCTTTATAAAGGGTATTTATTTGGGGTAGAAGTCCACAGATACCAGGCCATAAAGCGTTAAGTTTCTTCTCTCACCACAGTCCATTGCCACGTGGTAGAGCAAGACAGCTGCTGGCGTTTGCCAGGGTTCAGGCTTCTGGGGTTCCTCTCTTCCCAGGGCTGCGTTTCTCTCTGGGCTTAGCTCCTGTTTCCTCCACAAGGTCAGCTGTAGACGATCAAGCGAACGGCTCCCTTCTCTTCTCCTGGCGCCTTCTTTCCAACATCAAAACTGCTTCTCAAAAGACTGCTTTTACTATCCTTTGCCTTGCCTTTTATATTCGATTCCCCACCCACCAAGGGGTTGGGCTCAACGCCCTAATCATAACCTAATCATGCCCAGATTAACAGATCAGTTTACAAGCATGATCCAATTATATTTTTGGAATTCATAATTACATCAAATTGGCCAGCGGTTAAAGAGTATAATTCCGATAGGCTTCCACTAATCTTTCTAAAAAGGCTGAGGGTGATTCATTAGGTTCGTGGGTAGTTTTGCTTACCTTTGAAAGATTAGTAGGCTTCTGGGAGGCGGCTCAAAGGCCCCGCAAAAGAGTCTGACAGAACCACTGGAGAGCCTCCTTACCTTGGTCTGAGTTGTAGTTCCACTCGGGGAGGGTAAAGGGAAAAATTCTTTCAGTACACGCAGGATCTGTAGTAGGCCAGCCATCATGGCCTAAAACGGTCTTTACTGCCTCTCTTCGGATCCTGTCTCTTTCTTCAGAGGTGACTAGGACCTGCAACAGCTGATGACAATCATCCCAATGGGGTTGTGGGTAAAGAATATTGTTTCTAGGAGACTGATTAGCCCTTGGGGTTTTTCAAAAAATGGAGGGTTCTGATGCTTCCAATTGTACAGATCAGTGGAGGAGAAAGGGGCATACACCATAAATGGGAGTCCATCACCCCCTACTCCAGGGCCTGCCTGACGCAAGGGCAGAAGGGGCATCACGTCTTCTCCTCTAGGTGTCTGATATGGCGTCCCCTTTCGAGTATGGGGAGGGCTAACCAAGGGAGTTTTCTCCAAGGTGGGGAGCAGGGGATAGAGGGGTTCAGGAGGGGCTGTCGAAGGTGCAGGGGGGCGGGTAGAGGACTCTGGGGTTGAGGACGATATGGGGGGAGGTTCCTGGACTAGCTCTTACGGTTCCCCTTGGAGTACGGTGGTTTCCGGGCCCTTAGTGTGGGGTTTCGCGGGGAGCTGAATCACGGGCTGGACTGCACAACCTGCAAGACAAGATTTTAACCCTTTTGGGGTATCAGTTAACAGTTCAATCCACACATCGATGTATGGTTTTTGGTCCGGGTGGCCAGGCTCCCCATAGACTATTCTCCGGACCCTGTAGGCAGTTGGTAAATCAGTGGTCCCTTCAGAGGGCCAGCCGACTTTGAAGGTTGGCCATTCCAACTCACAGAGCGTCCGAAGAGTCCTGGGGTTGACCTTGACCCCATATCCGGCTGCTGCCTTTCTGACCTCCTGAAAATTCTTAAAGCAGTTAAGGGGTGTCGTAGGACAAGAAGAAGCAGACTGACCCATAGTGATGAGTATGATGGAACACAAAACAGACTTAACAAGCAGGACACAAGACAGACTTAACACTTAACACTTAACACACCTATGTAATCTACCCTCTGTAGACTACCCAGTGGCCTGGCAGGTGATGTCTCACCATCTGGCCTGGCTGAGGGATTTGAGCCACGTCCGGCAACCCTGCAGCCCCTGCTGGATCCAAACTCACCAGCACAAATTTCGAATTGCCAAATTTCTCTCAGAGTGTCTTAGCCAGACTGAGGTGTTTCCGGGCTGAGGGATGTTTCTCAGAGGCCTTCCCCTGAACTCCTCAGTGCAGCCAGCTCTGCTCAATCCCACTGGGGCCTCCAAATGAAGTGGGACACTTCATCCAGAGAGAAACTCAGCACCCAGACAATGTGTTTAGGAGAGGAACCTTTATTTCCGGCTGGCTGGGGCCTCCTCCAGCTGTATGGAGAGACGCGACCCCCGGCTTCCCGCGGTGGGTTTTTATAGTGAATTTTAGCACGGTCAGCATGATAAAGTAACTTTTCTTTGTGCTCAGATATCAGTTTAGTTCATTAAAACAAAGCATTAATTTTCTTGTGCCAGAAAGGGTGAGGGGCAGCTTTAATTGTCCATATCCAGCAGAGCAAGCAAGCATTACTACAGAAGCTAATTTTTGCGATTAGCATCGGCGTTAAGGGGGTCTGGGTCAATCTTTACTAGGGGTGGGTTTTGCCATATCCATGGTGGCGTGATTGGTTAGGCACGGATGCATATCTGGGGTATTGTTTTAAGCAGGTTTTGTGGGCCTTAGGAACTTCCATCAGTGTTACTTATTACAGAATCACCTTCACACAGTGTTCACCAGGGCAGCTGCTAGGCAAAGAGCTGAGAGATTCAGGGAAGTTCTGTGGCAGACAAAACACAAATCAGGGGTGCTCTGGGGCTGCATCCCCTTTAGCTACCTCTTGCAAGGGGTAAAGTCCTGCAGGCTATTTTGCTGGAAGGATTGGAGTGCTTCAAGGGGATTGGCAAGGCCCTAGGAAGCCACTCTCCAAAAACTTTTTAATCATGGGCCAGAGGTCTTTAACAGCTTTCTCCTTCAGAGGATACTGCTTAATTGATGGCTTATGAGGAGGTTTCTTATTCTACAGGGGAGAGGTTTTGTAAATGGTCTATATCTTGATCCCCCATTCACTCCTTTTATTAGGCAGGACCGAAGTTAAAAGGGTCAGGAGTGGCAGGTCAGGACCAAGTAAATGGCTCCCATGTTAATTAAGAAAGCAATGATCTTACCTGCCATATCAAGGGTACTCAAGGCTCCTCCTGGTTGATGGTTCATGCCTGGCTTCAGGCCCTTTCAGTTCTCCCCTGGGGCAAGGCCCTGGCAGGTCCCAGTGGGCAAGGCAGTGGGCAAGGCAGCAGGTTCCTGCTAAGGTGGAAGCCTGGATTCAGGTGGCCCTGAGGTGACAGGGTAACTTTAATGGTGACAGTTTTAAGATAAGCCTGTTTCTGGGCCCTAGGCTTGCCCCTCCTTAACTGTTACTCCTCGGCAGCATAGTTTTGATTGTTGAAAACTGCTAAGGCTGTTTCTAAAAGGGAATTCGTGGAAGTTTGGGGACCAGGGCAAGTTTTTTTTTTTTAGCTTCCTATAGATATCTGAGGCACACTAGCTAATAAAGTAAGTTCCGAGGAAGATTTGTTCTTTATTCTAGAGTCAGGATCTACCATAGAGTATTTTTTATTGCCTCTATCAGCTTTCCTTGAAATAAGGCTGGATTTCTACTTTCTGCCTCTGAGTTACTTCCTTGACTTATTATAATTGACCCATTTGGTAGTGCACTTCCTCATCCCTTTGAGGAGACGTGTGGCCCTATGTTCTCTGGCCCTCAGATCTGCCTGTCCCCTCCTTCCCTCTTACACAGGAAATTTAACTGGAATTCAGGGTCCCATCAGAGGCCACTCTTGGCAGTCCTCTAATTTGTACTGCAGCCACATGGTGTGGCAGGAAAAGATTAATCTCTTCCTTTTTAGACAATCAGTAGGCAAATTGTTCCAATCCCTGAGAAGACACCCAATGGGGAGTCTGCTGGAATGCTGGAGAAGCTGCCCATTATCCTAGGGGAGGATAAATGCGCTCGTCAGTTTTAGTAGTGTTCCACTCCTAGACCTGGTGAACGGAAATTGTTTGCAGCCCCAGCATCCTGGGGGTTGGGAGCCCTGTTTGCTATCCTAAAGTTCTGGGGATGAGAAGTGCTGCTTGTTAGGTGTCCCAGGGCCTTAAAGCTCTTGGGAGATGTCTGGGTCCTGTTCCTAGACCAAAGCTACCAAGCTGGACTTCCTCCCTAGGAAAGGGACTGGCTAGAGATCTTTCTTCCAGTCTACTTTTGCAGAGGTCTTAGGAGTGGCCTGGAAAGTGAGCTCATTTTATGACCACTGTCAGGGACCAAGTTTTGCAGTTAAATCTGACATTAAGAAGCACATTAAGAGGCTAGAGACTGATTGTTCTGTGGCTTAGAAGCAAGCAGCCTCAGGGACCCCAGAGGTAATGGATTAGCAGGAATCTCAGAGCCTCCTGGGGACTGAAGAAGGAACTAATCTCTGGGCCTCACTAATAAAACAAAAGAAGGCACAGACAGGCTCTGATTAAAAGCCTGGACTCACCAGTCTTTGTCGGGTATTGGAGAGGGTGACTCGGCTCTTTGTCTCCTGCCATGGCTCACCAAATATGTTAGTGGATCACATTGGATTCTGGGTCTCTAGGGTCTTGGCTATGTCACATAAAGGAATTTAAGGACATGCCATAGGGTAGGCAAGGGAGTAAAGAGTTTATTAAGAAATGAGAAAAAGGAAAAGCACACACACAAGACATGGATGTGGGTGTGCTACAGGGTGAGATGTGTGTGTGGGGCCCCGGGGAAGGCCTTTTTAAGGCCTTTCCTCCTCCCCTTTCCCCATATTAAGGAGACATCTCAGCTATTTGCTGTCCTGATGTGTTGCCTTTTTACTTTCTCCTGTCAGCTTTCAGGGAGGCCTTTCTATTTGGAATTATCCAGGGTTTCTTTTGAGCCTGGGAATTTCAAATGGGACCTTGTGAACCAGTGTCTTTACTGGACTTTTCAGCTGTAACAGTTATGGCTTTATTCTCAAATAGCTGCCTTCCCTCAAGAGGTTTCCGGGTGGGGTCTCATGGCTGTTCAGACCAGCAGCCTTCCCTGTTTCCTATACTAACCTGCCTCATTACTAGACATTAAAAAAGGAATACCAAACTATCTGAATGGGGAAAGAATGGGATTTAGAATTGCACTCATGTATCAATATTAGAATTTATTACACAATTAAATTATTTATTTATTCAATGAATGATGTTGGAGTTAATAGACATTTATTATTCTAAAGCTTGTTTCCTTAACTCCTGTTCCAAAAATCTTTCCAAATGGACTGAAGTTTTCAATGTAAACACAACTTCTAAATATATTAGAAGATAATATTGCTGAATAGTAATCATGGAGTGGGAATGAAAACAAATCTATAAATAATAAACTGAAAATGCTTAAAGATTTTATTTAAAAACATTTAAAATATTCTCTATTATAAAAATCTCAGTAAATATGGTTAGAAACAAATCAATTTGGAAAATTTTTTGTAATAAATATGACAGAAAAGGCTAATACATTTTACTTGCAAAAAGCTCTTAGTAATCAGTAAAAAAAAAAAAAAAAAAAAAAAAAAGAATATGCAAATGTCCTATATAGATAATCCACAAAAGGCATAACACGAAAAGCCAATAAACATGTGGAAGATATTAAATATCTTTAGAAATAAAAATGCAATAGAAATAATAAGAAATTGAATTCTGTCTATATATCAACAAATATTAAAATGTCTGTTAATATTTAATGTAAAAAGATGGGAGAAAACATTCTCATCTATCTTTGATAACTGTCTGTCTTTCTGTCAGGATTGTGGCAAGTATAATTGAACTCATCCTCTCAAAATGGTTTATTCAGAGTTTCCCATGAATGTGAGGAGATAGTGGGACCAGAATTGAGGTGGGAGTAGGAAAAATAGAATATGCTGGTATCTTCCAGGGCCATAAACCTCACCCAATGACAAGTCACTTAAAGCATCACTTAAAGCATCACTTTATATAAAAACAAATACAGATAGAGAGGAACTTCAAAATTCTCATTATAAGACAAATTTCATAACGGTTTCTAATACTTTAGATTATAGCCTAACATTCTGCTGTGGGTTCATGTTTGCCATGTGCATTTCATGTGAGGATATTGGTATATTTGAATTGGGATGTAAAAGGATTATTCAGTTGATGCTCCAGGAAGTCATTCTATGCTTTATATGCTCTTTCTACCACTTAGTGGGTAAAATAGACCAACAAACCAATGGAACTGAATAAATAGATTGTGATAACTGAGATTAAAATGGGATGCACAGTGGAAATGCAAGGGTGAGACATCTAAACTAGATTAGAAGTTGGGGAGGAGAGAAAACAAGGAAGGCTATCTAAAGGAATGATTTTAACTGAGTCTTGAGGAATCAATATGGAGTCTTGAGCAATGAAGAAGGCATGCCAGACATGGGACAAGGTATGGAATAGTTAAAAGGCATGGATTGTTGGGGAATCCCAAGTGGGCTGTCATGGTAATAGGTTGCATTCAAGGGGTTGTTGGGAGGTAAAATCAGAGAAGTAGGAAAGGGGGATCATAGGGGACCTGTGTGCCAAGCCAAAAAGATTGAAAGTTATTTTGAAGGTGTTTTTAAAAAAAGAGTTGTGGTTCTTAACTGGGGGTGTAACCATACCCTTTAAAGGACCTTTGGGAATATGTCAGGAGGGTGTTCTGTTTGTCATTAAAATTAGGGAAAATTCTAGGCATTTTGTGCATGGAACCAAGGGTGTTAAAATCCCTGCATGCAAGTTAGACCCTGAGAACAAAAACTTAACCACCTAAAATACCGATAAAACTTGCATTGCAAAATATTGAAGTATTTTAAACAAGTTAAGAAGGATTGTGATTTGTATATTAAAAAGATCACTGGTGATTCTGAAGAATTCTTCCGGAAGAATTTTTAATGTGAATGAGACTAAAAACAAATTGGAGAAAAACAAAGGAAGAATGAGAATTCAGTGTCACTGAGGATAGAGAAAGGAATAGATTTGAAACGTATTTAACAAATAGAATAAAAGAATCAAATGTAAGAGTGAGGGGGTGAAGGAGGAAATCTTTATTTCTGGCTTGGGTACCTCAATGGAAAGTAATCGCTTTCACTGAGTTGGGAAGTAGGGCAAGGGACACCTGAGAATATGTGTGATGTGCCTGTGGAGTATTCAGCTGGAAACAGGTCAGGGCTCTATCTAGAGATAAAGGAACCCTCACATTGAGTAGAGCTTTGGGTGTGAATGGGATCACTAGAGAAGATCAAAAGGGAGAAGAACAAAGGGCCAAGGATAGATCTCTGAGGAACACTAATGTTCAAGTTGCTTAAGGTGTTTAACAAAAAAAGGAAAGTTACATTTCTAATTACTAAGAACATTACTTCCTAGTTATAGAATCCTGACTCTTGGTTATTAAAGATAACCATAGACTTTGGAAAAGTGAACTTGAAACCACCACTGATGCAATAATGCATCTCTTATTCTCATTTTCACATTTTTATGACTAAACTCAAGAAGACCAATAGAGGGAAGTAGAGAAAATTGAAAATGCTAGTTGAAAATCAAACCAGACAAAGACACCAGTGATACTGTTATAACAGGCAACACTACAGATGAAATTGAACAAATTTAGCATTATCCAATATAATTCCTGTTTATAATTCCCTGCTACATTATATTTTAATGCATCAACAAACATCTCAAATGATGTTTAACTCACATTGATATCTAATCATTTGACTACATTTTGCAAGTTGAAAAAACTCCCTGAACATTGTAGCTATTTATATCAAAGAATAAGATTCACAATTTCAGGAGTGCATATCAAAAGTGTCTATGTATAAGCAATTATGCTTAAATGCCATGGATGTTGCAAAAATATGTCTGCACATAGGTGAAATTTTAAAAAATGTGCATTCAAATGGCAATAAAGAGAAGGTAGAACTGCAATGCTAGTATGAACAATTTTCCCAGCAGTTATTTGTATTTGAATATTTGAAATAGTTATGAGGTACATCTTAATAATGGAAGGCATCTGGGGATACAGAATGATCACAAGTATTAACCAAGTTAATAAGAAAAATGCAACATAAATTGAAGACACCTGCCATCAGAATTGAGCCCTAAAGATTCCAATAGGAAATTGAAGTTCAAGCTTGACCCTAAGACATCTAACATTTTGTTGCATAATGCTGTTCTCTATGGGTTCTTAAAGTCATTGCCTTCACTCTTTCAAGAAAATCAGTGCTTTTGCCAACTCCACCAAGGACAGTCTCCAGGTGGTTTAAATTCAAGACAGAATTTGAAAATCAGACCCAAATAATTTATCAATTTATCAATAATGTATCTCCTTCTGTTCAAATCCTCTCTGTCCTAGAGTTCAGTCCTCAAAACTAAATCCTCCTTTCTTTTAACCATTAAAAGCTACAGAATTCCAAATCTCTCCTACTACATACACACCATGCTGTCCTTTTTACCTTTTCTTTGGAAGTTTTGCTTCCCAAGGATTTCATTTTAGAGCCAGATGAGTTCATCGACCATCTGTATGAGGATAATTTCCAAATGTATTTAGCTGTGCTTGACCTAGTATTCCCCAATCAGTCACACATTTTTATCATGTTCAACCGCTCTTCCAGATGAATCACTGTCAGGTTTAACTGCCACGTAGAAAGCTGTGAGTAAGACTGGAGTTGTGCAACTTACCACTTAGTCCATCTTTATTAAGTGGAAACAGCTCTTATGTAACTTTTGATGTCCTTCTTTAACTGTCCCCAATTTCCCTCTTTAACCTCATTTTCCCAGCAAGTATTTCTATACTAGAAAGTATTCAACACTCCTCATTCATATCAAATTGAAGCTTCATTGAGTTTCATTTTTCTTAGAGGTAATGGACGCCATGGGTAAAACATGAGATTTAGAGTCAATTAGATCTGGATTTATATCGTCATTCTGTCTTCTGTCAGCTAAACGATCTTATACTTCTCAAAACATTAATTTCCTCGATTATAAAGTGGGGTTGATAATAGTTACATCTCAGATTGGTTTAAAGGCCTAAATGAGATAATTCCTTGAAAACTTATTATATGTTAGGCACTTCACAGGGTTTATATAATCTTTACAACAGTGATGAGTTAAGAACCATTATCATACCTGTTTGACATCAGAGGAAACTGAGATTCAGAAAGTTTAAGTAACTTGTCTAATGTCATATAGACAGTAAAGGTGGGCCAAGGGTTGACACTAAGGGATCAGGCTTAATAGCTCCCACTCTTAACCACTGTTTGCTGGAAGGTTTATATGTCAAGCACCTGAGATAAATGTTCTCAATTAATTTGGTCTCTTCCATGGCCTTCTTTTTTCCATGATATCACAGTTTCTATCCTCATATGTCTATGACTTCCCCATTTTTATTTCTTAAATGATTATTCTTTTGCTTCCTGCAGTCTAAATGTTAGAATAACAAGGGATCTTTCTGTTTTCAACTTCATATCTCTTCTTTCAAGGTTCCTTCTTTCTGTTGGACCATATTCTTCCTTGTCTTAAATTCATACCTCTATATGTATAATTTATTAAATCCATGTCACTAGATTTGAATTTACATCTGCCCATAGAACATTTACACGAGCAGCTTTTGTGCATTTACTACTAAACTTAACTCATGATTTTTATTTTCAAACCTTTTTTCTATAATTCATCTTTCTCTAAATATCACTGCCATAGAAATTATTCAGGCTTAGTGCTCAATTATGGAAGTTAGAGCTGGAAGATGCAATGTTTCTCTCTCCTTTTCCCTAACCAACAATGTGTACATTCAATGGATTGACTTCTGTAGTGTTGCTCACTCTGGTTAGTCATTCAGGAAGGATTTCTCATGTACCTTCTTTGTGCCAGATACAATTTTCCATTATTTTGACCATTACTGTGGTTCAGAATTGACTTATCCTTAACTAGACCACTGTAATAGACTAGTTCTGCTCTCTATGCTGCAATATTGCCCATCTTGGCTGCAAAATGTATCATCTTCAAACACAGCCTTAGGATCAGAAATTCCAATATTTAAAACCTTTATAAGGTTCAATATTGAAAAGCAAATAAAATAAAAACTCATAATTTGGTATTCAACATCTCTGGCTCCACACTATACTTTCAGTCTTATCTCTCATAGCACCTCAACATGAAACCTTTGCTCTGTCTGACACCGAGCTAATATAATTCTCCATATATCCCTCACAACTCTGTACCTCTTTCTTCACAGTATCTTCTGTGGAACTTCTCTCTCTCTCTCTCTGCCTGAAAACATTCTATTACTTAAAGTCTTCTTCAAATGCCTCCTGCTTCATTTAGCCTTCCTTTTGGGACTCCAAGTGGGCATGATTGTTCCCTTCTTTTGCCTTTTTTAGGATTATCCATCTCTCTAGTACAATTATTTTGAGTCTTGCAACGTTGTTATTTGTGTCATCGTATTTATTACATTTCATAGCATTTCATTCTTCTTTTATCTTCTTGAGCACTTGGTTGAGTCTTGCCCTTAATATAACTCAATAATGTTGTTGAATTAAGAAAGATGCTTTTAGGCAACCTGATTCTTCACTGGCCCATGGATATAGAATAAACATTCCTGCTTCCTTCCCTGTGCATTTTTGTTTCTGAGTCTGAAATGGTTTTCCTTTTCCCCACCATTTACCAAATTATACCCCTGCTTTATTGCACAACTCAAGTTTTATCTTCTTAAAAAAGAGTCTCCTGACAACTATAATTATCACTAGTCAAGACTTGATCTGACCTCCTATCTGTATCTCTTGTAGTTGGCCCAGCACAATTTAGGACTTAATTGTTAATCATCTTGAATGATTTTGTGCCATTTAATTTGGGTTCACTTATCTATTCTAGACAATACATTCCTGAAGAGGAGTAATCATGTGTTTTATTTTAGATTCCTTATAGTGTTGAGCAGAATGTTGAACACAGAGTAGTCTCTTGAAGTGGAGAATATGGTGTTCCACCCAGATTCCCTCTTCATAAGTCAAAGCACCCATCTATCAGTTGCTGAGAATATTTGCTACTGAAGACTCACAGCTTTGCCTCTCATTGAGCATTGCTTTTGGTCACTAAGACTGCCTTCTGAAGGTAATCCTCTACCTTCCAGGTTCTGGCCCATGGTCAACGGCTGGTTGATTCAGGGATAATAGGATACATACTTCTTGCTGTCAACTGTAACAATTCTGAAGGGCCATCTCAGCTCTAGGGCCTCAGTGTCAATTAAACTTGGAATCAGCGTCTTGCTCTGTCCAAAACTGTCTTTCTCATTTCCTTACAGGTGTATCTTCCAATATTACTTCCCAATAAACCTTCTGCATACAAGTTAGCATCTTAGAGTCTGTTTCCAGGGAACCCATCTTAAGACAGAACTTAAATCTTTATTTTATTTTCCTCCCACCTATTTAATTATGGAGTACCTCATTTTCAAGGTTGTAACAAATATGTCATTGTTTCCCATCATCACTAGACTGGTGTGAAATATACCAATTCCCATTTCTAAACTTTATGGACCACAGAAGAGGTTTGACTTCTATCAATAAGTGTTGTGTTAGATATGGTCAAAGTTGTCAATGATTGTGTTTATTTTCTTAGTGAAAACAGGAGTTTTAAAAGAGAAATATGCTTTGAAGAAGGATTAAAGAGATGAGAAGAAAAGGTTAGGAGCAAAAATATCATCAGAGAAGAATTTTAAAAAATATTGACCACAAATGATAGTCTCTTTTTTTTTTTCTTTATAGCATTGACCCAACAAGTCATTCTTTCCAAGTTTTCTGTAACCTTCAAAGGTAGCAGATGGATGGAGATTTGGGGAGAGTTCTCATATATGCACTCTCATATAAGAAGCTTTTCACCAAAATTGTATCATGCTCACAGTGAATTATGACTCAATGGAGAACTATGTTTGAAAGAACGTATTTTTTCATGGTTTTTGAGTCACTTTTAAAAATAAGCACATTCTTCTAAGATAAAAACTGGACAAATACAATTTTAATATAAAATAAATAAAAGTAAGATCTCTTTGATGTGGTTTATAACCATGGATAAAATGGCCTTGTGTTAAATGAAATAAGTAGCATATCAAATTGCATATATAGTATTGTCACAATTATGTTTGAATATACATAAAAGACTTTAAGAAAATGTCCACCAATGAGGGAACATGGGTAATCAATTTTTTGTCTTAATTTTCTGTATTTTTTAAGTATTCTATAACTATCATATAACTTTTATCTTCAAAACTTATAAAATAAATTTTATTTCCAACAAGGAATTGAATTTTGTTTTGTTAAAGTCCCAGTGTAGGGAATTGTATCCAATCCTCTAACAAGTTAGAGACAACAAAAAGAAAACATGACTGTGAATTAGAGAATTTCACTACATCACTATTTGGCAGCTTTAGGACATAGGAAATTTGATATAACCTCACTTGACTTCACTTTATCTAAAACTAGTGACCTTGGAATAAATTGGGTCTAAGGTTACTTATGCTCTTAATATGCTATAATTCTAAAATTTAAAAAGCAAACATTTATTTTCACTTGGTTTCTATGTCATGACACTTTCCTAGTTTCCTTTCACTCCATCTCTGTCTCTTACCAGCTTCTTCCCTATTTCCCTGACATGTAAACTTGCAAATATTGAAGTACCCCAGGGCTCAGTCCTTATAACTCTTCTCTTTTCTTTCTACACTCAATCATTTGATGTTATCATCACTTTTTATGGATAGCTGAAACTCTTATATCTATTTCTCTAGGTTGGGCCTCTCCTTTGATGTCCAAACTGTCGGTATATAACCCACAACTCAGTAAGACTATTTAGATGATTAATAGCCATCCAAAATGTAGCATGACCAAATCTAAACTCTTGAGCCCCTCAAACCTGTTACTTTAATAGTCTTCTCCATCTCAGTTACTGGCAACTCTATTGTTCCAATTACTTAGGCCAAAAATATTTTTGATTCAAGCTTGACATCTTTCTCTTAGACCACATGTCCAATTTGTTGGCAATTCCTGTTGGCTTTATCCTCAATATATATCCAGAACCTGACTACTTTTCATCACTTCACTAATATCACCCTGGGGGAAGCCACCTACATCCTTGACCCGAATTATTGCAATGGACTCCTAACTATTCTTACTGATTCTGCACCTAAGCCACTATCATCTCAAAAGAATAGCTACAGCAATACTCTAAAACTGTACACCAGATCCATGTCATCCATTTGCTCAATTATCTCCCATCTTACTGAGTGTAACAGCCAAAGTCTCACAGTGACCTAATAAAAGTAATGTGGCCACATGATATCATCCAAATTAGGACACTTATGAAAGTGCTAAAATCATGACTCTTATGAAACACCAGGAAAAAAGGCATAAACTGGTACTTTTCCAGGAAAACCTGGACACATGGTCATCCTTACTTTAAGACGCCACGTGATTGTCCCCCTTTCTACTTCTCTGGCTTTCTTCTGTACTGCTCTTCCATATGCTAACCATGCTTCTTTGCTTTTCATTGCACACCCCAAGAACATTTCACTCCTCAGGGCATTTGCAATTGCTCTTCCCTCGGCCTGGGATGATTGTTTCCAAGACAGCTACATTCCTTGCTTTATGAAAGATATATGAAAATGATTGGTGGAGATCTCAATAAGGCTATATAATGGGTCATTAATTACATGAAATATAGGTGTAAATTTGTGAATCATTTTCAGTTTAAATGATGACTGGAGCTGTGGAAATAGATAAAACTGTCAAGGAGAGATATTGGAGTGATTAAAGGCACTCTAATGATTGGGTCAAGGAAGATGATGGAGACAAAAAAAGAATGGCCTAGAGATTGAGAGGAAAATCACTTAGGATAAGATATTATTTCAGTGCTTGACACATTAGATGTTCAATAAACAGCTGAAGACTAAATAACAGTAAATAAGTACATGTTTACATGAATTATGGTATAGAAATTAACTAGGATCATCTTGGAAAAGAGTAACCAAACTTCCAAATCAAGCTGGGAGTGGCATTCTGAATTTATCCTAAAATTTTCCTTTCAACAGTGCACTGTTAGCATAGTAACTAAGATTTCTTTTGGAGAAACATTTTAATACATATTTTAGACAATTTGGCGTTGAATTTTAGAGTATTAGCTCTAAAGTCAGATTGTTTGGGTTCATTCCTGGGTCACCTAGCTGGGTGACCTCGGGCAATTTACCTAACCTCTTGTGCCCCATTTCTTGTTTTGGTTCAATGATGTTAATAGTACCTGTTAGGATTGAAGTAACTAATAATTGAATTAGTAAGTTTAAAGTGATTAGAACAGGGCTTGACCCATAGTGAGTACTCAATAAACAATTAGTTGTGATGTTATTGCAGGGTATTTCCCCCAAAGCACCAATAAATAATTGAGTCATATTTCGTTTTTAGATATCTCAAAACTGTGGCAAAAAAGAGATGTTTTTTTACATTTTTTTTTCACATTTATATGCATATTTTAGCACAGTCAGAAAAAGGCAATAGCTTTCCTCTATGTCTTTAACCAAGAAGTTAGGGACTTAAGCTTGTCATTTTCTTTCTGTCCATCCCCAGTAGAACCAGCCATGCCCCTTGAAGTCCTGGTGTTTCTCATGATATTTAAATCTACCGTTGTGTAGCAGAGGCTCCCATCTTCGTAAGCCTTGACTTCAAAGAACAAATCGTTCCCAGTGATCATAGATGATAAATCCTATTCCTGGTGATCACAGGTCACTGTTTTCCATGGAATACCAAAGTATACAAACTGGATTTATCTACTTTTGCCATCAACCAGTACAAACATTTGATCCCAGAGTCTCTCCATTTTCCAAGTTTATACTGCCGATACCACTACTGTTTCCAATTGTTGGCATAATCAGGCTTCTTAGTTGCAAACAACCAAAACCAGCTTGGCTAAGATAAGTAAAATGTAATTTATGGATTTTATCTGAAGTTCAGAGAACTACAGAGAAAGCTATAGAACCCAGGTTCATAAAGTGAACAGAAACAAAGGGAATACTAGACAAAATCATATTCCAGAAACAGCCAGGTGAAGCCATCATCAACTCTGGACACTGGGTGCCATTTCTGGCACTACTGGTCCAGCTTCTCTGGAAATAAGGCTATTGCTGCCCCTACTGTAGCTGTGACCACCACCAAAATATAATTTCTATTCTCCTTGCTTCTTTGAATCACTATTGTGGTAGGCAGAATAATGCCCCTTCCCCCCCATATAGTTCACATTCAGAGTCTGTGAATATATTATGTTATGTTACATGGCAAGGGTGAATTAAGGTTGCAGATGGAATAAAAGTTGCTAAACAGCTGACCTTGGGATGGGGGTTATCCTGAATTACCAAGTGGGCCCATTTTAATCACAAGTGTCCTTATAAGTGAAGCAGGGAAGCAGGAGAATCAGTGTCAGAGTGATGTGAAGTGGGGAAGACTCACTTAAACATTGCTGGCTTTGAAGATGGTGGCCATGAGCCAAGGAATGCAGACAACCTTTAGAAGCTGGAAAAGGCAAGTAAACAGATTCTCCCTAGAGCCTACAGAAGGGAATGCAACCCTGCTGACACCTTTATTTTAGTCCAGTAACACCCATTTTAGTCTTCCGACCTTCAGAAATGTAAGGCAATACATTTGTATTATTTCAAGTCATTAAGTTTGTGGTAACTTGTTACAGCAGTAATAGGAAACTAATGCAGCTATCTCCAGATTGAAACTTTCACACTTATGTCTCTGATTTGCCAAGTGCAGGTCACATGCCTAAACCCTGAACTTCAAGGGAGGTTGGGGAAGTAAGTGTCTGACCTTTGTGGCTTCTAACCCCAACCAAGGCTCATTTGCCTGGGAATTCCCTGAAATAAAATAGAGCTTTAGATACTTGGAGCAAAAAAAAAATTAAAAATAAATATTTTTAACTCTAGTTTATTCACTAATTTGAATATTAGATAGCAATGACACCCGAGTTAGAGCTACATATAGATCATCTACTCTCCCAGTACATTAAGTTAAAAATGAAGGAGGCAGAACATTGTGTTTCATATGCTACTCTTTGTCTAAAATAAAATACAACATGATCTAATTTATCCATATTATAGGCTCTTTACATATATATTTATATGCATAAAATATTTCTGGAATAAGAGTTCCAGAAACTTAACATTGGTTGCCTTTGGGTTGGAGGATAAGCAGACTAAGATTCCTGACATTTGACTAAGGTAATTTAAAGTTTTGATATTTTTTATTGACCATATAGAGTGAGTAAATTTCAGCCTATAAAGTCATGTGCTATTTTATTTATATTAACTCAAAGATTAAGAAATTGATGATGGAGAAAGAGTTGACCCAAGAGGGTAGTGAGGCTGTGTGTACAGATAGAAGAATAACCCTAAACTTGTAACTGTCTTTAATGTTACCACCTGTTTTACCAGAAACTGCTTACTTTCTGGTAAATTACTAGCACCTTCCTCCCTTTAAGGACACCCTAATTTACTATGTTACCCTTTCCAGGCATTGACACATTCAAACAGAACACCCTGTTTCTAATATGCCCAGGTGTTCCACTAAATATGATCTAAAAATCGCCATCATTTCCTACTAAGCACTATCTCGGCTCTGAACATGGATTGTATTATGTTCCCTAAGGCCAGTGTATTACTCCACTAGAGAGTTAGAATTCAATATGCTTTTCAAGAAAATCAACAATGTTTTTGAGTGGAGACATGCATTTTTAAATCTATGAAACGTGACAAAAACCAGGAATGTTTAATTATGATATTTTATTATGGGTGTCTGTAAGAAAAAAGATCAACAACCATATACAAGCTTACAAAGTTAAATTTCAACACATTCTTTGTGTTATTGTGACAAAAGTATCCCCATAATTTGCTTCTGTTCTTATCATCAACTTTTACAGATGAAGGGAAGAGTCCCTTGAAGTGGCATGCCAATAAATCTTTTTAAAAATCATCTGTACAAATAAATGTACATATGTTGTACATTTATGTTTTGCATGTAAATCAACAATTCTGAACTAGAGTTTTAAAAGTGAAACTACATTAGCACCATAACATGTGTCTTTAAAGCCTTCCCAAATATTGGTAATCTCGACCAGCAATGACAAGAAGAGAGAAGAGAAGCACCTTTAAAAGCAGTTGCTATCCAAGATTAAAATAGTGGCTTTTCAAATATTTCTTTAAATTCTTGCACTACCCTCTACTTTTTTCTACCAATACTTCAGGAAATTAATCAAATGGAATTCATAAGTTTTGCCAATTTACACAAATTTTTTGGTCTTCTGGTATTCAGATTTCGTCTGTGTTTCTGACCAGGTTGAGGTAGTTGAAACAGGGAGGGCTTTTCTAATTTCATGTTTGGCTATTTCAGAAAGAAAGGTTATTTTTTTAATGGTGAGTATAGTCATTGCTTTGCTGATGGGCTAGGATTCAAAGAATGTAACACAGTGTTAGTGTAAGAGTGTTGAAATTTATTTATTATAGCACCATTGAGACATTTTGAAGTTGGAGCTGGTAAAAAAAATAGAAAAAGCATTTGAATTGTATTTGGTGAAACAGCAAAAAAAGGTATCCTTTTTGTCAATTATACTTTTCCAAAAATTTTGGAAATAAATAACTGGAATTTAGTTGGTCACTTGTACTGGTTGACAAGATTAGAACAAGAGGAACACATATGGAGTGTGGAAATTTTTGCTGGGGTTTCAGATAGAGTTTGGTTTATAAAAAGCAAACAGAGCCAATGTCCACACCAAATTCTTGATCAGGACCACCAATATCATAGGGTGCAATATCTAAAATAGGTAGTCTCACGGCCTTGCGTGTTTGATATTCGAACACTGTTTTGCTCCATTCCCCAGTGTGTTTCTGTGAAAAATGAAAAAAAAAAAAAGTAAGTGATCATCACATTACAATTAACTTAGTTCCTCTGACTCACCAAGTAAAAAGTTTGCTGCTCTAGGGTAGTTGCAAGCTTGCCATATTATTTTCCACACATGAGATCTATTCCACTCCAAAGCTGTAATTCTCCTAAAGGATAAACTATATTCTTTTTTTTTTTTTTTTTTAAAGATTTTATTTAATTATTCATTTATCCCCCCCTTGCTGCTTGTGCTCGCTGGGTCAGCTAACCACGCCGTCCGGGCGGGCTTGCCTTCACCAGGAGGCCCCGGGAACCGAACCCGGGGCCTCCCATATGGTAAACGGGAGCCCTACTGATTGAGCCACAGCCGCTTCCCTAAACTATATTCTTAATCAAAAGATCTCGTGGGGCTTATCGGGAAACCCAGCAGGGAAATCAGCAATAGGCCAGCCATTTTGGGGAAGCCTGATTCTGGTCATGACAACTAAGTTTATAGTTGGTTTGCTAAGATGTGTATAGGTCACTCACAATGGAGTTTGCTAATATTAGGAGTGAGTTCTCCTCTGTTCATAAATGACAATAACAGAGGATCAAATTAAATATTAAGAACTAAAGCACGATCAAAATCATTTATTTAAATACTTTCTTTGACATACTTTTCAAGAACTCACTCCCCTAATTTCTCTATTTTAAACTTAAAATATATTTTCTTTCAAAGAGCATTTACTTTCCTTGTTAAGCAACAAACTTTGTTATTTAAGCACACAATACTAATTACCTTTTATCTTTCCTCCCACCACTCTACGCCCACCATCTTTTACTCATAGAGACAAGAGGTAATAAGCAAAATCTTTCCTCCTGAAAAATGAATTATTCTTCAAACACACTATTGCTTGTAGCCCTTACTTATGTCTTCTATATTTCCAAGCTCCCTTAGGTGTGTGAGCAAGTATTTTGATAAAATAGAAGAAAGCGTAATCCTTGGTAAATAGCAGAGTTAACTAACCCAGAGTCCAAAGATATCTAGGGGCTCCATAGATATCTTAGAAAGGGTTCTTAACCCCCCAAAACTGGATGCAAAATTTACTGATATCTGTGTATGTTTATTTTCTTTTTTAAAAAAAAAATAGCATACAAAGCTTTAAACAGATTCTCAAAGGATTAGTATCATGAATATTTAAGATCTCTTATTTAATTCTTGTGGTATTTGACATTTCCTGCAATGATTCGGTAGATCCAATATACCTCACACTAAATGCCATCTTTTGTTTGCCCTCATTATTTTTATTCCCCCTTTCAAAACAGTTAATGTGGTTAAACATAGATTTTCCAAGTTCATTATGAACTATGTTTATAAAAATGTTACTTACAGTACAACCATCCTCCAGAACTGTGTATGTGAATTTACTACTTCCTTCAGCCTTGAATTCACCGTCATTTGACCCCAACAGCTTCAGGGCTTTCTTTACATTCCCACTGGCCTGATCCATGTATGCAATGCTATTCTTGCAGTGATATGTGATGTTCTGGGAGGCTCGGCTGGAGAGAAGGCGGAGGAATGCCAGCTGGACGTCAAGGACATCCTCAGGGAGATCAGGATTGCCATAGCTGAACTGTGTAGGGTACGAATAAAACTTATCAAACATTTCAGTTTCAACTGTATTATATTAAGGGAGTCACATAGTCACATATGGTCATTGTAATAAATGTTTATATATTTGATATAAGAACATTTTATATATTAATAAAGTGTAACATACCATTGAGGAAAAATGTCTTGAGAATTGAATGAAAATTGTTTGAATACAAAGATTAATTCAATCTAGCTTAGCTCTTACTTACAGGCAAGTTATAAAGCTATAAAAGTATGGTCACTGGAATATCTAAAATCATTTTGGCTCTTCTACTCATTAACTATGTTTTGTGATGAACAAACGGCAGGAATGAAGGCAGATAAGTAAGGATGGAGGTTAAAAATGTTATATTCTTTCTCACCTGAAAACCACCATTCATGGACTCTCCAAACCAAACGTGCTTCTTCTCAGCACCAGGATCTGTCCACCAGTTCTTACGTGGAATACTCAAAGGATTGGCTTGTACGCATGTTTCCCCAGTTTCCATTTTACAGAATACTTTGATAGCATCCAGCTTGCAACCTTGGTTAGGATCAACCCAATATTCTCCTGAACAGTCATAAAACAAGACAGTAGGAATTGGTTATTAAATCTAGTAACAATATTTGGATCATTATAATTTTGTTTGTTTACATGGCAATGCAGTCATAATGTTGATTACTAATGTATCTTTATTTTATATGTTTGGAGAGAAATATTTTAGATTCATATTGGTAAGGTAAAAGAGCTAGCTATAATAATTAGAAAACACTGAAATAAAAAAATAACATGTTGCTATTGAACAAAGACGACATACTAAGCCAAAACATTTCGATTGGTATATTGCATTTGCCGAAATCTCTCTCATTTTTTTAGGGTTACTAACTATTTAACGTGATTTTGTTTAATAAGCTGGTTGTCTAATCCAGATTCATACCTATAGATCCAAACCTAAAGTCCCTTTGATTGATGCTTGTCTCTATTTTAAGTGATTTCCAGAAATGACTCCTAGAAAAGGCAATGTTCCATGTCAAGACATTTAAAAGCTTGAAATAATTTTGCCTTTCAGAGAAAATTAATCCAACATATCCAAAACCTTAATACTATTACAATATTTTATATAATACTATACAATATTCTGGAATTTTGTTTCTTAATTTCAAAATTTTAATAATTGTATTTTGAAAGAAAATTAAATTGCAAATTATGTTTGCATCAAATTATGTATATTTAATCCTGAGAATATGATACTTTAGGCTGCTTTATCACTTTAAGTTAATTATGTTATATTTTAAGTATGCCTACAAAGTTTACTTTTTCTTACAATATCAAGCACATTCAAGTCAATTAACATCCTTTCAGTATTTTCGGCTATAAAATATTTTCCATTCATAGTAAAAGTTTAATCATCTCCCAATTATACTATAAGCAGCTTTCTCTGTAATACTGTTGCCATGAGTGTGAAACACTCTCCAACATACCACTCTTGAGTTCAGGATGACAGAATTTCAGGTCTCGGCAGTTCCGGGCAGGGTTTTTACGAGAACCATCGGGACTAATGAGGCTTTCTATTTGTCCATTAACAGATTTGAGTGAAGACATAATCTCTTCAGTGTTGATTTTGAAATCCATTGGATCATCTCCATAATATGGAGCAAAACCACCAGATTTTTCAGCACCTATACCACCAGAGATGGCAGCAGCTCCACCACAGCATGGGCCAGGGGCTCCAGGAGGCCCAGGTGGGCCCGGTTGTCCTGGGTGACCTGGGGAGCCCTATGAAAAGTAAGAACAGATATCATTGAAGTGTACTTCTTTGGGTTCCACAGCAAGGATATATTGCTAGTCCATGCAAATGCACTAAAAACAATTAATACACGGTGTCATCACAATGATTTTAATAAAGGTTTATATGGGTTGTTTTGTGATCAAATGATCAATTTAAAATAACTATAATTCATTACCAAGAAATTTATAGTGTTCTAATATATTTTCCTTCTGTATAAATGATGTAAGCAAACAGCTCATAGAGCACAATTCTAATGCTGCCATGACAGAGGGGATAAGGTCAGGAAATCTAGGTTCTGACCTCAGATTTGTTATTAAATGGTATCTTAGGGATGATGACTTAACTTATTTCTGTTTTCATAGTCACATGTGTAACTTGTGGGGATAATAGTTTTGTTTTGTTTTCCATTTACCCTAAGGTATGGGGTAGAAAAATATTAGGAATGATGGTGTCAGTAGCAAAATAGGAATCACAGAAGCTGTTTGAGAAGTAAATTAAATGCACTACATAAATGCAAAGTGCTATGATTACCATGCCAGCTTTAAACTGTTGTGAGATCGACATTGGAATAGTTCTTTTGGTTAATTGACCATATGTTACTATTCTGAAATACCTTAATTTTTTCTCCTGTCTGTTATGGTGTGGTGAAGAAAAAAATTAATGTGGCCGTTATTCGTTTTCTGAATCAAGTTGGTGTTTGCATGTTTAACTTACTGTTTCCATTTAAAAATCCTGCTCAGTGTTTCTGTTATTTTGAAGAGTATAGTAAATTAGATACACGTACTTTTAAGCGATGTCTTACCTCCGAGCCTCTTTCACCTCGATTGCCTCGGGGTCCTGGTGGTCCAATGGGACCCGGATGTCCACTTGTTCCGTCTTTGCCAGGGGGCCCACTGGGTCCGACGGGTCCCTAAGGAATGATCATTATATCGCAATGCTAGAATATCTTCCTGCAGTGCAAACATTTAAAAATGTGAACCTTGCAATACTTCTCTGTGGCACTTACTCTGGGGCCTGCAGGTCCTGGACTACCGGCTGCACCTTGGTGACCAGCAGCACCCTAAACGGAAAGGCAGGATGAATATGAGTGAAGATTTTGAACTGGTTTAGGAAACTATACAATCAAGATTGGATCAAGAAATATGGGAATCATGACAAAATATGGTTTCCTTTTTAAAATCCCCCTGTCTTAGAACACTTCAAAGAAGTACTCTATTCCATTTATCATCTTTTCTAACATATTGGTTTAGAGATGAGAATTTTTCTACTCTCAGTCTCTAAAATCTCTGTAAATCTACAAGTTCTGCAAAACCAATTGCCTAGCTCGTCAGTCAAAGCGCCTAAAAGGGGAACTTTCTGACAAAATGGGTACACTTACTGGAGAACCTGGGGCACCTGGGTTACCAGGGAATCCTCGATGGCCTTTGATGCCAGTAGAACCTCGTTCACCTGTTTCACCTTTGTCACCACGTGGGCCTTGGGGACCCTTTAGAAATACATATCAAATTTAAGTTATATCCAAACATATACATGAAAAATAAAATAGAATTTACAGCAATTATGTCCATGCTGTGATATTCTAATACCTAGAAATTCCCATCATCAGACACTTCAGATAGGGAACAAAAAATATTGTTTTTGAGGTTGTTTTGATTTTCACCTGATAATTGCATGGAATACCAGCAGTTGATATTTATACCCATGGCCCCAAAGAATTATAGATCCTGACTTGCTTTCTGTAACATCAAGGAAAGTTTAAATTCTGCTCTATAGCTATGTATTTTGTCATCCCGTTTTCCTGAACATGTAGGAAGACAGGATATATCCTATTACATTTTAGAGTAAGAAAAAAAAATAAGTAAATAAAAACATCTTACAGCAGGGCCTCGGGCACCAGCAGGACCTGGAGCACCAGCAGGACCAGAAGGGCCCTGAAAGGAAAACAAATGAATAAACACACATGGAATTATTTGTTTCTTGATACCACTTTGTTTTTAAAAGTTAATTTCATAGTGATGGAATAATACTATGCATACTTTTATTGGAATATAGCATCATTTTCTCCTTTATAGTCCTTTCCCTGTTTATATCTTTAATAGGGGTCTAAACCAATAAGCCTAACAAGAGACTTATTAATTCAGCCTTGCATTTATTCCTTGCATAGAAACTTGGTCTAATTATTACTGTTTTGGATTACTAATGAATTCTTCCTAGACTACTGCCAGAAATTTCTGACATGTTCTCTGTTGCCACAGTTGCTGAAGGAATGACTGGTATAAAAACTGTACAAATGATATTGTATCTTTTGGTTAGCAGAGATGACATTCTCACCTTCTAACTACTAATCTCTTTATTGAGAAAAACAGACAAGTAAAGAGAACTGGTGTTTACTAGAACTCACCGTTTCTCCTCGATCACCATTCTTTCCAGCTGGACCAACAGGGCCAGCGGGGCCTGGATGGCCGGGAGCACCAGGGGCACCAGGAGAGCCATTTTCACCACGATCACCCTGTGGGAAATTGGCAGATGCAAACTAAGTATGATGAGCAGCTATTGTTGTAATTCCATAACCCTATTGCATGTGTGTTTGTTATACCTTGCCACCAGGAGAGCCATCTCGGCCCGGCTGACCATCTGATCCGGGGTTTCCCTGATTTCAAAAAAAGGAGAAAAGAAATCAAACTTCTTGGATCCATCCAAATATCATCTAAGTCATGCATTCCCAATGGGGGCAATGTCATCCTCCAGGGGATGAAAATTGGTTCTTGGTGCTGGGAGGAGACAGTGAAAACTCTTAGATATTACATTAGCATGTGGCCCTTCAAAGGGTCAAACTCCCAAACCAATATGCAGTATATCTGTTGTACTAAAATTTCATGGGATGAGAAAGGGAGAAGTGATTGGGAAAAAAAAGGAATAGAAAGAGTCTTTTGGGAGAAGAAAATATATAATAGTTTGAAAAAAGTGGTCTAAGCTGATTATGTTAATCTACAATTTAAGGAAAAACTAAACAGAGAAAACGTGTAGAACATTTTCACCTAGAAGAAATGTTGTAAATTGAGGCTCTTCCCACCAACTGTGTTTCTTATTTAGCTAGAGAGCATATTCTTCTCTAATAATGATCATTTATTAGGTAAATATTAAAGAAGATGGAACTTTAAGGCTATAAGAACAATATCTTTTATTAGAGAAGGAAGGAGAACTTTGGCATGTGGCAATATTTATTCTCAGTAATTAAGGCCCAGTATAGCCTTTGCTTAAATGAATTATCATATTCTACCTTGATGGTCACTTATTTCCTTAGAACTGGTACTTACATCTCTTCCAGGTTCACCAGCGGCACCGGCCAGACCAGGAAGACCCTGAGGTCCAGGAGGACCACGTTCTCCATTGTGACCACTAGGTCCTGGTTTCCCATTTTCACCCTGTATGCAAAGAAATAAAATACTTTTCATTTTAACTTAAGCAACCGATTAATATGGCATTATCAGATATCTTTATTTTTGAGAGAAAATCTTGTTTTATTCAATTTTTATTGAATTTATTTCTAAAACTATCCCCACAAGAAAGGATAAGCTTTAGGGAAGCAAGCTTCCTATAATTCCCAACTTGCCCAATGACTCTGTAAAACAAAAAGCTGACTGAATCACATTGATTATCTTATTCATAATAAATTCTAACATGAGATGTATAAATAAACATGGCTTATTGTAAAAAAAAAAAAAAAAAAAAGTGTTGAGCTGCCATGAAACTACAGGCTTATGGTAACTATTAGAATTAGGTTTTCTTGAACATTTGGCTCTATCTGAAGAAAGTAGATGGACCAAGTATGTTAATACAAATTGAATACACCTAAATGTTAAATTTCAATTTCATTACAATATCATATGGCATTTTATTAAAACAGGTGCTCAAAGTGTCAAAATGTGAGCTGTAATAAAAATGGAATTTTATTTCCCCATTTGCTAAATTGATATTTAAGGTTCTAAGTACTAGAATGCTACATTAATATTAGGGAAAAATGAGTTGAGTTGATGGATAAGTGGCATCAATTAAAGACTTTCATAGGTTTATAAGCTAACATTGTTTCCTTTTTTTGAGATTGACAAAGAACTGAAGAATGTTCCCAAGTTTCCTAACAGAGGTATTGGAGATGGCAAGATATTTTTCTGTGGTATCAATTTGTTTGGGTTTATGTTCAAGGCTGGTCTACGGTGTACATAGGTGTTTTTGTGTTCTGAAGCCATATAATAACATGTATACTTCCCCCAAATCTGAAACTATGAAGAAAAAAGGTCTTCTTTTGGATAATCTGTATCTATTGCAAGAAGATTTGTTTATTACAAATACGGTTATGTGATCTCTGAAGGCTCTCAAAGGAAACGAGTCCAATGAAAGATGGCTACACTCACCTTGATACCTTGTGGGCCAGGGCTTCCTCTAGGACCCGGCATGCCTTGTGGTCCTGCAAGACCCCGGGCTCCAGTAATCCCTGCAAGTCCCAGTGGGCCTGGAACTCCCTGTTGTGACAGATAACGAAGCCTTAGCTTTTCTTCATGTGGCAATGTTTTCCTTTGTTGAATTTGTGATTAAAGAAAAGCATTTACAATCAGTAGAGCAATGAAGCCACTCACCGGAGGGCCCTGGGGCCCAGGTGATCCCTTCTCGCCAGGTTGCCCAGCGTCACCTTTTGGTCCAGAGATCCCAGGGCTGCCAGGAGAACCACTGCTACCAGGAGGCCCCGCGGGCCCATCCTTGCCTGGACTACCACTGCTGCCAGGGGGTCCTGGGTTGCCCTATAAACAATTATTTGAAATCTGAGTACTTAATAATGAAAAAGTGAAATTTTCTTCCCTCTTTTACCTGCTTTCAAATAATTTTATATAGGATTTAATAAAAATACAGGTAGCATTGTGTAAGCCTATACATATATGAATGCTCATTCTGGAATATATTATGAAAAAGACTTTTTGAAAAAGCTCTTACATTACTACCAGGAGGGCCAGGAAGACCACGAGCACCAGGGAAGCCAGCAGCACCCTGTGAAATGATAATATTTTTTTATTCTTAAAGGTTAAAGTGGAATAAATAATTGTTCATTAAAATAAAATGTAAATAAAATAAATGTAGTAGGATCTGCATTCTACTTTTGGGTCATTATGGTTTGTCCCCCTCCCTGGCATTTATATATAACTCATACGTGAATGTATGATTGCAATTTTTATGCCCTCTTTAGGCCTCGAGTGCCTATAAAGTTCTTACTCAGATTGATATCAATTGATACATTCCCGTAATGGATTACAAGAATCAATACTCACGGGACCACCAGGACTGCCACGTTCACCTTTGACACCTTGGGGACCAGGAGGGCCCTATACAGAATGGAGGAGAATTAAAGGTTGATAAAAATATCACCGAAATCAAAATTTGGGACGTGCATTCAGCCTTTGAAAAAAATAGTAATTCTATGAAGAAATAATAACTTGAATGAGGTTACATCAAGATAGCTGGACAGTTTGACAGGTTCAAACTCAGAAGTATATTACTATGAAGATTGTACTCTTGTTGCAAAGGCCAGCTATCTCACCATGAACTGGTACATTATTGACTTCCATTTGAAGACACTGAGAGAGAACACTTACAGCAGGCCCAGAACCTCCAGGGGGTCCTGCGACTCCAGGAGGGCCGCCTTCACCTTTCTCTCCTGGAGCGCCTCTTTCTCCTTTACCACCAGGCTCGCCGTTCTGACCCTACATTCAGAAACAACAGCCAGTGAGCTGACACCCTTTAAAATATATCTGGCTCATTGTTTTGTTTTTTTCTCAGAATATGTAATTCTTCAGATGAATGGATGTTGAAATAAAATAAGAAATGAAAGCTCTCTGGAGACGTGGTGAAACAAAGCCAATCAAAAATATTTCCATGATAAAATTATCAAGAAAGCAGAAGATATTTATTATTTGTCATAAGGGAGATAGTCTCTCCAAGGATTGCATAGTTGAAATTCATTTGAAAAATACAGGGCCCAGAGCAAATTTTAATTAGCTAAAGTTCTTAAAACAGAATAACTTTATAGTGCTCAATATTCAGGCTAAAGGCAGGGCAAGTTTAGGTGCTTTTATCTTAACTTTTAAGGAGAAAGAATAAGGATAAAGAAGCAAAATAACACCATAGGGAATGAGTGACTGAGACTGGGCTAGAAACCCAACTGGACTTAAACTTCTGCCATTATTCTTTTTTCAGCAAGATGGTGCTTGTGGGCTGAGTGACATGTTGCTTCAATGTTCACACTTACAGGAGCACCAGGGAAGCCAGCAGGTCCTGGAGGCCCATGTTCTCCTCTCTCACCCTGTAGGGGATAAAGTCCTTGTTAGCCAAAGTGAAGGTGGTTTCCATGGGGCGCACACCTCATCCAATACATTGTCTCATCTTTCCCTTCATGCAGAAATGTTGAAAGCTAGTAATTTAACTTCTGAGGCTTTTCCATTTGACAACAAAACTAAGAGTGGAGAACTCCAAAACCATTTCTGCCTCTGACTGTGATAATCTTCTCAAGAAAAACAGTTTGAAATTTTTGGAGTGTTTAGCAGGCTTAATTATGAAACCTATAAAATATAAGATTTTTAAAAATATGGTAAAGGGTTATATAAAAAAATTAATCAATTAATTAGTTTTTAAACAAAACAATTGCTATATATACCTGCCTTAAGTCTCAAAGCTCTGAAGGCGGGAAATTTTAGATCTAGAAAGAACTTGGGGCAAAGAGCCTATAGGTTTAAGAAATACTCATTTACACATGTATATTGCTTGTGCAATTTTTACATTTCTTTTTCCAGAGTTCTTTAGGAAAGAAGGCACAATTTAAAATTCTCTTGTAAATATTGGATATAAGATATTTAACCTTTTCTTGCATGTTATATAGTTTCTAAAGACAGTAACCCTGAATTGAGGGTGAGGATCACTTGGGGCAGAATTGCTAAAGAAGATGGAAGTGTAAGAAGCTGCTATCAGTGTAGGCCTAAAGAATATGTTGAAAGTATCTTTAACACTTACAGGGCCACCACGAGGTCCAGCTATACCTGGAAGTCCAGGGGCACCACCTTCACCCTGAAAAAGAGAGAGAGAGGGAAAAAAAAAAAAACCAATATTGCCACTTTCCTGTATCCAAAAAGCAAAAAACATTTTTTTTCCATTTCTGAACATGGTTACCTTATCTCCAGGCTGGCCAGCTGGCCCAGGGGGACCAATGGGACCAGTAGGACCCTAAAAAATAGAAATATACTTTAAGCATTCATTTCATTAACTTGATAATACGATTTCTTTCATGGCTTGAATGACATGCTCTTCACTCAGAGTGTAAATACTGCAGCACTTAATAAATATAAAATTGCATAGGGATGACCCTAAAGGACAATACATTTCTGCAACAATATATGTATTCATTCATTTTTCTCATTATTGAAGAAGATGTTATACAAGATGTTACAATAATATCTTTTTAAAATTAAAATACATTGTCCTCCTCAACTGCTTGATAATTCTTCAAAGTGTGTCCTTTACTCAAAGTGTTGTTATATGGACATATATTACATAAATGAAGTATGAGTGATCTTTATTTTTTAATTGGGATAGTGGCTTACTCATATAGCCTGTCAGAAGTGAAGAATTAATTAATTTCTTTCAGGCAATTATAGTTAATATAATACCTATGGAATGCCTAAAATGTTTATTTGCTACAGTAATACCTAGAAGATAATTACTAATGTAAATAGAATTGATCAT
Organism: Tolypeutes matacus; assembly: GCA_026826555.1. NCBI lineage: Eukaryota > Metazoa > Chordata > Mammalia > Cingulata > Chlamyphoridae > Tolypeutes > Tolypeutes matacus. Next base: position 49,472,130 of record JAKSZT010053929.1, read on the forward strand.
AATATTTTTGGTTTGTTTTAAAGTTTTTAAATTTTGAGATAGTTATAGATTCACAGAAGGTTGAAAAAAGATATATATAGGGAAGTAATGCGAACCCTTTACCCAGCTTCCCCCAATGCTAACATCTTACACAACTAGAGTACAATATCAAAACCAAGACAATGACATTGGTGTAATCCAGAATTTATTCAGATTTCATCAACTGCATATGCACTCATGCTACAGCTCTGTACAACTTTATCACATGTGTAGCTTGCATAACCAAGATGCTCAAATGTACCATCACCACAAGATGTCCCTCATGTCATTCCCTTATAACCAACCCATTCCCTTTTCCCCTATATCTAATCCCTAGCACTCACTCATCTGTTCTCCTTCTCTAAAACTAGGTTATCTCATGAATGTTACATGAATGGAATCTTTCAGTATATACCCTTTTGAGACTGGTTTTTCTTCATGCAGCATTATTTCCTGAAGGTTCATACAAGTCATTGCATGTATCAATAGTTCATTTTCTTTTTATTGCTAAGTAGTATTCCATGGTATGGATATACCATTGATTTGCAATGTTTTTTAAAATAAAAAAGTTTTGTAATGAGCAGGTTACTCATCTTGGATTTTAACGACTCATTACAAATTTATCTTGTCATCTTTATCATGCTTTTGAGGTTTTTCCATTCTTAGATCACTCTTGAACTATGAGGTAGTGATAAACCAGGTATTTTAATATTCAAGACATTTGTATCTTCTTAATGCCCAGAAGATGATGAACTGTGATCTAATTTATCATGAGGAGTTCTTTAAATAAAAATGAGAGTTGAGGTAAGGGACTATTCCATATCACATTAAGATATGGCGTATTTCTCTCTGATGGGAACATGCTAATGCTTACCCTTGGGCCATCTTTCCCTGGAGCTCCATCAGCACCTGAGCTGCCTGGTTCACCCTGTCAAATAAAAGCCAAGGTAATGAGATTATCAGTATCATCAAAGAAAATATGCCAAGAAGTAGAGCAACTCTTAAGATTTGGTATATGTATATTAGATGCAATGATTTATAGTTGCTTTAAGAACATATCTCACATTTCACATAGTATAAAATGATAACGTTAATTTTGAAAATACATGACTTCCCAGCAGGGTTACTTTCCTTTAATCTACAAAATCTGCCTTATTAATATAAGAGAAAACAAGTCAGTACCTTATCACCCTTTACGCCTGGGCCTCCAGGACCTCCTCTCTCTCCAGGCATCCCTTGTAGACCAGGACTACCAGCAACACCAGGTGGCCCAGGGGGACCAGCAGGGCCCTAAGTTAAGGAGAAATATTTAATCACCAAAAGGAAATGGAATGCGTTTTCTAAAATCAGGGTGAATTGAATTCTGCGGAGTTACCTTTCCTCCTTCAGGACCAGGTGGGCCAGCTCCACCTCGAATTCCTGGGGCCCCTGCCAATCCAGGAGGTCCACGTTCACCAGGGGCACCAGAGTCACCCTGTATTTAAAAAAAAAAATTAATACTCCTATTAGAAAACCCAAAGTGTTGAAACAAAATGAAACAAAAGCTAAACCCTTAAATTGATTATTTTGATGAGGGCTCCTCTGTTCTCAACTTTTATTTTGAACAATTTAGAATGTTTTATAGTTAACAAAAGCTTTCGGTCAAGGGAGTGGGAATTGGAAGCTTTAAAGAGTAAGTCTAAACAGAGAAACTGATACCTATTTTGCTGAAGTATGGACTATCTTGGACTCATTTATTATTATTATTTTATACACAAGGGTAAATTTTGCAAGTTCTAGCAAAACAGTTTTCCTATATAGAATTAACACTCTGGCATGAGTTACTTTTTTGAAATTTTAGGCCCATGGTTGATTCTGTGGTGCTCATTAATGTCAGAGGATTGAATTTTCTAGATGAAACCAGTTTAATGCATTGGAAACACATTGAAATACCTAAGTGTATTCACCAAACATTTGCAGTGTATTGTTTCTAAAAAGAGTATTTTGGTTTGATATATGAAAAATGTACCACTCATCAATTTTTCTATGACATGCTGAAGAAATTAGAGAATAAATTATTTACCTTGCCTCCTGGAATTCCAGGTGCACCAACGTCACCCTTTGGACCCTAGAAGATGGGAGTTATATGATTAGGCCTTTATCAGAATGCATGTTACATACATACAAGTAAATTACACACTTGACTTGCTTGCACATTGTATGATTTGTCAAATCTTGAAGCATTTACTCTTCTTTATTTCCCTCTATTTTATTTGAAATTTAAATGCTTTACATGTTATGATTTAACTGAGTTTTCTTTGCTTTGATAATGAAAATTTCAAAAGTGAATGCTAAAACTCAGCTACCATGGCATGCAAAAAAGCAAGAGTTGATAACTGATGAATAATTACTATTTATTCTTCTGGTTGAGGCATTTTGAAAAATGGCATGCAACTTACTGCTTCACCAGGTTTCCCATTTTCTCCTGGAGGACCCCCAGGACCAGGCAAGCCCTACAAAGAATCATATTTGCATTGTGTAATCATTTCATACTTGGCTTACAGAAAAGCTTCTCCGATGTAAACATGCTTCGGCAACTTATTCACAAGATGGATTTTGTGGTCTTTTTAGGAATAGAAAATGCGTGCCACTCAAATTCTGATAATAAACATGATAATTGTATCTTATAAGTTACATTCATTTCCTTTCTGTTGTTGCATAGAAAAATGAATTGAGGAGCATAGAAAGATGGATTTAGCTATATGAATTTATATGCCAATGAAAAAATAAGCAAAAATATGCAGAATTATATGAGTTTAATTAATTTTTAAATTAACATTAATGCAGTAATTCTGGAATAAACTTGGACAATATGCCCATTTATTAACAGTGCTGGCCATTTAATTTCAAAATGGAAGACAGACCCATAGTTTTAAGTTTAAGGTAAATTGTAATTTATCAGTACCACCACAAATTTTAACAATTTATTCAGCAAACAAGTATATCAAAGGGAAGTACTCATTTGATAAAAACAGGAGTCTAATATTCATTTAAATTCTTACTTGTAATCCCTGTGGACCAGGGGATCCTCCTTCTCCTTTGTCACCAGAGGGTCCCTAGGTAGAAAATTATAATGAGATACCCTACTATAAAATACCCATTCACGTTTAATCCATGCAGTTTTCATTTCAGCAGGCCCATTGCTGAATTTTAAAAGTAATTACACAGGCTGGGGAAAGAGTCTGGACTATGGGAGTGAGGCAAAGCAGACATGTAAAACATACATTTTGTTTAAAGTAATCATTGCTAGCTAACTAAATATGCATGTTTCAAAATTGCTTAGGTGAACTATAATGATATAGTGTCAGTACATAATTCCTGAAGACTCCCCTCTGTACCCCACCTCCATCCCAATTCCATCTTCAATTTATGTGCGTAAACTTACAGTAGGTCCTGGGGGACCCTGAGGTCCAGTTTCACCATTCTTTCCAGCAGGACCCTAAAATAAAACAACAATTAGAGAAGCAGAGATAACAAAGATAACTGAGAGGGTGCTTAAGTTTGAAGAGAAGCACATCCATAGCAAAGCTAGAAATAAGTTGGTGATAGCTACATACCTGAGGACCAGGTCCTCCAGGGCCACCTCGTTCTCCATTCTTACCAGGAGCACCCTAAAGAAGAAGTGTCCAGTATTTACTAATCTCCAAGAGGAAATCAGTAATCATGTTGCTCCCTCATATTTTTTATCTGCCTCCTACACACATGCACATACACACACAACCAAAACTACTTTCTAGAAATAGGTATCCCTCAATGGTGCCACTTCCTCAGAATTCTGAAAAAAAAAATTTTTTTTTTGCTCCCTTCCCGTATGCTATTTAGATTTTCACATATTCTGTGCACTTAAGTGGGGATAAAGTTTTAGCCATCTCTGAAAGCAAAATCCTCTTTGTCAATAAATATTAATGATGAAATTAATGAAAGAACTCACATCATTTCCTTTAGGACCAGGAAAACCCATGACACCAGGCTGCCCTCGGGGACCAGATGGGCCTGGAGGACCTGGCCGACCACTTTCTCCTTGACTTCCCTAACAAGAAAAAATTTGTATTAGTAAAGGTTTAACAAATATCGGATCAACCTATGCAATATATGTATTCAAGGTCAAAAATATACATTCCGTATTTCACTGGGCTTGTAAAATCATAGTTTTTAAATATACGTACTGGAGGTCCTGGTTTCCCATCACTGCCTGGACCTCCTGGGCTTCCGGGCATACCCTGGGTTAAAGAAGTCAGTCAGTTGATTTAAAATTATGATTTATTAAAAAATAAAACACTTATCTCTTTGTGAAATGTTGAGAATTCCACTTCCATGTGTAACCTCATATTTACATAACCTTCCTTATCTTTAAAGGGTGTCTTAGCCACATGTTCTATTTTCTATTCTTTCTCAATCTATCCCATCCTAAATTTTTCTAAAAGATTTTTTTTTGTTTGTTTTACTTTGAGCTGCAGAAAAGGTGTTGTGTGATTTGAGCTGTCCTTGATTCTTCTTCATTTGCCAGTCTTCGTACTACATTAAAGTGCCCTTCAAACTAATATGTCACCATACCCTCATTCCTGGACCCCCAGGGACGCCATCTCGGCCAGGTTCTCCAGCAACTCCTCTGGGTCCTGCAGGGCCTGGACCACCACGCTCCCCAGAGGGACCCTGAGTGGTGAAAAAACAAACAGATCTTTAAAAAAGCCTCCGTTGACCTAGACATTGACAATATTTAGATTATATGAGGACTTCATCTAACCTCTGAGAGTCAGTGTGTTGCTGACATATTCTATATAAAATCACAGCTATCTATTAGCCTGGATTGCCATATTGGAAAAATTTTGAGGCAACTGTAATGAATATCACAGGTTTGGAAAAACAGTATTTAGTTTCTGTGCATATAAAGTCAAATATCTTTGATGATATGAAATCATATTTGCATATAGCACTTTACAATTTTCAAAGAACTTTCAGGCATATTAGTTTATTTAATTCTTTCAATGATGCTAGATAAACGATGTTCAAGAAACAGATAAATTGAAGGATTCTCAGAGTTTAAGTGATTTGCCTTTGTTGCAAAGCTAGAGAAGTGGCTGAGTAGGAGTAGGTATTGTTGTTTTTTAATTTCATTTTTTTAAAAAGCAAAAAAATATATATTGTTTTTTTAAACTCATATATATGTCTTTCAGAAATTGAGGTTTCTGTTAATGGGACCCATATAGAAGAAAATATCTATTTGTAGTATTAGCATTTAGGGAATCAGAAACTAAAATTTTCTACCTTTTCTCCTGGAAGACCATTGGCTCCAGCAGGTCCTCGGAATCCGGGGGCACCCTGGAAATCAAGAAAATCATATATTTCAGTCAAAGCATTAAAACTTTTCCATAATTCTTGAGTGCCAACATAGATAATCTCATGCCCTAAAATGCTCTAAAATAATATTTAGGCTTGGGTACTCAAGAGAAATGCTGTTGCCTCACCCTGAAGATTGATTTTGTTTTCCTTTTAGATGCCCCATTGAAGACATACCCTTTCTCCTGCACTTCCTGGAACTCCATTTGCACCAGGTTCTCCAGGTGAACCATCTTTGCCATCTTCACCCTTTGGCCCTGGGATACCTGGAGAACCAGCTTCACCCTAAGAAAAGATACCAAAAGAAAGGAATGATGACTGAATTTGGTTGCAAAAACTTTGTCCATTTACTTTCTAATTATAATGCATTTTTTGAAGAAATAACCAAACCTGCAGGGGAACTACTTACACGTTCACCACGTGGTCCTGGCTCTCCTTTTGCACCATTTTTACCAGGTTCACCCTAGGTGGAACAAAATCTCCTTTTAAAAACAGGGAGGACAGACTAACAACATTTTCACCAGTGACACATATTAAAATTATTAAACCGGTGAAGTCAATATAAATTTAACTGGATAGGAGAAACAAAATGCTATTTATATTTTTGATGTGGTACTTGAGCCACACCTTGAAGGAAAAAAATGAAAAAAATAGGCAACTTACTGGACCACCTCGCTGCCCAGGAGCACCATTAGTACCACCTGGTCCTGGAGGACCCCGTGGTCCGGGAAGCCCTGGAGCTCCGGGAATGCCAGCAGGGCCCTAAAAGCAACCCAAGATCACTAACATTAGCCAAACTTGAACTTTCTTTTCTGAATGGCTAACTTATTGCCAGGCAAATTGCAAAGGCAACCAACACTCTGTGTGTGTTGGTGGGGTGAGGGTGAGGTGTGGGGGCAACTTACCATTTCACCTTTACCACCAGGACTACCACTAGTGCCAGGAGGGCCCTATGGGGAAGACGAACATGTTAGTAATAATGCAAATAGTGCACATATATTTGAAGTTATTGGTATGTTTGTAAAGGAAATTCATGGGTGGAAATGATTCTTTGTAGAGATTAGGTTATTTTTCCAACTATAGCCTAGCACATAAAAATATAGACAAAATGAATTATCATCATTTGAATACACTAGGGATGCTATGTGCTTAGACTATTAATAAGTGAAAAAAATCAGTAGGAGGGATTTTTAGAGTTGCTTCTTCCTGAATTGTTATGACTAGTGATTAGTTTGGAGAAGATTCTCCAAAGTTCAGAAAACTATCCATCCTCTACTTTACTCTATCTTATAAACATAAAATCCATAAATTCTAGGAGAGTGTTAACCCTTAAATACTAACATTTCAGAACTAATCAAATCAGCATTTGTAACAGTCAGCAGTCACTGCAGAACACTAAGTGATATTTATTCTTTTCAAAACAGCAATTTTAGCTGACAGCAACATTTAAACATGTGCTTTCAAGGAATAAGCATTGCGCCACTCTCCCACTCAACTTCCTTATGTGTTACTTACAGGAGGGCCTTGGGAACCAGCATGTCCCTGAGGTCCAGGTTCTCCTCTTTGTCCAGGGGAGCCACTTGAACCAGGAGAACCTGCAGGTCCAACTTCACCCTAAGGGATAAAACCCTAAGTAGTCAATTTCCTTTGCCACCTTTAATCACTAAGCAGTTTACACCTCAGTTTTGTTTAAACTTGTCTCCCAAAGGCTAGAGTGGTACAACAATATACTGTAGTTAAAACAAAGAATCATGGACTTCGTTAATCATGAAGGCAGGGAATAATGGAAAATATGTGCATGACCATGGTTTTCTCTATTTTCCAGAAAAAGTCTAGGAAAACAGAGAGAAGGCATCAGAAGATCTATCAGAGCAGTTGTATGTTAGGGATAACACCCTCTTTAGAATCAAGAATAGGGCCATTAAATATCAGTATCCATAAAAGATGGCCATTTGTGTGGTTTAAAAAAAAAAAACATTTTCAAGAAGCAATCCAATATTCTTAGGTTGTTTCCTAAGAATATTTTATATTCTTCTAGAGAAATACATGTTTACCTTAGCACCAGGAGAACCAGGGAATCCTGCAGTTCCAGGGGGACCAGGGGGCCCCTGAAAAATTAAGTACAATTCTGAGAGCTCTTAATTAAGTAAATTAAAGCAAACATTACTCGTAAATAAAAAGTAAACATATATAACACAGAGAAGATATTTGTGCACATAAAAATTGTATTTCTCATGCATGGATGAATTTTATGTAGGAAACAATGGGGTAAAATAAAAAGAGTGAGATCTAAAATCAGAAAATGTGGATTTTCTCCCACTTCTGGCCTTGATTGTGTGACATCGTGCAGGTTACTTAGCACTAAGTTTTACGCTCTCATTTACAAATGGAGATAACATAATTAGCTATTTTGTCAGTGTCTTATAATTGTCATATCCAATAAGAATTGGATTGTGAGCACCATACATATGGCCAAGTATACAAGATTGGCTGAATATAGAAAGGAATATCAGAACCTAGATTTCATTTCTGAGCTCAGTATCAGTTTGAATCAGATGTTTACTGATAATGTCAAGTATTGGCTCTACAACAAAATTAATAATGTTTCATCTTAGAAGTCAACATAGTAGCTTAAATGGACATATCCACAATACATAATATCTCATTACGCTGGCGCACAAAGCAAAGATTAGGTAAAAAGCCTCTTACCGGTTGTCCGTCACTACCTCGAGCACCATCATTACCTCGAGCCCCCTAAAAAGAGAACTTTGTTACAAACATCTTCTTAATTCTAAAAGGCTGGTCACAAGAAACATTTTGACTAAAATTCTGAAGCAGTTAAGTTTTAGATTATATTAGATTATATTAAAATCTGCCTACTAATTTTAGATTTTAGAGCTAAATTGTGAAAATTGCTATATACAACAATGATCTAATGTATAAAGATTAGATTCTGTGGTTCACAGAACTGAATATAACTTTTATGGCTCTAATAATCTAATAATATATACAAAGTAAAAAAATTTAAAAGTCCCTTAAGCATAGATGATAATTACAAAACACTAAACCATCACCAAAATTTTATTGAGATGGTTTTGAGTATAATTGTAAAGAAAGAACATTTTCCTGCAGATCTTCACAGGCTGGGCACCTGGCTGAAAAATTCTGTCATTTGGGGTTTTAACAGGAACTTGTCACATGGCTACTCACTGCGGCTCCAGGGAGTCCAGGTCGTCCTCTCTCACCAGGACCTCCTCTTGGACCCTACAAAGTGAAATTGAAAGTACAGTTTTACTTTTTTTTTTTTTTTTACCGGGAAGTCCCGGGGATCAAACCCAGATCCCTCCAAATGGGAGACAGACACCCAACTATTTGAGCCACATCCACCCACTACAGTTTTACTTTTAAACTGACATCTACAAGAAAAGCTGGTTTGTGGTGAGGGGGCAAGGCAAGTTTTGGGTTAGATGGAGGATACTACAAAAACTGAAAATTACACAATAAGAAACATAATTACCATTGGTCCAGGAGCTCCATTTTCACCAGGAAGACCATTTTCACCCTAGAGACATAAAATATGTTATTATTTTATTTATGTTATATAACTTTATATAATATAATAAAAGGTGAATTTTATAGTTTTTAGAACCCAACATATATTGAAGAACATTTTGAAACCTAAGAAAAAGATGTACATCTTAACAATGCCAAATCTGTTAGCATTTTTTAAATCAGAAATCTCACATCCTGTATTTCTAAAATTTAAGGGCTAAACAGAAGTGACACTAGATGCTCAGGAATATCTAATCCAGACATGTTGATTTACTTTCATGGAAGTGTTAATCAAATATCTCAACTAGTCACTCAGCTTCAAAACGCAAAATTCAGGTACATTTCAGAAATGATAAATCCCACAATATAAACCTTAGTTGTAGGTATAAAATTTAAAACTAAATTCACCTATGAAAATATGAATATTTTGTGAATCACCTTTAATCCAGGAGCACCTGTTTCACCCTTTTCTCCATTACGTCCATCAAAACCCTATGAAATATTTAAAAATAATAAAATTTGTTAATCATCCAGAATGGTTGATAAACTTTATATTGAATTTTTCACAACTAGCTTTTACCTCATAGCCCAAGTTTCAACATTGTCTTTTAAGTGGTTTGAAGACATCCAATATTGATTTTATAGCAAACAATATGAACTAATTGGAAAGGACAATTTAGTCCCATTAGGAAGTTGCCTTAATGGTATAGTAGCAAACGTCAGTCTCACAGATTTTATTTCCATTACGTTGATAGATTTTTTTTTTGCTCAGTTTGTTGAAGCTACTAAATTCTTTAGTATAGAGTAAAGTTGCTTGGTTCAACCTGTAAATCATAATGACTCAGTCAACGACTATAGTTTTCAATACTATATTTTCATGTTTTTTCTGATAGTGGTGACAAAGTTAAATTATTCTTTTCCAAGGCTTTCCATATGCTTAAAATCATCTCAATCATTTTGTATAAACTAGCCAGATAGTTTTGTCAAAATAAAAGTTGATAGATTTTATAAAATTAAATAAGAACCAAATATTTTGGGAACATAGTGAATTATCCAGTAAAATTAGTTGGACAAGTACACACAGCCAAATGGGACAGTTTATAGTCAATTTAGAAACTCTACTTACTCTGTGTCCTTTCATACCAGGGAAGCCAGGTATGCCAGCAGGACCTTTGATACCCTAAAATAATGAATAGAAAGAATATTAATTCACCTTCAAATAGAATCACTATCCAGTGGTAAAATGCCTTCTATTTTAAAATTTAATCCAATTTAATTATATAGTAATGTTTAAGCTAAGAGTACTGTGGTCACTCCTACTGATTTATTGGATGTTGAAGACTTACTGGAGGTCCAGGCAGTCCTCTCTCTCCAGGTCTGCCGGGTCTTCCTGATTCTCCCTAGGGCAGAAATAAAGAATACTTAGGTGCTTGTGTATGGGAAACACCTGGTAGTCAATTAGAGAATGAATTACTTTGCCTTGTTCTGACCAAGGGCTCAACTTAACAGTTGGGCTCAATGTATGTTGTAAGATCAACTTTCTTGGTAGAAGGAATGAGGAGGGCTTCTCCCAACTTGATATGAATTTATAAAGAGATAATACAAGCATCTCTCATCATTGACATAGTATTACCCTCCCTCAACCGAGTGGAGTAGAACTTGCCATTAGAAATTATATGGGAGGGAAAGAATAGCATTAATACTCATGGTGCTTATAAGATTTCAAGTGCATAGAGTATTGCAATCAATTTCTCCATTAGGAGAGGCAGAGAAAATGAACATCTCTTCTACTGTTAAAAGATATATTCACTCTCTGAGTCTTCTTGATAGAGTCAAAAATCCCATTTGGGGGTTCTCTTAGTCTGGAATTCAATAAATGGTATATGTAGTTGTGAAAATACTATACAAATTTTCAAGGATTAATACAACCTAAAATGTCATTATGATATAAGCATTTTTTAAGATAATATTTAAACCCTCTGAGATTCTGGCATACCACATATACTTTTGAGACTATTCCAAGTTGATTTTGCTGTGTCCACATTCAAGCCTTAAAAACTTACATCTTTTCCAGATGGACCAGATGGACCTATAGCACCGGGAGGTCCTGGAGGGCCCTGAAAATAAGGAAATAATAAAAAACAAATGTATTTGTAACTTTTTCTGTTATGATCAATTTATTTTTATATATTATATCTATTCCTAGAGGGAAATTTCTCTTAGAAAATACTTCCTGTGTTTCTCATCATGAAAATGATACTGAGTTAACATGCCTGTATCATATCTAACTTCTACTGTTTATTATACTTATTTAAAGGAATTTCAGTCATTATGTCTCTATATGTCATACTGTATGTATGTGTGTTTATAAATCCAAATGTATTTTTAAGAGATATTAGATTTCTAAATGCATATATATTGCTAAATATTTTGAAATATTTAATTAAACTAACTCCACTTTACTTGCTTATTTATGCTGTATGTCCTTCTGCAGGTTTCCATTAGATTATGTTTATTTCTACTAAATTAAGTTTTAAAATGGTATATGAAAAGAGTAGCTATAGGGGTGAACTAAGAGGCTATAGGATAATGAAACTGTATCAATATTGGGAGGTGGACTTATTTTGACTGTTAATTAACCAGGAAACCCCCAGATTAAATAGTGTCTCTAAGATATCTAACCCATTAAAAGAGTCCAAAAGTTCTTTGAAACTAATTCAACTATTATAAAAATACTATTTATTATGTAAAATGTTAAGCATATTTTAATCCATACTTTTGAGGGATCAATGACTATGTTTTAGAAAATGATGGTGGCTTCAGTACGGAATTGTCAGTTCACCAAGTATAGATTTAATCATTACTTACTGAGGGACCAGCTTGCCCAGGTTCACCAGGAGGACCTTGGTATCCTGGAGAACCCTAGTGGGAGAATAAATGTAAGTATTTTGAAAACAACATAATCTTCATATGACTAATTTATTTCTTGAAAACAGTAAGAAAGCAGGAGTTTTGAATGCAGCCAGCTAATTTTATTACAGTTTATAAAGTTTGAAGCCATTGTTTTTCAGATCAGAATAAGGTTAATTTATTCCATCCCATCGTTTCCATTGAAAATGAATTGTTTCGAACTGGAAACCATATGATATGCAAATTAAACATGTGTTTGAACATCACCAAGGCTTTGATTGCTAATTGGTTGCTAGTGGAAAGATATTAAAAATGGAGTTTCAACATCTTTAAAGGAAGGAATGATCAGTTGCTTGGTTGTGACTTCTCTACTTAATTGGGGATTCTGCATGCTGGGAATGGCTAAAAGCAAGCAAGAGTTTATGTTAACTTTAGTTGTATAATATGCATGATGAAGAAAGTATCACTAATGGCTCTACTTACAGGGGCACCAGGATGACCAGATGAACCAGGGGGACCAGGAGGGCCTGGGGGACCCTGGAATATAAATTTGAAAGATAAATTTCAAAAATGCATGTAAAATATGCTTTATCCATGTGTCAAACACATGACTCTGTTTAGGAACAATTTTGCTATCTTTAAAAATGAAAATTCTAATCTCACTATTTGATAACTATACTTGGAAACTAATTTTATGAAAGCTGCAATGAAGATCTCAATAAGTAAATGTCATTATAAAAGAAATTCTACAAAATCCAAACTAGTTCTTGTTAAATATTATAAAATATTGACCTAAATACCCCCAAAACAATGGTTAAAAATATGGAAAAATCAGTACAGAAGTCTAAGAGAATCTTTGCAATATTAGGATGATACTGGCACTAGTGAAAAAGCAATTTTTTTTTGTCTGGCAGATAATGTTTATCTGTTTACTATATATCCTATGATCCCAGTTTCTAAAATAATGAAGTAAATCAACCCAAAATACATAGCTAGGTACCACAGAGTGATGTTGACATGGAGATTTAGATGAACGTTGTGAGAATCATCATATATAGAACAATATCTTAAAATTATAACAAATTGATTGATCATTGTTCAGACAGAGATGAAATTAGACAATCTTCAGTTTTGTAGCAAACTGTTTATAAAGGCTGATAAATTATACAACAGTAGTTTGTAATTAATTTTTCTTTTGTAATCTCTTTTCTGAGATATCAATAAGCACTGACGTTATTCAGGGTTTTTTTTTTTTTGGTTAAAAAAAAATTAACTAATTGAAAAAAAATATGATTCATAATTTGAATGTACCCAAGTAAGGCCTAGTGTTTACATAAGTTAAAGTAACTCTTCTGGCTTTGAACAATAACAAAACAAAACAAAACAAAACAAAAACAAACAAACAAAAAAATAGCTCCTTAACTGTGAAGGTATGGAAACATCTCTTTTTCCATTTACTTTATATCAATTCCAGTGGTGTTTCTTTATCTGGTCATTTGGATTTATTGGCTAAATTTTCATCTCTCTAGTTTTTTAAGTCACAAATCTGGGCCCAAAGAAGTGGGCAGCAGTCCTTGAAGATCCCAGAGAACCCATGCTTGCATTTCCCTTTACCCACCTGGTCACATGCAGTGAAATTTTAACCTTCCTTATCATTGCTCCTTCTGAGAGCCTGATCTATAACAAGGGTCACTTACACAGGATACCATGAGTCATGGGCATCAGTACAAGCTTCAATGCTTTTTGCTATTTTCTTCTATCAAAACTCTAGGTCATTTACATTGAAGGAAACCTTCTGGGTACATTGTCAGTAGCTCTCATATAAGGTAGATGAAGTTAAAAACTCAATGAATTCCTGGAATACTTGTGTTACATGTGAGGATTTCAGGTGAGACATTGGTGATATTAGAAATTTATCACTTGTATTGACATCTAGAAAGTGGCATTTAATAGTTGGGAAAAAAGCACAAAAAGAGGATTCTGAGTAACTCTGGTGAGGAAAAGGAAAAGTGGAAGTGAAAAGTAACAAAATTTGGTTAGAAAGTAGGGAGTGTATGAGTGTGAGACATCAGCCTGAAGGCAGATGAGCCCCCAGCAGAGGTGGTTCTACAGAGAAGGAAGAAGTGGCAAAACAGTGGCATGAAAAGAGCCCGTGAGGAAAAACTGAGTTAAAATAGAAAGAACGTGAAAATGCTACCATTTTTCTTGTCCAACATTAATAGGGAACAAGTTATTTTGTAAAATTTCATAATAACACTGTATTCCTAAAGAACCAACCATTCAAGACTGAGCAAATTGCAAGGCTAAATAATTCTCTAAACTGATAAGAAATGTTTGTACATACAGCTGGCCCAGGATAGCCTCCAAGTCCTGCTCCTGCTCCTCCAGCCTTGACATCATATGAATCAAACTGAGGAGAATAGTTCTGTAGCAAAGAGATCAGTCAGATATGATCATCTTGATATGGATATCATCGTTCTTTTCAAAACCATTTAAAAGAAAACATGTCAAACATCTGCAATTCATGGAGACAGTTTCTGCATGCCAGTGGATGTGATATGTATTATGTAATGCCCCAAATTTTCAGCTAACTGTATGCAATACTATTCCAAAATAATTAGTAAAACAAGCAAAATCCTTGTCCTCTGACTTCTAATTAACATACCTAGAAGGTTCACACAAAATAAACATCCTCATGGGAAATAAACACAAGAATAATAGGATGGTTATGTGCTTATTGGATTTATTTGGAACTTGTTTTAATTTGAGTTCTGGGTTCTGTTTGGTTACTAGGATAGGAATAATTTAGATGTTATTCTTCACATCATGCTGAACGGATTCTTGAAAAACACCTTTTTAAAATTATAAAGATTTATGTGCAAGTGTTTTCTAATTTCTTCTAACTCCATGCTGCAGAAATTTAATTTGTTTGTTTGTTTGTTTTACAAGCAGAGTTGGTTGGATGACATGGTTTTCGGGTTGAGCAGGGTATGTTCTGATAGCTTAGCAATAGTAATTGTTAGGCATGAATAATCCTGTTGACTTGAAGTCCATAAAGCATGTTAACCCCTTTTCAACTGCTTTTTGTCCAAACTTTCAGAGGCTCTACCATTAGGGTTAGAAATAGGTACAGCTGCAACAATTCACTAGGTTAATTCCTTAGCAGGTTGAAGGATCACTTCTCACACTTAGTGCATGTGTTATCTATCTGCTGAGAAGTTGGGAAATTTTGTAAGGATATAGGTAAGCCATAGCATTAGCAGTATAAGGAAAAGCAAATGTTGGTATAGCATTTAGAATTGTGCCCAGCACATGCAAGCACTGAAAAAGAATTTTTAAAAATACATAAAATATGATAACAGACATAGGGAACTCACAATAGTGAAATATAATATAGCCTAATGGAAAGAAGATTAGTTTTAAAGGGGGAAATCGTTTAGTCCTGTAATCTATTACCTGAGGACCAGTAGGGCATGATTCACAGATTCCAGGGGGGCCGGGAGAACCAGGGGAACCTGGTTGTCCAGGAATCCCAGGACTACCATTTCTTCCAGGAATCCCAGGAGGACCCTAAAATTAAAAAAAAAAAAAAAAAAAATCAGACACAGAAATAAATAAAACAGTAAAATGTCCTATGATTCAGAATCATTATAAGAGAGTAGCTTCTCTGCTTTATAATTTGGGGAATCATTATGTGATACAATTTCTTGGGAATTAATACATTTTAGTATGTGAATAATTTAAATGTAATTCTTTCTTTTGCATATTGACCTATAGTTTAGCTTTCAAACCACTAAGGGGGTGGAAGATATATATGAAGCTTTGGAAATTTGAATCTTTATATGTAAAATTATGGAATCTCAGTTTAAGTCATTTTGTTTCATTCAAATATGTGGTACTAAAGGAAATGTATGAATGATGAAATTTCAAATCTCGGGAAGATATGAGAAGAAGAAAAAAGAGAGAGAGAGAGAAAAAAACTACTCCTGGAATTATTAGCATTCCGTTCATTCCACTGAAGAATGTTTACTTACTGGATCTCCCTTTGGGCCTTGAGGTCCTTGACCATTTATAGGGCTAGTAGGCTAAAAAATGAAAAAGATAGGAATTAAAGAAGACAAAGGAGATCTTTCCCATGAAGTGTGCCCTAATTTGCACACTTAACCCAGTTCACAATTAATCCCTAGTTTTAAACCAGATGTTTACCTTTTATTTGTAATACCAACATACTTGTTTCACAGACATGATTCATTTCCTCTTAGGTTGCTAGTGACCAAGAACAACTAAATATCACATATTTTTATGGTAAAGAATCTACCCTTAAGCACTGAGAAGGAAACCTTTCTTTAAAATTTGTAACATACTATGTACTGTCACTTGATTTCACCACACGACATTTCACATCATTTATCTTCTTGCTTTATGTTTGTGTCTATCACTTAAATTTACCAGATTCCTCACAGGAAATATATTACTTTTGCTCAAGAGCTAGAAACATTTCTTTTTTGTTCTATGAAGTGACATAATAAAAAGAATTGGGTGACTTCTATATTTATATCTATCTTGAATGTCAACTAGCAGTACAGATAAAATTTCCATTTTAATTCATTTAAGACCCTAAAAATGATCTGGTGCAAATGATTGTAGAATATTTTCTGTTCAGATTAAATCTTGGTTTCAGTAGGGCTGAAACTATACCTCAAATAGGCATTTTATTTCCAATGTAATTTCTTTTCTTAACTTTCTAATTGAATATCTACCAAAAGAAATCTAATGCTTGTATCATTACTTTTTCCCAATTGGTATGGTCCTTTAGAATATTTAGGAAATACTGGAAGCATTTAGACAATGATGTTTGTAGTGACAACGTCACTAGAGGCAATTTGAACTAGAGCTATTTTCCCCAATGTACTTGGACCTGTCATTAAGAAATAAAATGCCAGGTTCAGCAAAATTTTTACTCATAAGCAAGATACCCCAATGATATTGGAAAATATCTTAGGGATCAGAAACATCTGTTAAATGAAAGTGATAATTTTACTTGTATCAAGAGGGATTACCCATTCATGACTCTAAGTGCCTATTGAATTTTTTATGCATAAACATACAATGAACGTTAATTTTGCAGAAG
Source organism: Tolypeutes matacus (assembly GCA_026826555.1). Lineage (NCBI taxonomy): Eukaryota > Metazoa > Chordata > Mammalia > Cingulata > Chlamyphoridae > Tolypeutes > Tolypeutes matacus. Next base: position 49,489,117 of record JAKSZT010053929.1, read on the forward strand.
TGTAATTTTTCTATAAACTCACAGCTGTTGGAGGCTGTGGGCAAACTGGACAACATTCTCCAAATGGGATCTCTGGGTTGAGACAGTCTAATGCTTGTTCGTCACATATTATGTCATCGCAGAGGACAGATCCTGAGTCACAAACGCATATTTGGCATGGTTCTGGCTTCCAGACATCTCTATCTGCATAGGACTGACCAAGATGGGAGCATTCTCCTTCAGCAACTGGAAAAGAAGTTAGATAACATGATGTTTTCTTATGTTTTGCTGAAATGTGACTTTTGTGATGCTGCCATAACTAATTTCAACAACTGAATGAAAATAGATGCTCTTTGAATTTGAAAATGGTTGTCTCTTTTTTGGCAGCTTAGCAATACTAAAAATATATGCACAACCATTGATGTTAATTTGGGGTAAGAGATTAAACACACTACTAGAAAATCCACTTAAAGAAGAAAGAATCTTTATTAGAGGTTCAGTTGGACATCTTTTGATCTGATTTTGTTTCAAGAAGAAAGTATGGATTTTCATTTTATATACAGGTCTTTCAAAAGCATTCCCTATCACTTTTAATAGTTATCATATTTCTTCCATATTTGCTACAAACCAGAAGAAACTTAAAATTATCATTTATGAACTTTCAGCACAAAGGCTTGGTACTTACTTAGATTTTGACCATACACTTAAGTCACTTCAAAAAATTTAACAGTTCAAAACAGAAATACTTTGAAACAAATAATTTCTTCTTTATTTCATTAAACTAATTTGTGAGCATACTTATGCACAAAAAAAATCCACAAATTGAATTACCAAGAAAATTATATTTCCTTTACATATTTTGCTAAGTAGTAAAAGATTTCTTAAACTATCAATATTTGTTAGCATCAATATCGGCACACCATAGTAAATTTTCTTTAAGGTTAATAGGTCTTACAATATTTTTAGAGTAAGAATTTAACACAAATGGAAACCACATAAGCACCTAAACATTTATTTCTTAATTGTTCAATTGAAAATAAGCCCTTCTACCCAATTGCTATTCTTTGTTTTAACAGTAGATGGGAGCACAAAACAAGAAAGATGAATTTACTACTAACTTTGAAGACTGGATTTTATTAACCTAGTTGCAAAATCCAGAGAAAAACTGAGCTACTCTTGGTATCATAGAAACTTTTTACAGATTTTCCTAGGAAAACTTTTAACAAAGTTTATTATATATATTGAATGTCACATCAATCTCTGTTGAGCATTAATAGGTCAACAGGTATGACATAATATATAAAATATCCTATATTGATATAAAGAGGTCTCCAATTCACCAAAAAAGGGTATTTTGTTTTTTTAAACAAATACTGGCAAGGAATAAGTAAAAATAATAGGGAAAAATATGAATCATGACCATGCATATTTGTGGCTTAAAATGGTCAAAATTTTGCCTCAACCAAGATTTTAGACTTGCTTCCTAATTATATGTAAGGTACTGAAATTTCAGCTGCTACTAACAATGAATCAGCTTGGGGTTTGCCAAAATAAAACCTGGTCTCAATTCTTAAACCATTAAGTGTGGATTGTGGCTAAATACAAACTTAGTTCTTGAGTATTGCTGTAATAGTTGCCAGCAATTGAGTAAATAAATAATAATTTCTAAACATCTGCAAAACTTTTGCAAACAAGAAATAGTATACTGTTGAGTACTTTTGTATTTTCTTGAAAGTGATATTTTGTTTTATCAAAGTTAAGACCTTTGAATTGTTTGCTGGAGTAAGCCTTTTTAGGGGGAAGCAAGTAATTTAACAACTACACTTTGTGGCCTTGTAGCCAAGAGGTCTTTGAGTGGGTCCTGAGATTTTTCCGTCTGGATAATACACACAGCCATAAATATTATGTTTTTAAATTCTTGTTTCACTCTCTTCTCCATAGAGGGAGTAATAATGATTTAGGTTTATGTCTAAATACTTTGGGCTTAGAGGCTTATTTGATTTAGAAGTTCATGAAAAAGGAGTATTTCAGAACCTATAGACTACAGAGAATCAAAATTGTCTCTACTTCTCATTTCCTTTTATGTGTGAAAATACAGCTTTAACGATCTTGGGTAGTAGCCTCAATCGATTTTGGAAACCTAAAAATCCATTCTTAGGGATTCTTAGGGTGTGTAATAATTTTCCAGTGTGGTCTACAACTAACAAAGGAAAGCAAGATTGCTTCATTGCAATTTTAAACAGGCAAGAAAGATTCTGTTTATTTAGATATGATATTCTTGTTCCTCATTCATGTTCAAAAAAAGATATATGAGAATATCGGAAAGAAATACTGTCTAACTTTTTAAAGGAGAATTCCTTTATACATAGTGAACATAAAAGTCAAATGCCAAAATACTTCAGTGCAAATGAAGTAGGTCTATTTGAATGGTGCTATGGAAGATATGTCTAAGAAAAGAAAAAACACTCTTTCTCATATTATAAAGAATAGTAGTAATATGAGGGTCTAGGCATTTAACTCATTTGTTCTCTAAGCATAATTGAGATCTTATATTTAAGAACCATATTTATTGATTTGCAAAAAAAGTTTTGAAAGTTTTAATGAGATAGAATGTATGGTAAAATTTTCTGAAGTACATTCATTGATCTTTGTATTGGTCTCATTTTCTTAAAATTAATCATCTTAAAACTTACTTTAAATAGCTTCATATACAATGTTCCTGCAGATTAATTTCAGATCAAGATTCCAAATAATAATTTGAATTTTAAACTTTGTCCCCCCTGAAATATGATTAGTTTGTAGTAATGATTCCGTCAGCACTTGGTCAGCAAGTGCTTTTTATGTTTTACACAGTGCCTGTGATATAAAAACTAGCTATTGAATACTAATGGCACATTGCAGACAAATAAGGCTAAGGTTAAATTTAGCATCTCATAGTTTAAATACCTTCTCTTCCTATGTTCTTAATCTGCCTTGCAATTAACATAAACCTTTATTTTCTGTGTATTCATCTCTCTGTGTTTATGTCTCATTGAGTGTGTCATCATATCACTAGAAGTGCAATATTTTCCATTATTGTGCAAGATAATAAAGAAATAAGTGCAATATTGGTTTATAAAAAGTCACACAAGAATTTGTTGGAAATCTATTAAACCCAATCCCATATAAATGAAAATTGTCATTAGGCTCTTGTTTCTAAAATTTAGTAGAAAAAAATGTATTGTTTTTTTTTTTTTCTTCTGACTTACTGATGACAGGTAACATGGCATATGTATGCTGTGCTTTACCTTTAAGAGTAAAGTTATTTTATTCTAAGTAATAGAAGAAAGCTGAATTGCTTGAAAGATAAGAATTAATGAAATATTATTTATTGGCATAGCTTATTTATATCTATTTTGGAAGAAATTTTTCTCTCCCCAAAAAGTCAGTTACTGTAGAAATTGTGGCTGAAAGTCAGACCTTTTTCTGCTGCTCTTCCTCAGTTGCCTTGACTGAAAGAATAGAGAGTTTTGTGCTGTTTTGTCTAATTTATTGCCCTGTGCATGACAAAATATGGTTGACAATAAATTCTACTGTAAGCTAAACCTCTTATGTGGATATCTTATAGTCCTTAGTTTTACTACCAGAGCCTAGCTATGTGTGGGGAAATAATTGCAGAGTCAAGGAAAAGAATGTTTTATTTTCAAGAGGAACAGAATGCTCTAGTTAGTCACATACAGCATTTAGAAATGGAATGGAAGATAGAATTCATAAATGTCCTTTTATTATATTCTTTTTTTTTCCTTACATATCTCGATTTTAGAGTAGCTTACATATAAATAAAAGTACTTTTACAAAAATATTAAATAAAAGGCAAATAATATTTTTACTACTGGACAAATTAATAGATTTTCCAATTCTTCTATTGCTTTTGCTTAAACTAAGTTCCCCATTCTAACTTATTATTAATTTTACTCTACCTCTCATGTCATTTGGTGTTTCTGTTCTTTATTAGAAACACAGTTCTGAAAGAAATTCTTTCATGGTCACGCAAGAAATGAATTAGACTAAATAAGCTCCTTGCTAGAATCTAAATTACAAAACAAAATGAAGCTAGAACATGAGGCAATCCAGTCTAAGGTTCTTTTATTTCCTAGTTCTGTTTTGGAACTTTAGAGAAAAATAAAGCCAAGTAACATAATTTTATATTTTTAGATGTGCTTAAAGCTTTCTATTTTCTTTTGCTTCCATTCTTCTGGTGTTAGTCCATGTTGACTTGATAGCATTTAATTGTTGTGTCTAAAAATAAAGCAACTTGTTGTGGTGCCATTTTTGGAGTAAAAACAATGTGCTCTTAAACACCCAGCTAAATTGTTCTTTAACATGACTGTCAAATTTAGTTTTTTCTTTTCTCTTCTTACTGAATTCTTATCTGGAGAAAGGTGTTCTTTAATCTAAAAATCTAAAACTAAATGGTTGCATAAATTATAATAACATTTCCCATTACTTTGGAAAGTTAAATATTTTGTAAGTATGAATGTAGAGAGTTCACATAGTTTCCAACTTAAATATGTTCAGCTGTTGAATGATATTAATGTGTGTAAAATATCAATTTTTTAATTAAATATGTTTTTGCTGCCTACATTTTGATGGGGAGATCTTAAAATATGTTAGATGAGTAAACAAAAGGGACTTTGTGATTATAATAAAAGTTATTTATTATATGCTTTGGATGGAATGTTTGGTATGTGAATATATCTCAATAAAACTGCTTAAAAATAGACCCAAGGAAATGTCTTTAGACCTATATAGATAAATTATTTCAATTTTAAAATGATGTTTTGTATGATCAAAGTAGATTCTGTTTATTCTTGTCCCCACCAAAAAAAAAACCTGACTTTATAAATCATCATTTCTACATGTTTCCCTGTTTTATTTTTATAAATATATGATATTTATAAATCCAGGTAGAACTTTCCTTTAAAGTGTTTAACATTTTATGTTGCCAAAAATCATTATAAAATTATAAAGTTAAAATTATCCTGTATCTAATAATCAGCAATTGCATCTATAATATAATTTGATTAGTGCCAAATTATGAGAACACTGAAGAAAATATATTTTTACTGTTATATTGCAGTTGGCAAGCATCTTTAAATTTTGCTTTTGATGACCAAAATTTTACATCTTTATCATTAAATCATTAAATACTTTAAATCTTCCTAACAGTAAATTTATTGACTAGTGTTAATAAAAGTAATACTATTCAGCGTTTGTATAGTACCTCTTATGTTGTAGGCACTGATCTGAGTGCTTTGCCTATCTGCTTTACTTAATTCTCTCAGGAGCCCTGGGAGATGAGTGCTGTCATAATCCTCAGAACTCCGATGAGGAAATCTGAGACACAGAGGTTAAGCAATTTTCCCAAGGTTACACGGTACAGGGTGAAGCTAAGATTTGAACCTAGAAAGGCTGTCTTTAGGTTTGATACCATAACAGACTTCATTCTATTCCCTTTCTGCTATAACAAGAGCTGCATAGGACTAAAGCAGCAAACTTTAAAGTTCTGTCCCATTATGGTTTGTAAGCCCAGCAAGGTTCAAATCAGGTTTTGAAGAGATAACAGTTTTTTGCAACACGTCTTCTCTATCTGATCTCAAAGCAAGAAGATACCCTCTGGAGTTGAATTCTATTGTTTTTCTCCTGACCTCATGAAAAAGAGTTAAATCTCCAAGGCCACCCTGACAATACCCAAATCACCAACAGGATTAAAGTGTTACTCAGAAACCCAGACTACATTTTACTATCTACAGAGATGTAGAATTCTAACAACATAAAAAATTACAAAACAAAAACAAAAACAACACAACATAAAAAACAAAAATCAGATGAGGCTTCTATAGCCAATGCAAAAAACATGTTAAGGATAATTCACTAACACACTAAATTTCAGAAAATATTGTTACAAAATGATTCATAATAATGAATTTCTATCTTCATTTGAAGTTCCCTCCTAAGTTTGGACATTATGAACATGATAAGCAACTCCATGTGAGTGTTTCTCTGATTTCACTGTTTGTCAGCCTCTACCCTAAATACTATAGAAGACAAAGTTTAAGAAAAATATATGCCATTTTACTAAAGCAATTATATCTCGATGCTAGTTTTCAAAGCAAATTTAACTTTCAATAGTTTCTGGGTGCTCTATCTTTGAATTTTACATCTTTTGGACATTTAAATTTTTGTCCCTCTCCCTGAACTTTTCATTTCTTTATTAAATTACATTTTAAGTGGCAGTTCTTGATCTCAGTCATGGAAAATGTAGGGATTTATTAGTTAATCTGAAAGGAATCCACTTCTGCTGTGTTTTCATTAAGCACAGACAGAAATGCTAGTGGTTAATGTAATGCTCCAAACTGCAGTTAACAAATGATTTGTGTAAAAATAACCATCTCATTTTTTCCATTGTCATCTTGACATGAAACATGCAAAGTTTTCCCCTTTGAAAACTGGATTTTTTAAAACTTTTTTCTTTTTGGACTGTAGAAAACAATGAGACTGAGCTTTATCCAGGGAAAACTGTTTTACAGGAAACAGTTCACTGAGAAGTTTCCAGAAAGTTATTGTAGACCTGGAAACTTTACAAATGTTCCTCTTGTCCAAACAAAGGCAATAACATCTTTCATCTTTAAAGCTTTAAGTCTTAAGCAATCCACTTTAATCACTTCAAGGCGATGATATCATTTGATGTTAAAAATAAAAGAATTGAGTGGCCTAAATCTTTGGAACTCTGCACTAAGGAAGAGTCATCCACAATGAAAACCATGTAGTTTGGGTAGATGACACTATTTCCTCTGAACGACAATTCTCAGGTTGGCATGTGACTCTGTAGGTGTGGACTGGGGGCTTTTCTGAGAATCTCTCTTTTAGACTCAACTATACTCTTGGCAAACTCATAGGCAACAGTTCTTGAGTGCTTTTTTTTTTTTTTTTTTAAATCAACCTGTAGATAAGACACCAACAGAGGAATCTGAATTAGTAAAAGGCATGTAATCATAGTTTTTCCTTCTTTCCAGAATTGTTCCAGTGGCTTTGTTCTCTTTTATAATGCTGAGATGTTTAATTCCAGAATTATACAGAACATCTATTTATTTACTGGCATTTACATTATCTGATGTTGTATACTTTCAAGGTGCTAAGGAAATGCAAGGTATCGTGAATGAAGAACACAAATTTTTGTATCAATAATACTTTATTTACTTACAATTTAAATTATCACAGAACTGAAAATAATATCTGGTCAATCATAAGCTGCTCAACCTCTTGTTTAAAAAATGATTTATCAATGCATAGTTGAGTATTAAACAAACAATAAAGATACACACTTTTATTCCCTTTGTAAATGCCTTAGCTCATATATTTTCTAGTATAATACATACTGTTTTAGTTTCTGCCTTCATTGACAAGTAGTTGCAAAATAAGAAATTTCAGATACTCTAAATTTAATGTATGCTTTGTGTTCTCTTATTACCTAGGATTTAACAGAATTTTGGTTCTATTCTTAGCTGTCATTTCCTAGTTGTGTAACCTCAACTAGAGCACAGGATACATGTTACATAATTGACACTGGCTATATGAGCAATTATGTATTCTCTCCTCTTGACAGTACCATTGCTTCTAATGATTATTGACTAAATTTTTTCATTAGCTGAGCATGTTTAATTGTAGGGGCAATACAAAGCAGAAAGCTTGATTCTTACTGGATTATAATAAATTCTTTCTTTAAGCATAATGTAAAATATACTGTCATGATATATAATAAGGAACTGATTTTCTGAATCCGTTTACAATTTTGAAATTTCAAAAAATTAAAGGCCCATGGTTCCTTTTAGTGGAATTGTCAATGTAGCAATATATAGAGCTCAATTATTAGAATGCATTTAATTAAAATAAAGTTTCTCTTCCTCCCTTAATGAAACAATATTGCTTAGTAGTATCAATCTATCCATCTATCTATCTAGTAAGCAGTGAGTAAAGTACTGATGCCAAACAAGGACTACTTTTGAAACTTGAAAAATATTCCAAAACTATTCATATTTGGGATTTTTAAAATGGCCATAACACTCAAGCTCATTTCCAAAAGGTTTTTGAATATTGTCGCTATTGTGTTTGTGTGTGAGGCAGTATTTTTTCAATAATATGTTCATTTCCTTAATAGAGCAGTATTTCATATTTTAAATTCACAATTTAATATTTTAAAACCTCATCTTAAAATACTCAGTCGAGCTGTGTAACATTGTTGGCACTGTTTATGTAAAATGGTAACTTGCTATCAGCCACTAGGTGGCACTTCCTTATGCTTAAAAATTTTCTTGTTTATAAACTACAGGAAATATAAAACAGACCACATTTCTCCATTGCTGGAATAAAAGACATAAACTAAGTAGAACTTTCACAAACTTGTAAAAAGACCAAAATCCTTTGTGAGGACACGTTTTATGCTCCAGGAAACTCCCATGAGTATATTGGATGTTAGGGTTCATTAGCGCTATGCTGTTTCTCTTTGGGTCTATTAAGGCAAGTACAAGAAATCCATAGGCCAAAACTATATGCTTCCAATGTGCTGTATATTCATCCATCTCCTGTGACCTCCCCAAAGTTTATCCACCAGCAGGGAAAATAAGCTGAACAAAATCCCTTTCAGCTTCTTTTTAGCTTAAGAACGCATAAATGTAAGAGCACAATTTCATATCTACTTAGTATTTTCTGTAGCTAAAGAGGAAAGGCAAAATAAAACAGTTGGGTGATGTAAAGTTAATATAGGTATCAAATGCATTTTTCTACTCTAAAGTTGGATTAGAGACGAAAAAGAGTCATAGTACTTGTCAATGATTGTAACCAGTACAGAATTACAAATATTTTGTCAATATTTAGAACTAAAATCCAAAGGTTTATATATTTTTCCATAAATGAAAACAGTTTTTTTTTTCAGGAACTAGGAGAATTTAGAAGCTTAGAAAAAGCCAAAATCTTTATTGGAATGGGGTGGCAATCATTTGTTGTCCTATTCAAAGACTGGGAGGTGGAGCACCTTATGGGATGGATGGTATAGGGAGGAAAGACGAAGCTGGCTAAGAGACAGGGTTGAGCTTCTAGGGAAAGATGGGGGGGGATGAAACAAGAGGAGAGAAGAAAGAAAGGAGATGGAGGCTCAGAGAGGAACCATGGGGATGAGAGGAAGGAGGGATGGGCAAAGGCAAGAGGGAGGAAAAAGATGAGGAGAGATGGGCTTGCCTGGAAGTAGGTGGAGTAAAGAGTGGAGAGAAGAAGAGGAGGAGGACATCTAATGGAGCCAAAAGGGGTGGACAGATGCAAGGGAGGGGCAGGGAAGGGAGTGGAGGGATAAGGGCGGGGAGGCCAAGAAAGGGAATAAGGGATGAGGGTGTTTCCTTTCTTTTGTGGCTGGGGGCTGCATATAACTCTGAAGAAATGCCATTGGGTGCCCCCCCCCTTTACATATATTACCTGTGAGGACACGAAAGATATAAAAAAAATTACTATATATACCATATTTGCCAAAACTATATGTCTAAAATGTAAACATTTTTGATTATGTGCAAATAGAAAATGGTGTGTAATGATTTCTTTTAGCTATCTTTGCTTTAACATTTAAATATTTATTTGTATGGAGGTTTCTATTCCGATTTGTCACATTTTCACAACTATGAGGAACATATAAATCAATAGAAATGTTTTCACATAATCAAATAATTAGGTAAGAGTTTTGGGAAAAATTAGAATATGAAAACCTTTACATGCTTTTATTAGAAAATAAACATTTCAAAGTCAAACAGTACTAATACCTTTACCTTGTTTGCAGAAAAGTCAAAACATTACTGTTGAAAAAATATTTTAAAAATATTCTCTTCATTAATGCAAGTGCAGTTAAAAAGCAGATCATGTGGAGATTACTAGACTCTTAACAATATACTATTAGAAAATATGCATTAATCAACCATGCAAGTGCTTGAAACAGAATAAAAACAGGAATGATGAAATATTTTTTAACAATTTGAGTCCATTTAAAGACCGTTGACAATATTACACTGTTGCCATTTTATAGAAGTATATTCAACAATTTTAATAAGGTATAGTATTTTTCTTTAGATCATTTTTAAAGCATGCTCTTTTTTTAATGTGTTATCTTTTTGGGAAAACAATGCTCAGAATTCTATCCTCACAAAGATTCCAGTATACAAAGGAGAACATAAAAGTAATACAAGAAACCAATAACTTCCAGACTGCCTAGGGAAGCATTCCAAGATGTTAAACATCCAGGAGGGTAGTTTTTTAAAAGCCATTTAAAAAGTTTCCAGTGCCTTTAACATGAAAACAAGTTGATATGAGAACATTTTTCCTAAACAACCAGAGAACTTTCAAATGACAACTTTTTTTAAAAAAAAACAAAGGTTAAAAACCTCTCACGGTCAGTTCAATGTTTAACAACTGGAAGCAATAGAGGAAATTATCTTTTAGGAGACTGATTTCCTCCTTTTACCTAGTTGTAAGAAGAAGTAAAGACAAAAAACCCATAAAGTTTCTTGAAATCAGCACCTACTCACCTTCCTGTTGTGCCAAAATAACAGTGGGATGAAGCAGAGCAAGAAGTAACCAGGTCCCCTTTTGCACAAAGCTCATCATGTCTAAATATCAGACATGAGACTCTTTGTGCAAAAAGGAGAAAAGAAAAGCAGTTCAAAGTAGCACCATCAGTTGTTCCCTGCCCTTCAGCACCGGGCCCGTCATAAAACTCAGCCACTGAGATTCCTTTGCTTTGGCCTTAAATAGGAAAAAGTTTGGCTTCTCTCACTTTCCAGCCCCTTTCTGAAATATGAGAGCAGCACCCATCCCCTTAGCAGTAAAAGAAATGATTAATATTTTTTCCCCTTATAGAAGACAACCCACAAAGTTAGAAAAATAGCACATCTGGAGCTTGTGTGTCTCTACTTATGTATAAATTTGTTGCATATTTTAGTCACATATATGTTTTTATAACTTTTGAGTATATTTTGAAAGTCTCTGCCTTGTGTTTTAATATAAGAATTAAATGTATGTATTTTCAGTTTCCCCTCATAGCAATTAACTACATAATTTTGAGAAATTATTTGATACCCATTTCTTGGGCTCTACAGATTTGCAAACCTTATCTTGCTAGAAAGATTTTGAAATTGGGATTTTGCCAGAATCCACCCAAACTCAACTTAAATAGGGAACAGTAAGAGATTAACTGAAAGAAAAGCCTCTGTTTGTCCCTTCCACTCATCCACCCACACTGGATCCTAGAAGTTAAATTTCAGGCAAATGTCACTTGAACTATGTTTGAATGGCATTCTAAAAGTTAGATACTTATCTATAGTTGTTTCCATGTCCCACAAATTTCTTTAGCTAGCCAAGTAGTGCTTTCTTATAAGATGTCAACTTTTTATACTGCTTGTGAAAGCTGGAACAGATTTTTCTAGAAAAAATTCAGCCTTTTCATGTCTTGACTTTTTAAGAAACTGGAAGAGAAACAGCTTATCACATGGAATGGCAAAAGTGCCAGAAGAAATTCTCACTTTATCTAAATTAGCACAAACATTTCTAAACTTAGATCTTTAAATATATAATTTCTAGGTCCATATCAACACAGCTTTAAATATATTTCTGGATGTAAGTGAAAATTCTGGATCATATTTGAAAGAAGAGTAAATACCCTATGTATCTATGTCTTCAATAAATCTCTGCAGGAAAAGTATGCTTTTCCACAGCCTAGTAATCAAGATCTTTCTTTATACCTAATCATCAATCCATGATTCCCTCCTTCATCTCTACATGTTACCATGAGCCCCTCAATTCTAGTCCAGGTGACCTTCATTTAATTTTCCATGTACAATTTAACCATGATTATATCTATGTGTGTTTACATAAAATTCTCCCTACCTCACACAGGTTCATGGAAGTCACTTCTCTAAGACCAAACTCCAAACTTTCCTCCTTAGAGAAATGATTTCCTTAAAGCCAGTTTTCATCTTTTGCTTTCTCCCAATTCAGGTTGCATGTATTTTCCCAGGTGTATATCTATTTTATAAGCATGAACAGACAGTGATACACTTGCCTCTCTATGTCCTAGTTACACTGAGCACTGCCCAAGATGTTCCAACGTGGATGACATCATCTGGTGACAGGAAAGGAGAACTGGTTGGACCAATCTCTTGTGCATCCTCTGATTTTAGCTTGCAAAGTCACCGCCTGAGAAGAAAAACAAACTGTTGAATGGTCATGAACATAAGCTTTTCTATTGGACCATAGTGCAGATGCTGGGAAAAGAGACAATGTATATCTTCCTATCCTCCGGCCACCTGCATCTTCTATTTTTAAATTTTATTTTCTTGTTGGCAAACCAATTCAGAAACATGATTAGTTTTTTTTTCTTATGGTATCTTGGCTCATACATAAAAATTCATATTCTTATATTAAATAGATTTCTTTTATAGTTTTTAGTGGTCAATAAAAGTTCAAAGTTATTGAATTTTTTCATTGGAATTCTTTTCAGGCATGGTGAATTATGTGTGTGATTTTAAAAATTATGCTTTGTATGCTCTACTTCAGGCATTACATCTATAATTTCTACTGTATTTTTGGTTTGCCCTAAAACTTCTTAGCCTTCATATAAAAGTCTTATACTTGTGAGAAAAATTCATGCTTGATTGCAGGCATTTAAGAAAAGTTAGCTGATATTTTGCAAATAAAGATATTGCTGCATTTTAAGATATTCATGAGAGACCTAGAGAACTCAAACTTCAGATTTTCCAATTTACCATTCTTCCTTACCCCAAGCACATTTTAATGGAAGATCTTGCACTAGGATCCTTTGCATTCTCAGTCCCAGATCCTATTCTTCCTCTCATGTCAAAATCCTTTCTGATATGGTGTTTAGATGGGCGTGGATCTGAGCTGGTGTTACGAATGGGTGAAATACACACACACTGGTGAATCCTATTATGCAATTCAGGAGCTGACGTCATCACAGGAATCCAGATAAACATTTCTTTCTATACCTCTCTGCCTTCGCTGATATTTGCCAGGACACATAGTCATGTCATTTTGCTCTCTGGACTGCATTTAGAGTTTTAACATGAATCTAAACACCTGTGCCAACTAAAGCACTGATTAATCTGGCTCTCCCTCAGCAAAGAGAGTGCTGGAAAGATGAGCCAAAACAAGGGAGTGGCAGATTATCAACCAAAAATTTAAATCTTTTCCAGTTCAGTGGAAAATGAAGCTTGGGAGAGCTGCACAAGCACAGCTGTGATTAACTCAGTAGGCCAGTGAATGTCAGCAGTGCTCTCTACAATAGCAATAAGAAAATCAATTAGGTCCATCATGAAAAACACATGTAGGAGCAGTATTTCAATCTCTCTCCTCTCTCTCTCTCTCTCTCTTTCTCTCTCTCTGTCTCCCTTGTTAAACTGACATACAGGATTTTCTTTTTTAATCTAAGAAGATGATTTATTTTTATGGATATTTTCTATAAGATTACAAATCACTGTAAGGCCATTTAAAAATGACAATATTCACTTAAAAATACACTGAATCCATAGCAGAATTCCAGCCTAAAATAGGATAATTTAAATACAATTTAAAAATACAATGTGAATCTTCTCTGCTATTCCTTGGGAGTTGGATCAGTTCATTCAGCTTACATGGGTGCAGTGACATTTGGAGGGTTGTGTTCTCTTTAAAGGAATTTGAACAAATACCAGTATACGTGAAGTAGAGCCAGAAATATGGTTGAAAATGTCACATTGTAGTTGAAAGACTTGGGATTATCCAACAATAGAGATTTCCAAGATTGAGGCAATACCATTGGAAGTGGAACGTAACAGTCAAGTATTTGAGCTATTACTGCAACCAATTCTTCAAGACCCTTTACTTTCATTTCCTGTTAGTCCAGAGGTAAAGTTAATTGCCCCCTTAGTTTTATTCCTGTAGAACTATATTGGAAACAACTTCTTATTAGCCTAGAAATTCTACTTCTGTAGAAGACTCAAATTTCCTTGACATTTAGCAAAATGAAGTGTGCTACAATGTGCTCAGTTTAGAAACACCAAATATCTCTATTCCTATCTACTATTTTTCTTTCCTTTGCTGTTAAATCCCAGGTTCTGCACTTTTGTCTTTGTATATTTCAGCTGAAAATAACCCCAAGATTGAACAGAAAGTTCAAAGAGGTTAAACGACTCTCAAAATTACTCACTGGAATTAAATAGCACATTTTCCAAATATTTTTGCCATGTTTCCCACTTGGGTTAGGCACCGACTATGGTAATGATATTTTTATGCAATTTAGGTATTGGGTGAATACAATTCCTAATTTTATTTGGCACTTAATTTTGTATTTTTTAAGTGGGGGATTCTAAAAGGATTCAGAGAAAGGGTAAAGTTGTAGAGCTAATGGCCAATTTTTAAAAAAATCACTCTTCTGATTTTTTTGCTCATCATGGATCTTTGGGTCATTTTAAGTATTGCTATAATAAAGTGTTAAATAAAAACTGACTCATTTGTACTAAATGATGATAAAATACAATCTTAGGACATGCAGGAGAAATCACATGTGTCTATGTACGTGTGTTTATATATGTATATATTCACACACTTTAAAATGTTGACAAAGATTTGAGCAAATAAAAGCTCTTGGAAATGTCATAATATACATGTAAGGAAATTTGTATTTGTTATATCAACTTTTCTCCACATAAATGGATAAACATAAATGAATTTCCTCTGATGTGGATATAAACCTGCCAAATGAAATTTTATTTACTTGAAAGGCTACTTAAAGAAGGGGAAAGTACAGACCAACATCTGTCAAAGATTCTGAAGTATTTAAATACTTAAGTTTTAATGATGATTTTATTTGCATCATACTTATTATGGTAATTATGTTTGAAAGTTCATAGAAAATTGGAATCCAGCTCATCACTTAACACATGGACTCATCCCTGAACAGTATGATTATTTTATCAATTTTGCTGCTAGGGAGACACAGAGATGGGTTGCAACATCTTGTAGGAGTTCCCTATTGGGTCTTTAGTTAACTTAATCATTCTCATGCTGTAAATCCCACTAGATTCTCTATCACATATAATTTGTCATCTGAGTCATACTTAGGAATTTTTGGCAGTATCCAACACAGCTGCAATAGCTCTTCAAATATAGACAATTCTGTCTGAAGATAAAAAAAGAAGGCCCAGATCATGATCTTCTGACAGAAGTATGAAATAGTCTAAAGCCAAACCAACTGAATTTGCATGCTTCAGATGGAGACTGATTTTAAGGAAAGCAATATTCCTTACATTCATATAGTCAATGGAGGTGCAGATTCAGGTTCTTTTAAAGCAAATAATTTGTAAGGATACAGAAATTGAGAGCCTCACCAATTCCCCTCTACCAAAATAAATGGACTAAAAGTGAATTTTCCATGTTTAAACTAATCATGGTCTTTCCTCCACACAGCCAACCCCTCTTCAGGTCAGCACTATTGTCATGCAAAAACTATTCTGCTTAATTGTTTGAAGACTTCATTTTTGTCTACACATCAAATCATGTTTAAAGAAGCTCTTTATTTAGGTGTGTTATTGGTCAATGGAAAAGTACCAATGTCAGCTTCTTGGTAGAAGGAGTTTATGGCAAATGGGCTTCTTTTGCTCCCAAGGTTCTAAGTGTTGTCCTTTGGGGACTTGGCTTTTATATGACAATGCCCAGTTTCGTAGATTTTATTTATATTTTTGTTTCTGTACTCATTTTATACCCGCTTATAGAACTTCCTTAAAAGCATTTCCTACCTCCCACCCATTTTTAAATTATGCAGAACAGTCCCTGTGTAGTACAAGCACAGTCCCTTGTACATAGCAGGTACTGATAAATGTAAAAAAAAAAAAAAAAAAAGGATGACACTAGATTAGTGTGGTAGTGCCTAAAGTATTTTGAGCTTAATAATATAGGTGTTCTTTAAAGATTTATAGAACCCAACCAGGAATCAGTCTCTACCCTTCACCATTTTACAGATGTTAGATGCATTTCATGAAGTGATTAATGAACATAAGCCACTCTTAGTAGGAAGTTTCCACACAAACATTGTGCCATCCGGATTATACAAAGTGCTAATATCTGGATGATGATATTGAATAGATTAATATTGTTTTAGTTCCATCTGCTCATGTCCATCCACCTGCTCTATTCCCCACTCCACTCCAACCTTGGAGGCTAAGACTCTCTTAGATAATTCCTGAAACACAATTCAAGCTGATCAGGCACTTGCCTGATTCTTGGCAAACTGAATGGTTCTTGTTTTCCAATTCCTCACCTATATTTATATATTATATGCTCTTGTTGTCCTTCGTTCTGAAATGATCTTTCAATCTATACTTGATTGTTAAGACTTAGTCCAAAAATCACACCTAATCTACAGAATCTCTCTAATCTTCCCTGTTAAATAATCCTCTTCCTCCTCTAACTTCCCTCATCTATACCTTACCCATGGCTCTTAGACCCCTTTAATTTAAAGCTTTTTATTTCCCTAATTAGACTGAAAGCAACCCCAGGGCAAGATTCAAGTTTATTCATCATTTTATACCTCAAAGTAGCTATTGACATGGACTTCCATTTAGTAAGCAATTAATAAATATGCAGTGGGATGTCATTTAAAACATGAAACATATAACACAGCAAATGCATGTCAAGTAATCAATTTTCTTTGTAGCATTTAGATAGAACTCATGTAATTTTCCAATAAGCTAATCATTCCCAGTATTTTCATCACTCAGACAAAGGAAGGTCATTCTTTCCAGCATAGGAGGTCTTTGGATTTATAAAGGATTTTTTAAGCTTCCAGATGTTATGATTTATTTTTAAAATAGAAAAAAACAACAAAAAAACAAACAAAAAAAAAACCCAAACAATAGAGCTGGTTAGCAAACAAATTGAAAGCAGTCAAACTCTGTGTTTACCAGAAGTATCACAAGCAAGAGATCACTAAAAAAGACAATTTACAAAATGAAAAAAATAAAAATAAAAACAGGTAATTTGCCAGGCAATATAAGAGAAAATGGCAGAAGAGTTAAAAGTTAATTTCAAAATTAATTGAAATTATTGAACTTTAACTGTATCACATTTTGACTTGTACTTTTAAATAA
Source organism: Tolypeutes matacus (assembly GCA_026826555.1). NCBI lineage: Eukaryota > Metazoa > Chordata > Mammalia > Cingulata > Chlamyphoridae > Tolypeutes > Tolypeutes matacus. The sequence goes on from JAKSZT010053929.1 coordinate 49,506,309, forward strand.
AGGAGAGCACATACCGAAACTTTCCCAATATCCCAAACAGAAATTCTGTGCCAACTGTTCATTAATGGATGGTAGAGATTGTAGCACAACATTGTAAATGTTTTTACACCACTGAGTTATATATTTAAATATGCTTAAAAGGGGGAAATTTTAGGTTGTAGATATGTTAACAAGATTAAAACAGAAACAATAATAGCATAGGACTATGTAACCCTAATGTAAACTATGGTGTAGAGTTAATAGTACAATTAGAATAATATTCTTTCATCAATTGTAACAAAAGTACCACTCTAATGCAAAGTGTTAATAGTAGGGTAATATATGGGAACTCTATTTTATGAACGATTTTTCCATAAACCTACAACTTACATAATAAAAAAATCCACATAAATGAATATCATGAGATACATGCTTCATAGAGGTCCCAGTGTTTTGTCTTAAATTATTTTCACTTCTCCTGGCTTAATTTTTTGCAGTTGAAATTTTAAAAAAAGGAAAAAAATCATGCAATGGATCAACTAAAGTATTGACATTTCCCTACCCTCCACAAATACAAACACCCACACAAAGAAACATATGAGTGTTTAAACCATTGTTTTTTTATTGTTCAATTGGTTGATTATAAATTTCTTGGTGAATTGTGGAAGTTTCAATCTGCTTAGTTGAGTATGCCGTGGAGTACAGAGAAGTCAGATCATAGTATTCAAGACGTGTCCCCCTGTGTGCAAGAACTGGAATCCATTTCTTGGTTATTGGGATCAAGTTTTGCTGAAAAGTGGGCAGCCAACTGACCTTAATTCAACATCAGGATTGTATCATTCTCGATTGCTGCCTGGTGTCCAGCTGAGTCACACCTAACATTTCAGTCAGGGTGTGGTTGGCGGTGGTAGGGCAAGAGCTGAAGGTTAGTAGAAGGCAGTATGTGACCAAACTGGGAATTGTGTGAAACTTGCCTGGCCCTCCTGCTTTCCCTTCTTGAAATGGTGCAAGAAACACACTTTTATGATGGAGATTAGAAATAACAAAACAAAAACAGAAACTCATTTGCTAGGCATTAGGATGATAACTGAAATTAAAAGCTAGAAAAAGCTCTTGAATTATTTTATTTTAACTTATCAACCAGTTACTATTTCCCATTCAAAATATGATCAAGAACTGATGGGCCTGGACCTTTTGAAATCATATAGATTTGGTGGGGAAAAGAGGAGGAAATACATCTTTGGAGATTCCACATAAGTTAACATCAGGTTGAAGGAGGTAATTTTATATCTGCACTTTTTGCTATAGCAAACACCAGAGCAAAATATGTCCAGACAGTCAATTGGGACAGCATGACACACCACTGGAAAAAATGATGTCAAGTGCAAAATTACAAGAAAAGTAAAATCATTGTTGAAGCCACGTTAGCATGCCCTGCTCAAAATTCTGATTCTCTAGACACTTCTTTTGGATGATTCCCCAAAAGAAAAGCAAAGAAATTACATAAATGGTTTTCCAGGCCAACCTTTCTGATTTAGTGAGCCATAAGCTTGCAGTGTTACTCCAAGAAGGGGATTCAGGAAAATTCTTAGGGGTTGCGGATATTAGAATTTCACAAAATCATTAATGATTGAAGCCACATTTGTTAGCAAAATTCTTCCTATCATTTAATAGGAAAGGGTGAGGATTGAACCAGAGGAAACAACAGCAGTGATGACAGTCAATCAGCACCTCTGGTGCCTTTGTACACACATCATTGTTCACTTCCTTCATTTTTCCCAGCATTACATTGGTGTAGTTAAATTATCTTTTCCTTATCTAAAAAAGATGAAGATAAAAGTTCCCATTTCCTTTTACCAACAGCGTAGGCTTTGGAGAAATGAGCATCAAGAGTTGGGGATAAGGAAATCTTAAGATATAGGATTTTAAAATATTGAAGAATGCCAAAATATGGGCTATATTAAATGGCCACCTTAATTGATCTTCTTGTATTTATTTATTATGAAAAATACTTATTTATTCATAATTATTATTTTATGCTGCCTGCAAGGCTATAAGCTCCATGGGAAGGAGCTGTGCCTGCTCTGGTGATTGTTGTCTCTCTATAACCCAGCACACCATTTAAAACATAAGGCATTTAGTAAGCACCTATTGATTGATGGTATGCTGAGAATCTAATCCAATAGCAATGATTCAAAGTTTTCTGGCCATTTGATAATTTTACAGTCTAATCTATATAATTTAAGTTTTAGTTGAAGGGCTCCCAACTCTCAACCTTGAATGGTGGTTTTATAAGAAAACCATCACTTTAAAAAGTATCCATCTGTAAAGTCTTATGGCATTTTTCTTCACCCCCCCTTTTTTTTAAACCCCCAAATAAAATCCCTGCTGAGTGAAAGAAAAACAAGGAAACTCAAATAAGTTGCTAGAGGCAAGTTTATTAACATTTTCCCAGAGCTTATCTTCTTTGAGCTGTTTATTTTGGATCACCATCCAAGAGACATTTTTTTTTAAGATTATAGGCAAAGGCTTGGTCTGTAAATCTTAGTTTGCATAGATAAAGGCAAGGAATGGGGTTAAATGAGGAAGAATGTCTCTCCCAATTAAAATATTCATAGAAATTATTTTTGATTATGCAATTTGAGCAGTTAGCCCTAAAATTATTATGTAAGGAGCTTTAATCATCTCAAAATAATTAATGAAAAATATTACTATCCAATACCTACTGCAGTTACTGGCATGCAAGAGGTGCTCAGTAAATGGATGTTTATTGAATGAATTAAGGAATGGTCTTGCTGTTTTAATTTCATTAATATGAAAAGGTTCCTATAATGGAAAAATAATTGTAGATGATTATCCATAAGTAAAACAATAAAATCCATAATAATAATAATAATAATAGCAATTCTTATGTAGTGCTTACCATATGCCATTCCTGGCACATGACCCTATGTGCACATACAACTGAGAAAACAAACTGATTTGCCTAAGATCACACAATAATGGCAGAGCCAATATTAAAACCCAAGAAGTGTGGTGCCATAATCTGTTCTTCAAATCACCATGTACTATGCTGCATTTAGTAACCCTAAATTCTTTTAAAAGACATATATTATTAATATTATATTAATCTTAAAGTTAATTTAAAAGATAATATTATTAATATGCTATATTGATAATATAAGTAGATATTATTTATCTAGCAATGGAAGAACTTGCATCATAGATATAAAGCAGTGGCCACCAGAGATTCTGAGGGGAGGGAGAGGGAAGAATAAGTGTAATATGGGGCATTTTTGGGGCATTGGAATTGTCTTGTGTGACATTGCAATTATGGATAAAAGACAGTATACATTTTGTCAAAACCTATAAAATTGTGCTGTGCAAAGTGTAAACCATAATATAAACTATAGACCATGGTCAGTACCAGTGATTCAATGTGTGTTCATCAATTGCAACAAATGTACCACACTAATGAAAATGTTAATGGGGGGAAGTGAGAGAGGGGGAAGGGGAGTATTTGGGAATCCCATATATATATTTTATTTTTTTAAGGAAGTACTGGGGATTGAACCCAGGACTTCTTACATGGGAAGCAGGTACTCAATCACTGAGCTACATCTGCTCCCCTCCCCTATATTTTTAATCTCTTTTTTGATACATATTAATAAAGCATACAATTTTTTCAAGGTGTACAATCAATGGTATTTGCTATAATCACATAGTTGTACATTCATGACTTCAATCATTATTAGAAAGTTTTCATTTCTTTGGTAATAATAATAATAATAAACAAAAGAAACAGAGAAACAAACAAGCAAATTCCTCTCCTCTCAATCCCTCCATGCTTCCCCCTCTGTACATAGCTGCTGTTTCTGGCTATTCTATCCAAAGTGTATAATCAATGGCTTTTAATATAATCACAGTGTTATACATTCATCATCTTAAAAATTTTAGAAAAATTTCATTCCTCCAAAAAGAAAGACTCCAAACGCCTTAGCTTTCCTTCCTCAGACCTACATAACAACTAATCTCCGTTCATCTTTATGAAGTGATTTATATTTAGATTTTATAAAAATGGAATCATACAATATGTAGTACTCTGTATCTGGTCTCCTTCACTTAGTATAAAGTGGGGTTTTTTTTTGTCTGATATTAACAATGTGTAGTAGTAACTTACATTTGTTCAGCTTCACCCAAAAATGGTCTTATATATGCAACTTTACCCATTTTCATATTTCAATAATATATTTATATTTCACATAATGTATTTAGCTCATAATAGGGCAATCATACAGTATTTTTCCTTTTGTGTCTGGCTTGCTTCACTCAACGTAATGTTCTACAGGTTCATCCATGTTGTCACGTTTCATGACTTAATTTCTTCTTACCACTGCGTAATATTCCATTGTGTGTATACTCCACAATTTGTTTATCCATTCATCAGTTGATGGACATCTGGGTTGTTTCCAACTTTTAACAATCATGACTAATGCTGCTATGAACATCGGTGTGCAGATTATCTATTCGTGTCACTGCTCTTCATTCTTCTGGCTATATCTAGTGATGGTATTGCTGGGTCCCATGGTAAGTCTGCATTTAACTTCGTTAGGAACTGCCAAACAGTCCTCCACAATGGCTGTAGCATGCTATATTCCCATCAACAGTGAATAAGTGTTCCTATCTCTCCACATCCTCTCCAACATTTACAGTTTTCTGACTTTTTAATAGTGGCCAGTCCAATAGGTGTGAAATGATATCTCATTGTAGTTTTGATTTGCATTTCCCTAATTGGTAGTGATGTTGAACATTTTTTCATGTGTTTCTTCACCATTTGTATTTCTTCTTTGGATAGTTGTCTTTTCAAGTCTTTTGCCCATTTTTTAATCTGATAGTTTGTCTTTTCATTGTTGAGTTGTATGACCTTCTTATATATCATGGATAGTAAACCCTTATCAGATATGTGATTGCCAAATATTTTCTCCCATTGAGTTGGCTACCTTTTCACCCTTTTGACAAAGTCCTTTAATGTGCAAAAGTTCTGAATTTTGAGGAGGTCCCATTTATCTATTTTTTGTTTTGTTGCTCATGCTTTGGGCAGTAAGATTTAAGAAACTACTGCCTACCACAAGATCTTGAAGATGTTTTCCTACATTTTCTTCTAGGAGTTTTATGGCTGTTGTTTCTATATTTAGGTCCTTGATCCATTTTGAGTTAATTTTCCTATAAGGTGTGAGATAGAGGTCTTCTTTCTTTCCTTTGGTTATGGCTATCCAGTTCTCCCAGTACCATTTATTGAATAGACTATTCTGGCCCAGCTGGGTGTGCTTAACAAACTTGTCAAAAGCCTCTTGACTTTAGATGTGAGGGTTAATTTCTGAATTCTCAATTTGGTTCCGGTGGTCAATCTGCCTGTCCTTATTCCAGTACCATGCTGTTTTTTTTTTTTTTTTTTACCACTGTAGCTAAGTAATATGCTTTTAAGTCAGGAATTGAAATCCTCCAACTTTGTTCTTCTTTTTTAAGACATTTTTTTGCTATTCAGGTCCTTTACCCTTCCAAATAAATTTGGTTATTGGCTTTTCAATTTCTCCAAAAAGGCTGTTGGGATTTTTATTGGGATTGTGTTGAATCTGTAAATCAGCTTTGATAGAATTGACATCTTAATGATATTTAGTTTTCCAATCCATCAACATGGAATGTCCTTCCATTTATTTAAGTCTTCTTCAGTTTCTTTTAGCAATGTTTTGTAGTTTTCTGAATACAAGTCCTTTATGTCATTGGTTAAGTTTATTCCTAAATATTTGATTGTTTTAGCCGCTATAATAAGTAGAATTTTTTTTTCTGATTTCCTCCTCAGATTGCACATCAGTAGTGTATAGAAACGCTCTTGATTTTTGTGTATTTACCTTGTATCCTGATACTTTGCTAAACTTGTTTATTAATTCTAGTAACTATGCTGTGGATTTTTCAGGATTTTCCAGGTATAGGATCATGTTATCAGTGAATAGTGAAAGTTTTACTTCTTCCTTTCCTGTTCGGGTGCCTTTTATTTCTTTGTCTAGCCTAATTGCTCTAGCTAGAACTTCTAGCACAATATTGAATAATAATGGTGACAGTGGGCTTCCTTGCCTTGTTCCTGAGCTCAGTGGAAAAGCTTTCAGTCTTTCACCATTGAGTACAATAGCTGTAGGTTTCTCATATATGTACTTTACCATATTGAAAAAGCTTTCTTCTGTTCCTATCTTTTGGAATGTTTTTATCAAGAAAAGGTGCTGTATTTTGTCAAATGTCTTTTTTGCATCAGTTGAGAGGATCAAGTGATTTTTCTTCTTCAGTTTATGAAAGTGGTTTATTATGCTAATTGGCTTAACCACCCTGGTGTTGAACAACGTTGCATACCTGGGATAAAACCCAGGACCTCATACATGGGAAGCAGGTGCTCAACCACTGAGCTACATCTGCTCCCCTCCCTTATATTTTTGATGTAACATTTATATAATCTAAATCTCCCTTAAAATAAAAAAATTTATATACTATGGAAAATGTTTTATTAAACATATCAGAAACCATATGTTCAATGAATATTTTCTTCCGCAATGAAATAATTTTGAATAACTATATTTAGCTCAATATTTTTTCAATTACTCAAAAGTGAAATTTATTTTGTTAAAACATATTATTTTGAATATTCCTAATGGTAGATCTGTTGAGGGTAGACCTAATTTTTTTTTTAACTACCAAAAATAATTTGTTAAAATTACTGGTGAATAAACAGTATTAAATAAGTTGTGTGACATTAAATAAAAAATTAAAATGTGAATTAAGCCTGGAAAAAGGTAGAAACTTACTTTCTCATTCCAACCATAACGTATCTGACTGCCATAATTATACTGTTCCTTTATTAAAGGGGAGGGGTGACTAATATTTCTAGAATACTGAGAAAGTCATTATTCTACCAAGAGAGTGAGAAAATTCACATCAAAAGATGCTGGTTATGTTATGTGTGTGTGTTTTAATAGTATTATCTACTTATTAAATAGCAGGACTGTTATTATCCATGATCCAGAACTGGGGTGGTTACTTTATTCTTGATAGTTTTTGAGTTATGTCAGGCATATTTTCCATCTGGCTGTCATATTGTTTTACTTTTTCAGACCTAGCAATTAAGTCTGATTCATAGTGTCCTATAGAAGGCTCAAGGTTCTGCCTGCATGCATTCCTTTGGTATTTCTAATCAAATGCTTCATTCTGGCTTAGAAAAGTGCAGACAATGATATAACCATTGTTTGTATAGAGAAGAGGGATGCACTTAAAAATGATAGGGCATAAATCTTAAAATTGCTACCTTGCAATGGGACAATTCCACATGTTGGAGGCTAATTAGAAATGCTCAGCTTTCTTCCTTATACTGCAGAGTGGATGTTAGTGAATTTTAACAAAGTCTCTCATACTACCCTTGGATGAATAAGTGAAGATCTCTTGGAGAGATGATATTGAAATAGGCATTGTGAAGTTGATTTACCTAATATTCCTATAAAATAACAAACAGGCAGTGAAATTCTTATTAAATTTGTGGGTGACTCGGAGCTATAGGTTGCATGATAGCATTAAAATTAAAAGAAAAAATCTCAGAATGTTGTGGTGGTTGGCCTACATCAACATAATAAAGTTATATAAAGGATAGGTGTAAAAGCATTCATAAAGTATTGATTGCATCAAGAATAGTGTGAAGGTCTATATGACTGCACAGTAGTAGTTGATGTAGAAGGCAAACAAACCAAAAAATACCAAAAAAAAAAAAAAACAAGCCCAAAACATAGGTAAGTTTTAGTTGATCCTATCCAGGATTCCAAGATTTAGTTGCTGAATTAGTTTGTACCCTCATTCACATATTAAACACATATTTATACCTGGTTGCCCACAGCTAAGATGGTAGGGAGATGGTAGGTTCTAGAGGGGAAGGCAGGGACCTCAGCAGAGTTAGCCACCATACTCGCCATGTGGCAGGCACCAGGATCATCAGGAGCTGATTTTGGTGAGAAAGCATCTCTGATGGTGCTTTGATTTGGACATTTCAAGGCCTTGGAACTGTAAGCTTTTACTCTAAAAAAATTCCTTATTTTAAAAGCCAACTCATTTCTGCTACTTTGTATTGGCAGCCCTGTTGCAAATTAAGATATACTATATATTTTACTTATTTGTTATTGTCTCTCCCACTAGATTATAAATTCCATGAAGACAAAGATTTTTGTCTGTGTTTTGGTGTTTAGGTAGCACCAGCACCTAGAACAGTCCAAGTTCTAGGACATAGACATGCTAAGTCCTCAGTAAATATTTGTAAAATAAGTGAATGAACAAATAAACCCCGAGCGCTTACTTAACTTCTGACTTCTTTCCTGAGTGCCAAGACTATGCAACTTCCTATTAAGTGCATCCACTTGGATGTCTCACAGGCAAGTTAAATTTCATGTGACCAAAATTGAATTCATCATTTCAAATCCATCCACAGCTCTACCCCCAGAGATCATTGCAATAGTCTATCTCTTGCCTAGATTTGTGTAACAGTCTCCTAATTCCTAGCCCTACTTCCAGTATTTATTTTTCAAGATCTATTCTCTGCACTACCTCTTGAGAAATTGTTCTGAAATGCAAATCTGATCCTACCACTCACCAAGTTATAATTTGTAAATACCATTTCAGCACCACTAGGATAAAAACCTACCTTTAAGAAGGTTTACCAGGGCCTTCTTCATCTGACTTTTCCTCTTGTTTCATCTTTCACAACTTCAATTTTCACTCTGACAATCCTGAATTCATTTAAGTTCCTCAAAATCACCATATTGTTTCTTACCTGCAGACCTTCCTATACACTCTGCTTGGTGCACTCTTTTCACAGTCCACTTTGCCAGACTGTCTCCTACCCATTCTTCAATTGTCAGGTGGACTGGCTCAGGGAAGCTTTCCCTGAGGCATAGAAGAGAGTTCATTTGTTCCTGGTATCTACCTTGTACGTGTACTTTCTCAAAACAGTCATCACATATTACTGAAATTGATTGTTCCTCTGTGCTCCTTATCAGAGTTGAGGTGTTGTGCAGAGTCATCCTGTTTGTCTTGCTGACACCTAGATCCCTGGAGCTTAGCATAGTGCCTAGCTAATGGAATGCATTTGATATTTGTTGAAAAACGAAAGAGAGAAAGGAAGAGAATGAAAGAATGAATGGAAGAGAGAGAGAAAAAAGAGACATTAGACTTTATTCTTTCCTTAAAGAAGACAAGCATAGATTACCCATGGGGATAAATTTTCTTATATTCCAAGTTTCTAATTGGATAATAAAAAACATTTAAAATGCTACAGAGATTGTGGATTATGTCAATAGTTATCTTTAAGTCATTCTTTTGTTTTAATACCCAAAATACTCCCTAGTCCATAGAAGATACTCAAGAAATATCTATAAATTGGACCCAAGACTGTTTCTCTTTGCAGTCAGATAAAAGGTAATCTTTGTGACTATAGATGACTGATTGTTCAAAAATCTACTCAGTTTCAATGAGAACATTCAAAATGTTCTCCAGGCAGGACATGGTCCATCCAGCCCAGTCTTCACCCTGAGAATTAGGGTGACAGCATGGGTAGAAGTGGGTGTGACGACTCTCAGAATCATCTCACTATGTAATGATTTTTAACCAAGTAATTCTAAATTAACTGCATTATCATCCATGTATTCCTCAAAATTATCATTTAATTGCTTACATCTTTAAGCAGTATCAACTCTTGGGCAATAAACTTCCAAAAATTATTATTCTCTGTGTTAAATTACCATTCTCAATTGCTCTAAAACTACCTATTCAAAGTTTTTTGGGGTGCCCAATACTTCTAATATTTCCAGAGTTCCCTGACCAAACTCAGCCACCAAACATTCAGACTTCCCACCCATTTTCCCTAACTTTGATCATATGCCTTATCTGCCCTTGTCTTTTAGGAATATAGAGGATAGCAGTTCCAAATATCAATCTACACGGGCCTGCAAGCAGTGCTACAGATAAGGCAAGGTGGACCCTTCCAGATTTATATTCGGATAGAAGGTCTACTCCTCTCAAAACAGCAAAATAACTATTTTGAAACAAAGTTGGAAGTGTAGGTGAAGAAAAAGGATGGAACCCGTTTGAACTTGAGAAACCGCTGCCAAGACCATGTGTATTGACTTTTACTTGCCAAAATATTATTGCCGTCTTTCAGAACTTTCTTAATACATCTCTTTGCTGAGTCTGCCACGTGTTACAATCCTCCTCAGACCATGAGGTAATGTAGCAGGAGAGTACACCATCTGGTATCATTAGAAAACTATTGGTCTTCATATTTGAAACAAGTATGCTGATGAAGAACTTCCAGATACTATTAAACAGAACTTTCTCTTTTATGCCATGTCGACAAAATGATATCCATGCTCAGAAAACAAAAAACAAGAGGAAACAACAAACAATAAAAATTTTCTGGAAAAAAAACTTTACACAGGAACATTTTATCCCTTACTCATTTTATTGTGGATTTAGTTTTTAAAATTTCTCATAGGTACTCTATCCCTGACCCATATTTTCATGTAACGCTTTTCTTCTAGTTCTATTTACACATAAGTCCTATGACTATAGTAACCATTTCTTAAGTGAAAAAAGGAGTAAAATGTGGGAGAGAAGACAAACTATGAAACATTAACCTAAGAAAATGATACCATCAAATTTTAATATTTAAACTAAATATATGATACTGTTTAGTTACTATTTTCTTTTATTGGCAACTACTAAAATAATTTGATAACATGTTGGATGCTAATTCACCATAAAATTCTCAATATACTACAATATGATTTCTAGAATTATGAAATGATCTATAGTCTTGATATATTTAAGTGAGATCTGAGAGATGAGAGGAAAGAATGTTAAATTGACATATCACATAACTTGGAAGAAGTGAGTTTGAGAGAGATTTTGAGATGGATAAAGTATTGTGCAAGTTTGTGATGAAGGAGCAGGAAGTGCAGACTGGCTTAGGGATCAAATAGAAACAGGTGGCTGGGTAAATCCTATTTTATCTCATAATTGTAATTTATTATCATTGAATCTCTACTCATTCCTCAGTTAATAAATCATCCTGTATAATGTGGATAATTTCCAATAAAACTCAAATAAAAAATTTGAAAAAATTATCAGTTAAATTTAGGTTTTGCCTTTTATTTAGTCGCATTTAATTTATACTGTTAGGAAGAACATGTACATATTGTATTTAAAATAACATACAAATACTCTTTATATTTTCCTTTTTCAAAATATCATGCTTTATGCACCATATGGAAAATATATACTGTTGTAGAGCAGATCACAATTGTTAATACATAAACTAATAAAGGTAGTGGTATATATATATATATATATTTTAACTTTATCTTGTACATTTAATAATTAAAAACATAAGCAATTAAAAACTAAAAAGTAAACACAGGTAGTGGTATATTTTGTGTTTGAATTATGCTACAATTCTGGGGGAAGAGAGAATTGAAAAAGCACACTTCAGGGAGTTCCCCATGAAATTTTTATGTTTTTGTGTTTTCAGTAGATGATAAGCACACACATGTACGAACACATCTGTATGATCTGGATCATATTTATGACTCCCTTATAGATCAAATAGGGTCAAACAATATTTCCTGGATTCTTTGTGTTCACAGCTTTTTGGTGCCAAATAATACTATGGTAATTGAGTTTGGCTAAGATAAAAGTATAAATAACAGAAGCCAATTAGTTTATATGTAAATGTTGCATTTTCCCCCAAGGTTAAATTATGTCATGGTATGCTTTATGAATCACAGTAAGTCAAAAAAGACAAGAGTGGTTGGAGAACTTGAAGAGAATTAGGTGAAAGCCATAGGGAAGAGAGCGTGAAACTTCCTTGAGTACATCCTTTTATAGAGTTTTGACATTTGAAAGCATATAATATTCAGCATTTTATACAATTGGACAAACACACAAACTCAAATTAGATGCTGCTTACAAGAAATACAGAAGAAAAAGGAATAATAAATGTCTAAACAAAAATCAATAAAATAGAAAATAAGAAAGCAATAGAAAAAATTGATGAAACCAAAGATGGTTTTTGAGAAGATCAATAAATTGATAAAATACTAATCAGACTGATTTAAAAAAAAAAAAAACAGAGAAAATGCCAATTGTCAATATCAGGAAAAGGAAAGGTGGCATTACTACAAATATTATTAAGGTTTGAAAATTAATCAGTGTAGTTCACTGTATTAACAGACTAGAAAATAAAAATACATGATTATCCCAATAGATGTTGAATAAGAATTCAACAAAATCCAATGTCCATTTCTGGGATGTATATATATATATCCACTTATTTAGAACAGAAGAGAACTTCCTTAACCTGATAAAGGGCATCAGGTTAAGGCAAACAAAATAAATTCTGCTTTGCTTAATGATAAAAGACTGACTACTTTCCCCTAAGATAGGCAAGAAGGTGGGGATATCCATTCTCCTGATTTCTGTCAAGATTGTATAGAAGGTTTTAAACAGTAAAATAAAGAATAAACAGAAATAAAATGTATCTAGGTCATAAATTAAGAAATAAATGGTCTTTATATGCAGAACATGTGCTCATCTACATAGAAAATTGTAACATTTACAAAAAAGCTATTAGAACTAATAAAGGTGAATAGCACATAGAAGGGTATGAGATATATATATATATATATATACACTAAAATCAATTGTTTTTTACATATTCTAGCAACATAAAACTGGAAAATGAAATTTAAATAAACACCACTTAAAAAGAGAATGTATGAATTAGCTAGGGATAAATCTGAAATTAATATATGTGCAAGGCCTGGACACTGAAAATTACAAAATTCTGATGAAAGAAATCAAAGAAGATCTAAATAAATGGAGATATACCTTGTTCATGGATTGGAACACTCAATAATGTTAAGATGCCTGTTCTCCCAAAATTGAATTATAGATTCAAAGCAATCTGAATCAAAATTCTAGTAGTATTTTTTTTTAAAGAAATTGCCAAGCTTTTTCTACAGTTTATACAGAAATACAAAAGTCTACAATATGAATCTTTCAAGACAAAACAACTTGAAAAGGAAGAGAATGATTGAAGACAATCAGGCTTCAAGATTCATAAAGTTACAGTAATCAAGACAGTTTTATAGAGGTGCAAAAGATAAAAGATATCAGTGGAATAGAAACAAACAAAAACGAACCTCAATCAATACCCCTCCCATTGCAAATTAGAGGTTCTCCTAGCCTACATGTATCTTTGAATTAAAGGTTAGTCTCTTGCTGACAGCATATAGTTTGGTCATGCTTTTTTAAAAAAAGCCATTCTGCCAATCTCTGCCTTTTAACTAGAGAGTTTAATCCACTTACATTTAGAGTCTTTAATGATAATACAGACTTTTTTCTGTCATTTTGCTATTTAGTCTTTGTAAATCTTCTACCATTTTTGTCCCTCTCTTCCATTTAAGTCTGCTTTTATTTTTATTTCCTTTTTTTGTGTGTTGAACCATATTGAGTGTCTTCTCACTTCTACCTGGAGATATATATATATATATATATTTAATTTTTAATAAAAAAAAAAGGTATTTAGGTTACATAAATGTTACATAAAAATATAGGGTATTCCCAAATGCCCTGCTTCCTACACCTCCCACATCATCCCATGTTAGCAACATCTTTCATTAGTGTGGTACATTTGTTACAATTGATGAAGACATTTTAGAGCATTGTCACTAAGCATGGATTGTAGTTTACATTGTAGTTTACACTCTCTCTCACACAATTTTGTAGGTTATGGCAAGATATGTAATGGCCCATATCTGTCATTGTAATGTCATTCAGGAAAATTCCCAAGGCCCCAAAATGCCTCCATATTTCACCTGTATTTCCCTCTCCCTGTCCTCAGAACTTCTAGAGACCACTGCCTTGATCTGAATGATGTATTTTTTTCCATTGCTAGAATCACAATAAGTCTATAGTAGAATACCAATAAGTCTACTTTAGTCCATAGTTCATTCCCCAATCCTGAGGATTCAGGGATGGTGCTTCCCACTCCATCTATAATTGAGAGGAGGCTTTGATCCCATGGGGCAAATGGATGGGACTCTCTTGCTTGCAGTTGTAGACTCTTTCAGTTCCTTGGGATGGTTGTTGTCCATCATCTCCTTGTTAGTTGTCCTTGGTGAGTCCAATGAACTGAAGTGTAGGCATTGCAACTCCGTTGAGATTCAGGGCTCAGCTGGCACATGGACAGCCCAGAAATTAAAGTCTCTTGGATGTACACCTACCAACTCCAGCACCTACTATAGGTTCTAATAAAAGGTACAGAAGAGGCATGTGTAGCGAAGTTACATCTGAGTCCAAATCTGTTACATGGGGAGCACAAACTCCAAAGTAGGGCCACTGATAAGGCTCCAAAATCTGGAGCTATCTTCCATGACCCTGGGTCCTGGGTGTCTCTAGAGCCCTCAGGATGCTCACTAATTGGGGTTATATCTACCTTGGCCATCTATGAGATCCTGCTGAGACATTCACAAATGTTACCTCTCTGATGACCTCCCAACTCACTTTGAAGTCTCTTAGCCATATACACTCATTTGTCTTTACCTTTCCCCCCTTTTACTCAAGGTCTTTTTCCAGTTGTATCACCAGCCAATGCTTGGTAGTAATCCCTCAGTGCCAGGAGGCTCATCACCGGGAGTCATGTCCCACGCTGAGGGGAAGGTAATGTATTTATATGCTGAGTTTGGCTTAGAGAGAGGCCACATTTGAGCAACAAGGAGGCTCTCAGAAGGCAACTCTTAGGCACTCTCCAACACTAGGCTAAGTTGCAAATTCAAGAGCAAAAGGCTTACAAGCATAGTCATCAACATCAAGGGCCCATCAATGGACCATCCTTCTTCACTAGTCATTGCCCCTGCACTTGGGGGATTGTTGCTGTTCCATTAGAGAATGTAGCAGTGCTCCCCAGGATGGGAATTCAATAATCTTTCAGTTGTGTGAATCCCCACCCACTGTGGCAATGATCCATGAAAATTTGAACATATTTATATACCTTATATGTATGCCCAGGTGAACTTCCTCCTATGTATCCCCAATCACTGACACCCCACCCCACTGATCCTCTCCTGCCATAGATGTAACTTTCTGTGATCCAAAACATCTTCAAAAATGAAGCCAAATTTGATTTATAGGAAAATGAAATAATAATGATAAGTTTAAACATGAGAAATAAAATACCTAATAATTTAGACAAACTAAAACCAAAATGAAGTAAAAAAGATTGGGGAATTAAACAAATTTCATCGACCAACTTAATGAAGTGGAGGAAGAGATTAAGATATATATATATATATATATATATTTTTAAAGATTTATTTAATTTATTAATTTATTTCTACCCATCCCCTCATTGTTTGCACTTGCTGTGTGCTATGTCTTTAGGAGGCACTGGGAACTGAACCTGGGACCTCCGATGTGGGAGGGAGTCACCTAATTGCTTGAGCCACCTCTGTTTCCTGCTTTGATTTTTCTCATTATGTATTTTCTTCTTGTGTCTCCTGTTGTATCATCCTGTTGCATCAGCTTGCCACGACTGCCCATCACATCAGCTCACTGTCTTGCTCGTTTTCTTTAGGAGGCACCAGGAACCTCTGCTTCTTGCTTTGTTGTGTCTCTCATGTTTTTCTTCTTGTGTTTCTTGTGTGTGTCAGCTTGCTGCACCTGCCCATCACGTCAACTTGCTGTCTTCTTTAAGAGGTACCAGGAACTGAACTATGGACCACCCATGTGGTAGGTGGGAACTCAGTTGCCTGAGCCACATACACTTCCCTCTGGATATATTTTTCATCTATTTTCCTTGTGGTAACCATGAAGTTAAATTTTAACATCTTAATATATAGCAATCATATTTAGTTTGATGCCAACTTAACCTCAATAGTGTGCACATATACTTTTCCTATACTCCTCTGTTTCCCCACCATTCTTTTGTTGTTGTTCTGGTTACCACTTATATCTTTGTATGTTGTATATTCAAAACCAGAGATTTATCTTTACTTTTTATGCATTTACATTTTAGCACCTGTAGGAAGTAAGTGGGGTTACATGCCAAATAACAGACAAAAATAACACTGGCATTTATAATTACCCAATTGGTTACCATTACTGCAGGTCTTTCTTTATGTTACTTTAAACCACTGTCTAGTGTCCTTTCCTTTCAGTCTGAAGACTGCCCTTTAGCATTGCCTATAAGGCAGGTCTAGTGGTAATGAACTCTCTCAGCTTTTGTTTATCCAAGAATATCTTCATCTCTCCCTCGTTTTGAAAGAAAGTCTCCTAGAGATAAAATTCTTAGCTGATAATTGTTTATTTCAGCACTTGAAATATTTCAACCCACTACCTTCTTGCCTCCATGGTTTCTGATGAGAAATTGGCACTTAGTCTAATTGGGATTCCCTTGTGCATAACATGTTGCTTTTCTCTTGCAGTTTTCCGAACTCTCTTCTTGTCCTTTGCATTTGATAGTATGCAAATCAATATATAAGGGGGTGTATTTTTCTTCATGTGTATCCTGTTTGGTATTCTCTGAGCTTGGATGTGCATATTCAGGTCTTTTGCTAAGACCAGCTCCAAAGTGCTCTGGGGAGGGGTTCAGGAAGGGCTCCAAGAGCTTCTCTGACAGTCCCCCACAGCTGAGCTTTCCTGGCCTGTCTAGCAAATGCCCTTTCAACTAACTGTCCCTTGCAACCCTGAGGAAATGCAGCATTCTTAAATCTCCACTGTTGTGGTCTCTGTCTGGGTGGGTTGAAACAAGAACTGCTGCTGCCCTTGTCCAGGGAAGGTTGAAACAATGGGTATCTTCATATTTGGGTCCCTAGCCTTCCAAAGTTGTAATCAAAAGTCATGATCAGTGATCAGTTGCGCCCAACCCTGGTCTTAGGGAAGGGGATTTTTATGACCCTTTCTGTCACCATTGACCTAGCCAGGTGCTGGACCACAAGGTGGCCTGCCATAAGAGTGGGGAATGGTCACTGGTAGCCTCCATGCGGACAGCAATTTACTGTTCTTTACTATAATTTATCATCCTTTTCCTCTTGCTCCTCCTTGGATGTTGTACAGTGTTCTTCTGTCCTGAGGAGTTTGAAAATAGTTATTTCAGATAGTTTCTGCTTGCTTGGTTTGGTGGGAGGACTGAGTCTTGGCGATCCCTTCTCCACCATCTTCCCCAATCCTCTCCCTTTCTCACTGCATATTAATTGTTGTCTTTATTCCCTTTCTTGTGAACAGATATAAGACCTTTAAATGTGTTTTTTATTCCTATTTCTTAGAGTAATAGTAGTCTGTGCAGTTTATCAATGACAAGCTGTTGAATTGATTTTACAGTCTGTGGAATCCTGTGAAATAAGATGATATAAGATAATATTCTAAGTTACAGGCAAAATTTTGTACTATTCAAAATAAATATCTGTATTAGTTGGAGGAATTTTATCCATGGCTTGAGCTTAGTTCATTAATTTCTACCAATAATTTGAGCATTGCAAATACAAGGAATTCAGAAAAACTTTCTAACATTCTTTAGTTTTGTATTCAGAATTTTTGCTAAGGCTATCTTCCATTAAACATGTTAACATTATTGTATTTTTTGACATGAACATTTATTATAAGTCAGTACTTTTTTTAACTATGATCTTACCCAAACATATTAACACAATGATTCCCAACCAAGATTGAAGTCATGTAATGATAATCAACAAAATAATGAAAATAACATCAAATATCTGAGGTGTTACAGCAAACCAAAAACTATTGTTAGTTAGCTTCTACTGAACATTTGTAAATTAAATCATATGATATGGACTCTAATCTTGTTTGTATGACTATATGATTGCTTCCTATTATATCTTTCCAGAAAATAAATACTATGATGGAAAGCACCTTTGACCAAAATTTATTACAGTCTCTGGGTTTGAGGTCTAGCTCTGTGCCATTTTCTAAAATAGTGATGTTAGATAAACCACTTAGCCTATATAAGAACTTTGTTTTTTCATCTTCAAGGGAGGATAGTGATATTTCTGTTAGCCTGCTTGTGTTTGGTCATTTGTTGACATAATATGTAAACAATACTGGGGAATACAAAACCATCAACACACAATTGCTTACATGTTAAATTTGCTATCTCTGATATTTTAAAAAATGTTGTATCTATTTAACTAGGCAAAATCTTCCTTTAATGTATAAATTGTTTTACTATATATGCCAGAGTTTTAAAGGAAAGAACTGTAGATTGGAGTATTCTTACAAACCAGTCATTATTAAAGAATTGCTATTCTATTGAAACCATTGCCATTTTTAAAATATGGAAATTCCATAACTTTTTCAGAAAATAATTCTTTCAATTAATTTTTATTCTTGAACATATTCCCAGCAAGTAACTCATTAAAAGAAATAGATTTTCTGAAATAATTTTCTCCCCCAACAAAGAAAATACTACATATAATGAAAATATGAGCTCAAGAAAAGTAACAGGTGGTTTTAGTTGTTGGGCAAGTTTATAGAAATATATTAGTAACTGCATGTTGTATTGAGAGCCACCTCCTTAAGATCCTGTTTCACAAGCATGTAAATAATATCTCTGTGATAGGAAAAATAATGATCCCCTAAATATGTTTATATCTTAATTCCTAGAACTTTTAATATGTTAGGTTACATGGCAAAAAGAAATTCAGGTTGTGTAGAATGTTTTGCTAATCAGATTACTTTTAGGTAGGGAAATTATCCTGGTTTATCCAGTTGGTAATAACAAGAGTCCTTAACTGTGGAAAAATGAGACAGAATAGTGGGTATTAGAGTGATGCAATGAGAAGAACTCAACTTGTAGATGGAAGGGGGCTAGGGTCAAGCGGTGAAGGACAAAGAAAATGGATCTTCCTGTAGAGCCTCCTGAAAGGAATGCAGCCCTACTGACACCAAACTTTAGCCCATTGAGACTGACTTTGGACTTCTAACTTCTATCTCTGTGTTGTTTTAAACCACCAAATTTGTGCTAATTTGTTACAGCAGCAATAGGACACTAATACAACCTGCATGTTACCAAATGACATAAAAGACAATGTCTCTGCCTGCCAGAAACTTACAAGCTCCTGGAAATTACTATCCTGAATTTTTGTATTACATGAATGTAAGGAAGGATAGTTTTCCTCAAGTCACATAAAAGAAGAAACACTCTCTGTATAGTATATTTTGAGATAGTATTAAACAAGTTACTTCAAACCAAATTTATAAGCCAAGGAAAAGAAGAGGCAAAACTGACAACAAATCAATATTATTTCAAAAATCCTTCATTTTACTAAATAGCAGATAGATTTATAACTAGTACTCTTGCTTAATATTTTTGATGGATTTTGACAACAGGTTCTCAAGTGAACGTGGAAAGTCTTGGTTTTTAATGAAGAGTAAATCTTGCTGCCACTCTCCAACTGAATAGAGATCTGCTCCTGTGGTAATTACAATTTGTTTGTAACTTCCATAGATCCTTCTCTTTATCAACTACAGCATTGTTGTTATTATTATTCCAATTAATGTCACAATAATCTTTAGAAAGCCATAATTTTTTCTTATCAAAGTAAAGAGCATCATTCAAATTTTTAAAATTCTGAAATTACTTATTTAAAATTTTGTTTATTTTGGAACAGTGTATATATATTTGAGACATTGTACAATGTCTCATAGCAAGAGAAAGAAAACCATACAAGTTCCTCCCCTCCCACCCATCATCACCACCAAAGGCTAAGTTTTCAGCAGACACTCTGAGTGGAAATATATTGAACTCATTCTTTTATCCAGAAGTCATGCCTACTACTGCCAAAGTGTAATACGTGTTCTAACCACCCTACTCTTGACCTCATATGGCACTTGTCCTCAAATGAAATGGAAGCATTTATATTGGAACTAGAAATGGTGTGTGTCATTAGGATATGACAGACAAAGACTGTTCTAGTTATTCTAAACAAATATCCTTCACTATGGTAGCATTGTGTCAAATTTTTCATGTAAAAGTTAAGACTCATTCATATTAGTTGGATATATTTATATATGGTTTAATTTATACACACATATCCAGAAAAGTGAGCAATTTACAAATCCTTTATGAGATTTAAGCCTCAAACAATTACTTTCCTAGTGAAATTTAGTTTAAGAATTTGAAATTTAATCTGAAGAAAATTTCACTTGGTCTGGGTAAACTAGATCCGTGCTTAATTTTTATTACACTTTTCTTGGAAAATAAGAATGCAAGTATGTTCATGTGTTTTATCTTGTTTTGATGATTATGCCCAGTTTTTTATATCCCTTATTATCATTTTCATAGCCTTTATTGCTATGTTTACTTCATACAAATGTCAGCACAATAAAATTTTAATGAACTTAAAACTTTTGTAAATGTATTGAACCATTTAAATTATATATAAAGTCACATATAGAAACTTATATTTAGGTTAAGAAGAGCTAGAATGAAGAATGATAAGAAAAAATATTATATTGGAGAAAACTAGCTTCATCTCATTGTCAAGAACTCTTTATGGCAATATAATGAATAGAAGAATAAATTATATACAACTTTCCAAAAAGTTAAAAAAAAGTTATGGTAGCAGAGATTGAGGTCTGGGTTGAAAGAAATAATATGGAATATCCAGCATGAACTATTTCCCCTTCCTCAATCAGTTTCCTTTTCTGTGCCAATAAAATGTAAAGTTATGATTTTACTTCTTTAATTTCATTTTAGTGTTAGCTATGCTCATATCTTTCAGTTTTTTTGTAAGTCAAGGGAAAGTTAAAAAGAGTTAACTTTTATTTAAAAAAAAACATTTCTAAAAGATTTTCAACCAGTGAAAGATAATTCAAATTCAAAGTTAGAAAGAAAAATATAATAATCAAGTAACTGGCAGTTTTCCACAGGAAAAGATTGTTCATGAGCCGACAGGATTGGAACATTTAGAGGAGATGGAAGCTGTGGGTGGAAACTCACTGCCTACATTAAATAAAGTGGCTTTTGGCGCTGCTTTAAATTTGAGTAAAAAAGTCAAGATGTCAAATTCTCTGTCTGCACACTTTTGTCTTCCCAGACAGTTTCGCTGAGGGAAGTGCAGTGGAGAAGGCGACAAGGAAGCCAATTGCAGCAATCTCCTTTTGACTTGCCAGCTCCATGGAAGAGACTGTTACTGGTCCAGCTGAGTTTCATCATAGTCATGGAAAAAAGCACTCAGCAAATGGCCTGATCCTGGGAACATAGTCCTGAGAGAATCAAAATGCCTTCTACTCTAACAGACTTACTTTGTTGTGTGTATTCTATGTTAAGACACTTTATAGCTTTGTAAATTCGAACTTTAAATTTTATTGCAATCAATATGTACTTCATTTCATGTTGTGAAATAATATTGAAAACCATACTATTCACAAGTAGGTATTTATTGATTTATTGCCATTAGAAATTATTAAATTACACATAGAAATTTTTATACCTAAAAGCCACTGGAGAACTTTAGGCCATATATCTAGATGTTAAGCAGTTCATAAGAATATTGTTTACTGGGCAAGAATAATATCTGGGGGAAAAGAGAACTAGGATGTATTCCTAAAAACACCTGCCTCCATTGTAGAAAAAGATGGCAATATTTTCCTTAACTTTTAGTGACACTTCTCAACATAATGATTAGCACACTTGGCTATAAAATTTGAGATTCTCCTTTACCTTCTAGTCATAATTGTTTCCACCAGTTGGAATAGCTAAATTTCCTTCTCTGTAATTATGAAACTCCAAGCAAAGGAACTTCTCTGTGGTTTAACTTTTCAAGTTATAAAATGAAATTCATTCTGAATCTTGTATAATAGGTAGATGAGACAGCATCTTAAAACATGATTTCTAAGAATAATACCCTAAATGCCTTTATCATCATACTTATTTTTTGGTATCATATAAAAATCATTGTATTTTACTTTAAAACTACCTTTCCTAAAACATACCAAGAGGAAGAAATGAACAGGAAAAGAGAAAAGAGAGAAAGGGGAGAGGGTAAGTGAAAAAAGAGGAAAAAAGAATGCGCACAATCCTATTCTTTATTTTTCTTATCCCATATCATTCTCTCTGAGGTTTCCGAACCAAATAATAGTGATATTTGCACTAACTACAAAAGACTCTACGTTTACATGATCTCTAAAACATCAATGTTCCAAGTTGTGTAAAATTATCTAGAGGTTGGGGCTGGTAGGTGCCAATGAGAGCTCTCTGGAGACTGCATATCCACTGATAAAAGATGTTTAAGGTTTCTAAAAACAAACTTCAAAAGATCGCCTAGATTCAGACGTGTCTTTTTCTACTTGAATGCTTATTATGACTTCTGCATTTTAGAAGGACATAGTCAACTAAAGTCATGAATTGATTTTTTTTCTCAGAATTTCATATTGAATCTGGAAAATTTTATTTATTTATAAATTTAAATTGAGTTTTAATTCATCAATGTGTCAAATATGGTTAAACCATTTACCTGATGTAATAGGATAGATTACCTTATGGTGCAAAACAAACAATCCCCTTATCTTAGTGGCTTAAAACAACATATATTTATTTCTCTTTCATGTTACAACTCATCACCTTCCTAAGGGAGACAACCCAAAGGTCCCATCAATCATGATATGGTGCTTAAATGATTTTTGAGCGATGCAGTCTGGTGTCTACATCAAATCTCAATGAAGCTTCCCTTGATCTGGAGAACAGTGAGCTAAAAAAATGAGAAATGTGTCCCACCTCTCCAACCAGGTACACACACAATATACAATGGTGAAAAAGAAGATAATAAACTCTCCAATTCAGAATGGGTAAGGGTGGGAGACTTTCTATAGGTCCTGATCCATGGCAATTCTAAAATTCCATTGGGAAGATACAAGTTTCCCTACTCTGGGAAGTGTGGAGTATTTCCTTATTACATCTTGATTCTTTTTCTTGGGAAGCACACTATTGTTCATTGTTTTTTAAGTTTTTTTGCTACACTCTCTGAGAAAGTATTCCTTTTTCAATATATTCCTTGGCCACATCTTAAGTAGATACTGGGGAATATGCAGTGCTGCTTTCCTAACTCATTTCCTGCTTGTTTGTGGTTTGGGGACCAATGGTCATTTAAAATCTGGGAGAGGAACAGACTCCTGGTTCTTTTGGAAGTACTATTCTCTCAGAAACTCAGTAAAATTATTATCTGTCTGATTTTAGTTAGCTTCATGAACCAGTAACCAAATTAGACCCACAGTTTTTTTGACACATAGTTCCTCAAACTGCTACATTTCTTTGTTTTCAATTCTGTACTCTCTCTCTTTCTCTCCCCCATTCTTAGTGTCAGATGCTATGAATTCCTTAGGGTCTAATGCTAGATCTATTTTATTAACTGAAATGACATTGCATTTTATACCCCTAATTTGCAGTTTGATGAGAGGCAATTTAAGCAATGGAATGGTTTTAATGACTAGGTTACACAATCTTATCTTTCACTTTTTGAGATGAAAAAAGCACTCATCCTTGTCAAATCTGCAAGACCTTGAATTTCTGGACCCTTTCTATTTGCTTTCACTTCTGTTTGTAAAATGGCTAATTCTTTTCAGAATTCATGTTTCTTGCAATAGCAACCAACATACATAACCAACAGTTTGTTTTCCAACATACTTCCCTAGAGCTACAAGTGCATTAGGAACCAGATCTACCTTCCAAGTTATCATAGGCTTTAGGAAATGTTTCTTCACTGTAAAATATAGATGTCCATTTATAGGGTTTCCGGTATCAGTTTTCCCAACACTTGCCATTAGATTCCTAAGGCAGTATGACATAATTTAGGCCTTGTTAGGGAATCAGCATAATTTATATCCAATTTTCAGTCATCAGTGTAAGCAATTAGTGGCAAAAAACACAAAATTTTCAGTGGTTTAAAACAGCAGAGGTACAAGTCAATTACTTTTCTATCTATGAGAAGAAAGCAAATTAGAATTTGAAATATAAAAGAAAAATGGTATTAACAATGGCACAAAAAAAGTAATTCTTAGGTATAAACCTGGGAAAATATGTACAGATTCTAACCACTGATGAAAAAAATCAAAGAATATCTAAATAAATTGAGAGATATTCTATGTCCATGGATTAGAAGACTCAATATTACTAAGATATCAGTTCTTTCCAGCTTGCTCTACAGATTCTGCATAATATCATCAAAATCCCAGCAAGATATTTTACAGATATCAAAAACCGATTCTAAAATTGATATGCAACACAATTTCTGAAAAAGAAAAAAGTTGGAGAATTCATGTTACCAGATATCAAGACTTCCTATAAAAGTACAGTAATCAAAACAGTCTAGCATTAACAAAAGAATAGACACATTGATCAATGTACAGAATAAAAAGCCCCCAAACAGACTCACACAAATATAGTCAACTGATTTTTGACAAAGGAGCAAAAGCAATCCAATGAAGATATATTAATCTTTTCACCAAATAGTGTTGAAATCAATTAGGCATTCAAATGCAAAAATGTGAACCTAGATACAGATCTCACACATTACACAAAACCAACACAAAATGGATCAAAGACCTAAATGTACAATACAAAGATATAAAATTTATAGAAGAAAAATAGGAGAATGTCTGCAGGACCTTGGGTTTATTGATGAGTTTTTAGATACAACTCTAAATAGATGATGCATGAAAAAAATAGACTTTATTAAAATTAAGAACTTTTGCTCTGAGAAAGACATTGCTAAGGAAGTGAAAAGATGAGCCACAGATTTGGAGAAAATATCTGAAAAATCACCTCTCTGATAAAAAAAAAAATTGCATCCAGAATATACAAAGGACTCTTGAAAAAGTAGAAGCTCATTTCTTGCTTATGCTACATGTCCCTGCAGGTCAGCAGGGGGTCTGCTCATCATGGTCACCCAGGGAATCAGGCCAATAGAGGCTCTGTTGCCATATTAACATGAAGCTTCATGTTCCTACTAGTAATTGACATGGCAGCTCTATCAACTTTTATGGGCTAAAGAAAGTAATATGGCTGTGAATCATTTTATGGGCATGTGCATTCAGAAAAAAAAAAATTCCAGAAAAAAATTTCTAAAAGAAACTTAGAAATTTTGCTGAACACTCCTAAGGTCTTCCACATCTGGTTACATGCATATGTACAGACAGCTGGGAGGCCATTTTAGATGATATTTATTAAAAACTGCATATGTATGAGTAAATATTCCATAGTATAGAAACTTTTCTCTTCACCTTTCTGGAGATTAAATATCTAAAGATTAAGTTTTTTAATTTTAAAGCTTTTCATTTTAGACATTGGATTGTAACTGAATCATTAGGTATCCAACTTAGAAATCAAGAGACTTTCAAGAAGACAAAGATAAAAGAAAACAATTATACCTTTTGAGAGTGGCTCTACACAGCAAGAAATCCTTCAGAATTGTTAGAAACTAAATAATTTAGAGGAAAGAGTAATGAAACCATGTAAACCTCAATGGTTTGAGTTGAGTTGCTAAATTCTTTGGTTGAATTAGACTTCTAAAGTCTAATGAAAACATGAGATCACATGAAGGGTTTCCCGAGTCAAAGGAAAACCATGAAATTTAACTAAATTGTAGATTAAGTGTTTATGTTCAGAGAAGTTTCATTTGGGAAATCCATATAAATTCCTCAAATTCAATTAATTTCCATAGATTTTTTAAATTAAAAAATTAATTTACTGTCATTTAAACTACTCTCATTTAAATAGGTCAGTGCCCCTAAATGTTTATGCAAATTTTTGATCATCTTACTTTTTTTGGGATTCCAATCCCTCAATAAATTCAGCACATGAATAGTTAATTAGTGAAAATTTTTCTTTTTAATAAAAAATATAGACCTATTTTAGGAGCAAAACATCAATGTCTAGTGCTTGATGAGCAAGGTAAAATTTGGTTGTCAAGAAGTGCTCTTCTCCAGCTTCTTAAACATGACTGATGAAAGAAGGGGTGATTTCAATGAATATTGGAAGCTAAGCACGAATTTAGAAAAATACTTTTAAAAAAAATCCCACAAATATCATTGATTGTTAACTTACATTTTATGTATCCTTTTCCATCTCAGAACATCAAAGAATCATAGAAAAGCACTACCTAAAATGCTAGCAATATTTCCTTCCTCCCTCCTTTCCTTTCCTTTCCTTTCTTTCCTTTCCTTTCCTTTCCTTTCCTTTCCTTTCCTTTCCTTTCCTTTCCTTTCCTTTCCTTTCCTTTCCTTTCCTTTCCTTTCCTTTCCTTTCCTTTCCTTTCCTTTCCTTTCCTTTCCTTTCCTTTCCTTTCCTTCCCTTCCCTTCCCTTCCCTTCCCTTCCCTTCCCTTCCCTTCCCTTCCTCTTTCTTTTTCTTTCTTTCTATTTTCCTCTCTCTCTTTCTCTCTTTCTTCTTTTGTATATTTAATTTTTTGGTCAGTATAGTCACAAATTGGTCTGAAAGAATAAACTGACACGAATCTTCTATAGAACTCAATTTAAGCAAAAAATTGATGAAAGAAAACCGAGCTAAATTTTAAAAATAATATTCAAGTTTGTGGTCTCTGAATGATAAACTGTGGAAACTAGGAGAAAAGGACAGCTCAGAGTTATAAACTATACATTGTT
Organism: Tolypeutes matacus; assembly: GCA_026826555.1. NCBI lineage: Eukaryota > Metazoa > Chordata > Mammalia > Cingulata > Chlamyphoridae > Tolypeutes > Tolypeutes matacus. Next base: position 49,533,041 of record JAKSZT010053929.1, read on the forward strand.
ACACATGTGAGCCATATTATTATGAGAATTTATGAGAATTTGGAGGAAAGTGGTTGTGAAAAAAGCATTAAGACAAAAGTCCTGTAGCTCATGAGAGAAAGAAAGAAGATGATTGTGAAGACTCTTTGGGTCCTCACCACTATCCTGGCTCACACTGCAGTCCTTCTTTACCCTTCCTTCTCTAATAGCTTCAAGGCATTTGTTTATTTTTCTATTTTTAGTTTTTTTCATGACAGCATGAATAGATTGTTATATAAGGGATACTGTGTCTAGACAGGGCAGCAGCTGATATGCATAAATTATATTACTTGCTACTCTCTGGAGGAAATGAGTATTGAGCTCAGATTTCCTAATGGTGAGAGTTATTCAGCATAGAAATGCATTGGGAAAGGACTTTCTGGGATGGCTTAGAAATTGAATAACTTATCATTTGGAGGGATATATTAGATTTATGTTTGCCCAAAGAGAGTTTGGATTAATATCATACTAAATCTTCCCTCATGACAAAGGCAAATGTTCTATTTATTTAGCAATGATAGTTTTTAGTGTAGTATGCATCTACAACTATTAACCTTAGATAAAGGAAACATAGAACAAGGTGATATATATTAGTTTTATATTTGTAGGTACCAGATGACCAAAACTTAATACCATAAAACAATACCCATTTATTAGCTTATAGTTCTATAGGTCAGAAGGCTGGTATGGCCTGACTCTTACCTCTGCTCAGTGTATCACAATGTTGAAATGAAGATGTTTCATAGACTGAGTTTTCATCTGGTGCTCAGGGGAAAAATAACTTCCAAGCTCATTCTTTTTGTTGTTCCCTGTGGTTGTAGGACTGAAGTCATCATTTCATTGCTGGTGTCAACCAAGAGCTGCCCTCAGCTCCTAGAGGCTACCCACATTCCTTGCCAATTTGCCATCTCCATCTTCAAAGAGGCAACAGTTGTCAAATCCTTCTTGGGTTTCAAATCTCTGACTTATTCTTCTATAATCAGCCAGAGAAAACTCTCAACTTTTAAAAGGCTCTTGTGATTGGGTTAGGCCCACCTGAATAATCTATCTTTCTTAGAGTCAACTGCGTCTTATATCATAACTTAATCATAGGGGTATTATCTGTTTTATTCAAAGTCTCAGGGATAAGGATAGGAAATTTAGAGAGGACTATCATAGGATTCTGTCTACCACAGTGATATTTTTTATAGCTCTTCAAATACATATAGTGTTACTAATACTTATATAATTTGAATATTAGAATGGGATTTCTACAAATAGTAAAGTTGATCAAAATTTAAAAAGTATTATATCAAGAGAAATTAAATATAATTTAGTCAATATTTTATATATAAAGAAATGAACTGAAAATGTAATTAAGGAAATTAGCTATGTGGTACTCAGTTCTAGCCATTTAACCCATCCTGCAGGGGTAAAATTTTAATTACCTACTTACAGTGTTCAAAAGTAAAATAAAATACTTTTATTACACAATTAAGCATTTACTGAATGAAAGATTATTTGATGATCTATACAGTATTTGCCATAGAGAAATAATACAGCCAATGTTTCTAGTACATAGAATAGAAAAAATAAATTAAAAGTGTCAAAGAGACAACCTGGTCAATTTGAATAGCATCCATCATATGCTACTAAAATAATAACATTTATATTAAATTCAGGGATTGAAGAATAAACCAGAAGAAACTCCTGGTTTGCCTCCCGTATTCAACTTTGGAGAAAAATGAGATCCAGAGTAGTTGTAACTTACCCAACAAGATATAATCATTTGATGTATGAGCTGAGAATAGTATTTCACATCTTTGATCCTAGAACTGTGTTTTTTCTGCTACCCCTTAACCTAACTTACATCTATTATTGTCTGTTATGCCATCATCTTGAGTGGTCCCTAAGCACTAGTGTGCATATCTGCCCAGTGTCTTCCTCTGCCTTGAAAATAACACATGAAGTAGTCACTATAAACCAAATTAAAGATGAAAGGGGACAGTGCAAAAGCAACATGATGAACAAGGATCCTGGTTATGTCAGTGAGGCATAGCAAAAAACATCCTGGGCTCAGAATCAAGAATATTGGATACAAGCCTTGGGTCTGCCAGTGATTGACTGTGGGGAAATTACTGAATTTCTTAGACTCTGAGTTTGTTCACTAAAAAAATAATAAAGTTCTCTGCCTCACAGAATCTAAAATAAATAAATTTTGAGAATTTATTTAGATAATATATGTGAAAGTAACAAAAAACAAAGTCTAATATTGCATTGATATCATCATTGATACCAGGCAATGAACCCCATGAACAATTATGAAAGTATGGTAAAAGGTGGAAGATTAAGCATGATATTAAAGTTCAGAGTAAGATTTTTAACAAGACTTAATTTTATGTTTATTGTACAAAGTGAATCATGTATATGTGTTCTACATAATTTCTCCACAGAAGATGGCAGCCAGAATTAACTCTTACAGCTCACCTTAGTAGGCAAAATCCTCTCTCAATAACTATCAGCACAATTCCATGAATTCTGATTCTATAGAATATGGTAACCAACACTGCTGGAATTACTCATGTAGGCCATGGGCAGTGATTTTACCATCTGGATACAATCTCAGAAAATTTAAGCCAATAAAAAATCCTTCATCCACACCAGAGGATTTTTTATTTATTTTTCTTACCTGTTGGAGTTCTTAAGTATAAGACAAAAATTTTTGATGGCCACCATTTCATCACAACTTGAAGGACGCCCTTCTTCAAGTGAAAATTTGTACATTTTAGAAACTGATTGGCTTATTAAAGCAGTTATAGAATTGTGGTGATGGAAAGAATCAGAAACCATTCTGTTCAACCTGGTCATTTTACAGGTGAGAAAACTGAGATGCACAGTTTAATTTATAGAAGAAGGTTTCCAAAGTCCAGGAATCTCTACTCAAAACTGAATGTCTTTTCTAATATATCATGCAAATTTTCAAGCACATATAGTTTCACCATTTGATCCTAAAATATCATCCAACTTATCAGGATTGTGGAACTGAAGTATCAGTCGTTTTTTTTTTTTTAAAGAAATTCTGTCTGTTTAAATTAGTTATATTCATTAGTATCAGTTCTTGAAATCACCTTAGCTTTTTTTTTTTTTTTCCCCTTAATATATGCCTGTGAAGTAGCTTCTTCAGGTTTCTCTACAAAGATGTTTTTCAAACCTAGTTGCACATTGCAATCAACAGAGGAGCTTTAAGAAATACATGTGGATTTATCCTACCTCCAGATATTTTGATTTATTTCATCTGAGATGTGGTCTGGGTTGGATATTTTTAAAACTCCCTGGGTTTTAAAACTCCCTGAGTTTAAAACTCCATTGTGCATGGTCAAGAAAGTAGGTTGGGCTGGTGGTAGGAATCTAACCTTTCTGTGATGTAATAATAGCATATTTTTTTCTGTTTCTTGAGAATTCCTTTGTTAACTTACCAGATCATTAAATGGCGATATGGCTTATTTTGTTCCTATTTCAAATGTCTACTAAATGTCCACATCTTTGCTAAATACTAGTAATACAGACAAAATTAACATATAATCCCTGTCCTCAAGTAATATCCTGCCTTGGTAGGGTCAGATTAGGAGGCATTCATGTCATCAAAAATTATAAGACAAAAGGAGAAGTCTTAAGACAGAGGCTGATTTTGTCTACCGGCATAATTTATCAACAGTAACAATTATGCATGAAGCATTTCTATCTACATCCCAGTATTTTTCATTGAAATATAAGATATCCTTTTGTACTGAACAAATATAGGAAAACAGTTCTTGTAGGAGACAGTTGGCTTTTCAATTTTATTCAAATAACATGGATGGAGAACAGACTCCTTTATTCCCTTCATTGTGCTGGAAGTGTGTTTGCACTTGTATGAGTCATTGGAATTAAAGAATGGTCAATATATTCAAGAAAAACACTTCTGTGGATTTCTGAACACACCCCTTTTATTCCTCTCTCCTCCAGCAGCATGAATACTTCCCTCCAACAACATAATCATCCAAATTCCTGCCAACCCATTGGGTGGTATCTAGAAGGTGTATAAATAGCATTGAGGAACAGATGAGAAAATTTGTTTTCATAAATGACCTAGAGTAATTGAAAATATGAGTTCAAGTCTTTGTTAATGACAGGGATTGAAAAACCAAGCTCTTTCTAAGCAAAGTATTTTGTTTTTTTTAAATTTTATGTACTTATGAGGTATTTTCAAAGAAATATTTGAAAGAATGACACAAACAATCAATGAGAAATCAAAACACTTATTTTGTCTGTTTGGTGTTGTATTAGTCAGCCCAAGGAGAGCTGATGCAAAGTACCAGAACTCTGTTGGCTTTTATAAAGGGTATTTATTTGGGATGGAAGCTTACAGTTACTGGGCCCTAAAGAGTCCAACTCAGGTACCATAAGAGGTACTTTCCCAAAGTCTGTTGCCACATGTTAATGCAATATAGCAGGCTATCTCTGCAAGGTTTCAGCCTTCCTCCTTCCTTTTAAGGCTCAGTGGCCCAAGCTTCTTCCAATCTCAGCTGTAAGCTGGCATAAGGCTCATCTCTCTCCTCAGGGCTCGGTTCTTTCTGGACTCAGCTCCTCTGATCTTTCCACATAGTCAGTTGTTTACTATCAGGCTCATCTCTCCTCCCAGGGCCATGTCTATGGAGCACTCTCTCTTCCTGTGTATCTGCTTCTGTGTGTCTACTTCCACGTGAGTCTGTTTTATTAGCCAAGGGGGCTGGGACACATTTCTTTTTGGAATTCATAAATAATATCAAACTGCTATAGGTGTATATAACATTAAGAAACTATTAAATGTCAACCACAAATAATACTTGCAAATAATACGACTATGATTTATTACATAATAAAAACTCAGTGGTTGGGAATAAAAAAAAAATCCCTATAAGATGGTGTTTACCAGAAATTAGGAATAATATTCTTGGAGAAAGAACTAGATGAAGCTCTGTGATTTAGGATCATTCTTGTTTCCTAGCTACCAGTGTGGCATCTGGCAGATTTGGTTCTAGAATAGATGAAGAGATATCATTATATTGTCAGCTAAATATGTACTTGCCATTTTTCTCCATTCCAAAGTACTTAGAATCTGATTTTAGTGTTGTTCTTCCTTTGTAATTTATTTTATTGCTTTTTAAAAAGCAGTTGGAAAGTGTCATATACAAATGTTGGTTTGATGATATTAATAATAAAGTGACCCATAATAATTTCCTTATTTCACTTTATGACATTCTCAACTGAGAATTTTATGATTAATAGACACTTGATCTTATAGTCAATGAACACATAATAAATATTTTTGAATAAAAATATAAAAGCAAGTTTGATATCTTGTACGATAATTAAAATCCCATTTATTCTTTAATAGCTTTATATGTGTATAGAATTTATATGTTAAATTTCAAAGGATTTACTAAGGTAGGATATTAACACTAATATTTTATGGCTTGCAAATGGCTCAAATTTGGCAGTAACTACCATTCATGACAGAAACCACTTAAAACATGGTAGTGGTTGGTAGATCAGCCATCTATGTTCAATTTAAGTTACCATTTGAAATTAAAATCAGATGCTTTTCCAGCACAAAACTGAGAATTTCCATCACTAACCTCCATGTACATTTAGGTTGGAGTATAACATTCTAATAACTTTGGGCATACTGGTGTCAAGAAGTTGTCAAAAATATCTCATCCTAAATTTAAAAATGACCACTCAATATTTCATCATTGGAATGGAAAGTGTTGAGCTCTCTTAAATATCTTATCATTGCATCTATTATTTTAGCCAATAATATGTGTGGTGGCTTGGAACTATGTACACCTGAAAATCATGTTTTTAAAGTTAATCCGTCCCTGTGAGTGTGATCTCAGAGTAAATAGAAACTACTGATGAGGTTATTTCAGTTAAGGTGTTACTCAGCCCAATCAGGATGGGTCTTAATCCTACTACTGAAATTCATTACAAGTGGAATGAAATTCAGACACAGGGAGAGAAAAGCCACAGGGAGCACCCAGAAGCTGCAAGTTAACAGAACCCGAAAGAGAGAGAAAAGTCAGGAGAAGCTGCCATGTGCATTGCCACGTGACAGAAAAGTGAAGGAACAAATATTGCCAGCAGCAAGCCTTAGGAGAAAGAATTGTCTTGATGATTCCTTGATTTTGGACTTCTCATAACCTCAAAGCTGTGAGCCAATAAGTCAACCCACTGTATGGTATTGGCTTTAGTAGCTAGGAAACTAAAACAATATATTTCAAGATACAGATACAAAATAAGAGTCAGAATTTTTCATTATAATGGAAAAGTGGAGTAAGTACAAACTTTTGCATCATTCTTTTCAGATCTATTGCTAACCAGTCATTCATAAACATGATTAGGTAAGAATACGAGTATTTTTATGACAATTTTATTTCATCAAGTTTTATCTATATACATAGATTGAAGTTATAAAATTGAAAAAAGGCATTTAATTGTTTTCCTATTTAAAGTAATTAATTTCCATATCTGCAGAGTTAAATCATTTGGCTTTTCATGCTATAAAAATGTATTAAGTTGGGGAGCAGGTGTAGCTCAGTGGTTGAGCACCTGCTCCCGATATATGAGGTCCCAGGTTCAATCCCAAGTACCTACTTAAAAAAAAAAAGTCATATAAATTATATGACAAGTCCTGTGCTAGACTCTAGGTATGAACTGGTGATATAAACAGCCATGGTGTCTGCCATCATGGATTGGTATTGGGAAATTACCAAATTATTACAGAAATTATTTAACATATAACAATGATAAGTTTCTGTGAAGAACTGGTGTGCTGTAACAAAGTTTCCTGACCTGGTCTGTGGAATTCAGGAATTCTCTCAAGAAATTAAATATGACTTGAGGAATAACTATTCTTTATAGTTGGAGAAATTCCAGGATATCCTAGACTGAAGGAACAGCTTTAGTGAAAGCCCTGTAGTGAAAAAGAGCAAGACTTATTTTGAGGAACTGAGAAAATGCCAGTGAAGCTGGAGTGGAGAGAGGAAGGGTGGATGATGTAAAATAAATCTGGAGATGTAGGCAGGGGTGAAACAATACAACACATTATAATCTATATGAAGATACCAGTCTTTATTCTCAAGACTAGGCCTGAAGATGTTGAAGCGTTTCTAAGTAAGGAAGAAAACATAATGCAAGTTTAACTTTTAAAACATTACTTTGATGATGTTATGAAAAAACAGATTAAAATGTAGTTAGAGTGGATATGAAGAAACCAAGTAGTAGGCAATTCAGAAGTCAAGCTTACAGAAAAATGGATGCCTATATTAGGGTTGTGAAAGGGTAAAGAAGAGTAAATGCATTAAAGAGGTATTTAGAAATTGTAGATTGAAGAATTGATTGAAAATGAGAGTAAAGGAAGAATCTATTTTAAGTTTCTGATTTATACCACTAGAATTTGGATGATCATTGTATTGAGATAGGAAACCCTGGAAGAAAACCAGGTTGTGGGGAAGGGTTTGCTTTGTCTGTTCACTGATTTGTGTTGTTTTTGTTTTGGTTGGGGAGAATTTATGAATTTGGTTTTGGCCAAGTTAAGTAAGAGATGCATCTGAGATATCTACCTGGAACTCATCAATAAGTGGTTTTATATACTGGCTTGAAATTCATTGAAATTACCTGGACTAAATATGAACACTTGGTAAATTTGGAAGTCATTGGTGTCTAGTTGGTAGCTGGAGCTTTCGATTTATATGGGAGAGAATGAGAAGGCAAGAGAGCCTGTGGTCTAGCCTTGAAGAACTCTAACATTTAGCAGTTGGGGTAGAGGAACCTGAGGGCTGATCTAAGTGTTAGGAGGATAACCAAGCGTTTACTTATTATAAAGGTAAAGAAAAGAGAATGTTTGAAGAAGGAGGAGTTGATAAAAAATGTTGAAAACCAGCTGAAAGGTTAGGTTGGCAATAAAATTTTTACTGAAGTCTATTATACAAAATCAGGCCAAGAACTCAGGGTTGACAAAAGTCTGACTGTTGAATTTGACAATGTGCAGGAAGATTGTGTTTTGTTTTGTAAATTAATGGGAGATAGTTTAAGATTCTAAAATTCTGACAAAAAAGATCCAAGTGAGAGTGAGAGTGCAGAGTAATTGAAATATTTATATATATATATAGTGTTCACTATATTTTTCCATTCTTCTTTCCAAGTATGGAACCAGGCTTTGACTGTTGCCAGAAAGTTATAGGAACAAGGCCATAAACAAGCTGGATAATTATTGCCAAGGATAAACATACTGTGGCTAATTGTCTACTTTTTCTCACCAGAAGTGAAAATTACCTTTGTTCTGCTTGTAGACCCAGTCAGTATTCTTTCCTAATAATTGGTCTAGATCCTCCAATATTCAGTGAAATTCATCTGTACATTTTCCTTTGGTATTATTTTCTACATTGAATCATAGCAAAACAGTGTGTTTTGATTTTGTATCAACTTATTCAACACATCCTGCCTTGACCTTTTTTGGGGGGTACTTTTGTCCAGTCAGGATTTTATGAGATATAGTACATTAGCATTCAAAACTTTAGCTGCCTATTTTCAAGTAGTACTAGTTTAAAGGGTTGTGTTGCTAATGGGCAGGAAAGAGATGCTTAACTCATGAAACAGACTAGCCAACCTCCAAGCAGCTGAATCTTAACTGAGAGATTCAGCAACTCAAGTTGTTCTCTGCCAGCGCATGTGATGCCCTAATTTTGTAGTTAATTGGTTTATAATAAGCTTATTTAACATCACATCTTGAACTAGTATTTAGATCTTCCAACATTCAGAACATTATTCTGATATATTTAGTTGTTATTCTTGTACATTAAGAGTAAAAATGTAGATTATTGAGTTCAATGCCCCAAATTCTATAAGAGATAAAAATGATACTTCTATATTTATATATCTATACTATATAAAACATATATTTATATATGCTATATTTTCTTGTAATTTACTCTTCCATACCCTGAGTACATTTGGAATTAAATGTTCAATATTCATCTCATCACTAGATTGTAATCTCAATGTAGATCACTATATCATTTTAGCACAATACTCACAGTGACTTATAGTATCTGGGAAATAGTAAACCCTAGGCAATATTTTTTGAATGAATGAGTGGATAGATAAATTATATTTTCAATTGAAATAATTTTCCCTGTTCTCTAAAGTGCCATAATATTTCCCAAACAAGCTACAACTATTTTTTTTATTTGAATCCCTATCATTTCCTTTATTCATTCATTTAACAACTTGGTCTTTGCCAAGCTTAGTGTTGGTAGCTGCTTTCACAATTCGCAACATAGTATGCATTCAGATACTTGGAAACCTATTGCATAGACTGCCAAAGGAAATGTCTGGACTCAGAGGATGTTTGGCTGTGTAAACAGTAGCTTCCACCTTTCCATGTGTCTTAGAAAGAAATTTAGAGGAAATTGCAGTAACTATTTGACTGCAAATATGTTTTAGTGATTATATTTAAGGAGAACTACACTGGCCAGGGGTAGCTATAAATAAGGATTTCTGGGAAATGTTCAACAAGACCACATGTTTGGATCAAATAGTCTTGTTATACAAAAGAGAGCTTGCTGGAAAGGTACCCCAGCCAGGAGAGTCACTTACTGGTGGCTGCTATTATTAAAGTAGAAATAGTAAAGAATTTTTTATTTAGTGTATGTAGATCATTCTTGCTATTTATGGGTACACAGTTGGACCTTTCCACTCAGGAGAAATGCCACCTTGATCCACTTAAAGGAATAGCTATGTCTTATATTGGTTTCTTTATTTGTCAGATCAGAGAACAGATGAATTATAATTTACTGAGATCAGAGTTCCTTGCCAGGGTTTTACATATCTTCTCACATTTGGTACTTTAAAAATTTCTATGCAGCAACTCATAATGGTTCTTCATAAAGATGAAAAACTTGAGACTCATAGATTTCAATTTTCCCAAGCCACAGCACTACTAAATTGTGAGGTCACAATTTGATTCCAATTCACTGAGAATCAAAATTTCAGGATTATCTTTTATGCCGCATGGACCAAATAGTCACATAACCACTCATAGCCACGTCTTTTCCATTACATTGAACATTCCATTAAAGAAAATGTAAGATTGTAAGAAAGTAAGTAAATAAGTGTATAGTACCTCATATCCAAGAAGGGTTTAATTCAGGAATGAAAGGATGGTTTAATATTAGGAAATTTGCCAAAACAATGTATTTCATCAACGAATTAGAGAAAATTAAGAAAATAACACAAAAAACACCATTTCCCACAAAAAACATTTGATTAAACATCAGCAACATCCATTCTTGGTAAAACCCAACAAAAGAAGGAAATTTCCTAAACATAAAACAATTATTAGCCATAAGTTGTTCATGTATTTTTTTTAATGTTTATATACTAAAGATGTTAGTCTGGAAACAAGTTGGGGTAATTTCTATTACCACTACTATCCAAATAAACTTTGAAATTTCTACCAAATGCAAGAAATCAAGAAAAATTAACCACACTAAATAATTATAAAGGAAGGAATGCTATCATAATTATATTCAAATGATATGAATGTACTCCTAGAAAATTCAAGGTACTTAACTAAAAATCTATTACAAACAATAAGAAAGTGTCATAAGGTGACTAGATACATGATAAATAAATGAATTTCAATAGTTTTTCTTTGTAGTAAAAGTAATATTATAATTGAAATTAAAAACAACATTCTGACAAAGAAGAATTAATAATATCAGCATATAAAACTGAAAAAGGGTATTCCTTGAAGATTTGAATTTCTAGAATAACATGAAAGACAAATAAATATCAAATATCAACAATAATTCCAACATGTTGAAACTATTAAATAATGCTCTGATTTCCAGTAATTTTAGAACTTTAAAAAAAAAAAAATATTAATATAATTTCAACCCTAGAGTAATTTTCCAAGAATAGTTAATAGAAATGTCAGATTCTCTTCAGCAATTGTTTACATTTACCTGAATTTGCTTTATCATTCCCTCTCTGTCAATTTGTCCTTCTGTCCCTCTCCCCATCTCTTCTTCCTTCCTTTTCTCTCTTTCTGTTTCTCAAACTTTTTTCAGAAACATTTACCATTTGAGAGTAAATTGGAGATATAGTGCTCCCTTACCCCTGAAAAATATCAATGTACATATTCAACAAACAAGAACATTTCCTAAACAACCACAGAATGAGTATTCAATATTAAGAAATTTAAAATTGATACATTACTCTTATCTAATTCACAGTCCATATTCAAAGTTCATCAACAGTCTCAAAATAAGGAATGATTCCTTAACTTTTTATTTTTAGGTCCAAGAGTCAATCCATGTTCATGATTGCATTTTAGTGTCATCTCTCCTCAGTCTTTTAAAATCTGAACAGTTCCTCACCTTTCTTTGCACTTCTTGACCTTGGCATTTTGGAATTGATCAGGCCAATTATTTTATAAAATGTTCCTCAAATTTTGGTCTTGTCAGATGTCTCTTCATGATTAATTTTAGGTTATGCATTTTTCCCCTGAAATACTATTAAAGTGCTGTTTTGCCTTCTCAGTGCATCATATCAGGAGGCACATGCAGACTGTTTTTCCCAATATTGATGTTAACTTTGTTTACTTGGTTAAGGTGACCTCCACCAAGATTCTCTATTGCAAAGTTACTATTTCTATTCCTTTATAATTAATAAGTAACTTCTGTGAGATACTTTGAAACTACATAAATATCTTGATCCTCAGATTTTTACCTAATAGTTTCAGCATCCGTGTGATCCTTTCTTCTGTATTTTTTATGTGGCATAGTACTTACTGTAAAGAAAATATTTTCTTTTTTCCTCATTTTCTAATTGTTTAATTAATATCAGTATGGATTCTTGGATTATTATTTTATCCAATGTGTTATAATTCATTTAAATCATTGTATTGGCTGCAATATTCCCTTATTATGCTTTTAATGCCTTTAGGATCTGTTGAAATATTTCTTCTTTCATTCTTGATATTGGTAAGTTGTTCTCTCTTTCTTTTGCTTTTTCTCCTTGATAAGTCTTGCCAGTTGTTTATCAATTTTATTAACCTTTCCAAGGAATCAAATTCGGCTTCATTCACTTTGTCCTTTTTAAATTATTTGTGGTACAATGAGTTATATACCTAATAAACACATGTCATTAATCTTACGTATTCCTGTGCAGGTTAACTTGTAAATAGGCCCTCTTGGTGCTTTTTCAGTTTGGACATGGCCCAACTGAATGAGAGAGATTTTCTAAAAAGAAGAAACCAGAAGCCACGGAGAGGCCGCCCTCCCCCACAAACCGGAAGTCAGAGGGAACCGAAGAGAAAGGAGTGGACACTGTCATGTGAAGATTCCAGAGATACTACAAGGAAGCACAGTGATTGCCCTGTGGGCAAGTAGCACCAGAAAGTTACCTGGGGAAAAAACTTGGCCCTGTCAATGCCTTGACCTTGATTTCTGACCCTGAGCCAATAAATCCCTGTTGTTGAAACTGTCAAAAAAAAAAAAAAAAAGAACTACTCCTGACAATGTTACACAGGAAAAGATGACTTTATCCAGGGCGATGTATAGTAGGTGAAAGAGAGCAGAACTGAACTCCCTTGAAAGGAAACAAAGGACAGCAAGCTTTTTAAGGTCTGGGTGTGGTTTGGAGGAAAAGCACTGGAAGATGGTAATGGGTGTTGATCACTGGGATGGATAAGAGATTTACTGAGGCAGCACTGAGGATGGATTGGATTAGAATGTTTTCCTTTGCGGTAATTAGGCTTCCTGGAGTCTGGGATAGCTGGGAGAGAGGAAGAGGGAGATAAGGAACTGCTTAGGAGTTTCTCAGGCGCCTGGCTAGGCAGGGTTTGAGGAAAAGGGGAGGAGGAGGTCAGAGTGAGATTGATAGTTAAAATAATTAGGGTCTGTAGTTGTCTTTTTTCCTGGTTTTTCCTCCAGTATGAGTGGTTTTTTTCTGTAGTCCCACAGCTGCCAACTTTGTTTCAAGGTAGTCAGCTTGTGGGAGGGAGTGGGAAGGGGTGTGTATCGAGTAAGTCTGGCAGCTTGGTAAAGAGAAAGAAAAACAGTCTTGGCCAAAGCTAACACATTTTGCTGTTTTTGTCATAGCAGCCCGGCAAATTAAGACACTGATTTTTTTCCCTCTCTAATCATCATTATTTTCTTTATTCTGCTTGTTTTGGTTTTAAATTGCTCTTCTTTTTCTAGTCTCTTAATGGAACAGTCTTGGATAATTGATTTTAGACCATGTTTCTTCTCTAAACATTTAAAGCCACAAATCCCTCCAACTGCTCTTTTAAATATAGAATACAAATGTTGTATTTTCATTATCATTCTGTTTGAACTATTTTCTAATTTCCTTTGTAATTTGCTTTTGTTCTGTGGGCTATCAGTGTGTTGAATTTTGAAATAATTTTTATAATTAGAATATATTATTCTATATATCTTATAGCTATTTATAATTCAATTCCACTATGATCAGAGACATGCTCTTTAAAAATTTAATTTTTTGAACTTTATGGAGACTTAATTTATGGTCCAAGGTATGGTCTATTGTAGGGTCCTTTTCTGTGTGCATGTGAAAATAATGTGTTTTTTTTTCCTACTATTATCAATTAGTTCAAGTTGATTCATAGTGTTATTCAATTACTTTATATATATGGTTGGATTTTGGCTTAATCTATCAATTATTGAAAGACATTTGTTAAAATTTATAACAAAGATTATAAATTTGCATATTTCTTTAAGTTCTGTTTTTGCTTCAAGTATTTTAAATATCTGTCATCTGACACATATACATTTAGGATTGGTATGCCTCTATGATGATTAGATACTTTTATCACTATAATGCACCTTTTCATCCATGGTAATAGTCCTTGTCTTGAAGTCAATCTTGTCTGTTATTAATATAGCTATTCTAACCCTCTTTTGATACTGTTTGTATTAGGTCCTTTCCCATCCTTTTTCTTTTAACCTGAGACCCTTATATTTAAAAAGAGTTTTTGATGATAGCTTTTTGATCCAGTTTGACAAACTCTATTGTTTAATCGGAGTAATACATCTGCTTACAATTAATGTTTATTATTGATATCATGGATATTAGACTAGCATTTTGTTATTTTTTTCTATTTGTCCCATATGTTTTTTTTAAAAAAACAAGTTCCTCCAACTCTGCCTTCTTTTAGGATATTCCAATATTTTTTAATAAGTCATTTTTCTTCCTCTAAGAGTTTTTCAGCTGTAACTATTTACATTACTTTTAGTGGTTGCTTTAAGTTTTGCAATATGCATTGTTCACTTTAGAATTAATATTTTTACACTTTAGATAATGGGTAATAACTTTGTAACAGTAAAGCTCCTTTTATCTGGTCACTGCCATTGTTGACATGTATATTAAATCGACTTAGTGTTTTTGTAAGCCCCACAGTAGGGTGTTGTTCTTTTCACTTTAAACAGTCATATATCTTTTAAAGAAATTATGATGAGTCTTTTTACATTCTTTCATATTTATCAACATATTTACCTTTCTAGTTCTCTATAATTTTCCCTAGAGATCCAGATATTCATACGGTTTCTGTTCCCTTCATCCAGAAGAATTTTCTTTTAGCTTTTCTTTTATTTCTGAGCCACTGGAAATAAATTTTCTCAATTTTTGTTAATCTGAAACTGTCTTTAACGTTTTCTTTCATATATGTGGGATATTTTCACTGTATATAATATTTGGAATGAGGGCCATTTTTTTCTGATAAGAAGTCACCTTCATATTCATATTATTTTTCCCCTGAATGTAATGTGTCATTTTCTTCAAGCTACATTCAATATTTTCTCACAACCCTTGCTTTGTTGGCAGTTAGATTATGATATTCTTAGGTTGGGTCCCTCTGTATTTACATGGTCTGTGGTTCACAGAGCTTCTTTTATCTATGTGTTTATGTTTTTCAGTATACTTGGGAATCTTAGGTGACAGTTCCTGTGAGAGTAAGTCAAGGTGTTATCTGGAGAAAAAGCATCCCGGGCACATCAGAAAGTCAGTGCAGAGGCCCTAAGGTAGTAGCATTCATGGAATGGTTGACAAAAGAAGGAGGAAGACTGTATGACTGGAGCTGTGAGTAAGGGTGAATGCAGCTGAAAAAGTTAGAGAAGTCAGATCACAGAGGATTTTTCAGACTTTTCTAAGAACTTTGGCTAGTAAAATTTAAGTGGAGAACAATTGGAGGGTTTGATTAAAAAAGTACTAGTGACCTTTTTATTTTTAAAATTTTTATTTTAGTAACATATATACAACCTAAAATTTCTCCTTTTAACCACATTCAGATATACAATTCAATGGTGTTAATTATATTCACAAGGTAATGCTACCATTACCACTATCCATTAACAAAACTTTTCCATCACCCAAAACAGAAATTCTAGTGACCTTCAAAGATTTGGCTTCTATATTGAGAATATGTTATGATTGGGAGAAGGGTAGAAACAGGAAGACCAGCTAGAAGGCATTTGTCTTGACTTAGACAAGTTATGGTACAGGGTAGCATTGGTGGTGATGAGAAATAATCAGATTCTCAGTATATCCTGAGAATAGAGCCAAATGGATTTCCTGACAGATTGAATGTGGAGGAGGAAAAGAGAAGAGTAATGAATGATTTCAAGCATTTTGATCTGAGAACTGAAAGGATGACTTTGTTCTCAACTTAGGGAAAACTTCAGTATATTAGGTTTGAGTGGGAATAGGTCAAGTGTTTAGTATAGGATTTAATAAATTTGAGAAAACGAATAGCCAAAATGAGATATCAAGTAGATAGTTTTACATACATGTCATAGATTCAAGAGAGAAGTCTGGGTTGGAAATATAAATTTGGATGACATCAGTGTATTAATGACATTTTTAACCATGAGACTGGATAAAATCAGCAGAGTAGTGACTTTAAACGGAGAAAAGAATTAGGACCCAGAACTGAAAAACAGGGTTCAGGATTGGGGTAAATGAGAGGAGGAAACAGTAAAGTAACCTAAGGATGCTATTGAGGTATGAAGAAAAGGAAGAATGATGTGCTAAAGTCAAGTAAAAGAACTATATCAAGCAGTAGAGAGCTCTCAGCTGTGCTAAATATTCCTGATTAGTAAATTAAAATAAGGACTGCAAGTTGAAAATTGGGTGTAGTAATATAGAGGTCATTACGGACCTTGACAAAGGCAGCTGTGGTGGAGAAATAGGAGTGAAAGCTTGAATAAGTGACATTAAAAGAGTATAGTGAGGAACTGGAAAAAGACCTTGAATAAAATTGGGAAAAAGTAAAGACAAATGAGTTTATGTGGCTAAGAGACTTCAAAATGAGTGGGGAGGTCATCCCAGAGGTAACGCTTATGCACATCTCAGCAGGATCTAATAGACTGCCAAAGTGAATACTACCCCAAATAGTGGGCCTCCTGGGGGCTCTGGAGACACCCAGGTCCTATAGTCAGGGCAGATAACTTCAGAGTTAGGTGTCTTGCCAGTGGGCCCTACTTTGAAGTTTGTGCCCCTGAGAGTGACAGAATTGGACTCAGTTATGGCTTCCCTACACATGGCTCATGTGTACCTTCTATTTAAACCTATACTTGGTGCTGGAATTTGCAGGTGTATGTCCAAGAGACTGGAATCTTTGGGATGTCCATGTTCCAGTTGGGCCCTGAGCCTCAGTGGAGTTGCAACACCTTCTCTCCAGTTCATTGGACTCACCCAGGACAACTAACAAGGAGGTGAGGATTGACAACTACTATGCCAAGGAAACGAGAGAGCCTACAACTGCAAGCAGAGAGGCAGAGAGTCCCAGCCATCGGTTGTATGGGATCGAAGCCCCCTCTTAATTAGAGGTGGAGTGGACATCACCATCCCCAAATCCTCAGGATTGGGGAATGAACTATGGACTAGAGTGGACTTAATGGTATTCTACTATAGACTTATTGTGATTCTAGCAATGGAAGAAATTACAACATTAATGTGGAGGGAGTGACCACTGGAGGCTCTGGGGGCAGGGACAGGGAAAAACAGATGTAATACGGGGGCTTTTTTGGGACTTGGGAATCATCCTGAATGACATTGCAATGACAAATATAGGCCATTTTATATCTTCCCATAACCTGCAGAATTGTGTGGGAGAGAGTGTGAACTACCATGTGAACTATGGTCCATGCTCAGTGACAATGCCCCAGGATGCATTTATCAATTGCAATGAATGTGCCACATTAATGAAGGATGTTGTTTATGAGGGAGGATGTGGGAGGTGTGGGGAGTGGGGCATATGGGAATCCCTATATTTTTTGTGTAACATTTACGTAATCTAAGTATCTTTAAAAAAAAAAAAAGAGTATAGTGAGGGAAGCCGATGTGGCTCAGTGGTTAAGCGCTAGCTTCCCAGATATGAGGTCCCAGGTTCAATCCCCGGCCTCTGGTACCTGAAAAAAAAACAAACAAACATATATATATATATATATGGAAGAAAGTTGGAGTTACTGAGTATACTGAGTGTAGATAACTTGATTAAGGATAACTCTTGAGAAGGTGCAAAGAAGAACAGACAAAGAAGGATGTTGACAGGGTAAGTGAGGTCATGGAAAGGTTATTTCTTCAAGTGGGAGAAATTGTAGCTTGTTTGTGCACTGATTGGAATACATAAGAAAGAGAGAAGGAGAAATTGGTGGGGTTAAGCATTTTAGTAGGGAAGAAGGAATGAGATTCAGTGCATGAGTAGAAAGACTGAATTATGAAGACAGAGTATGTGGGTGCAGATGCTGATTGGTAAATTAGATTTTAGATGTGGGAACTTGAAGTTTTCTTCTGCTTTCTTTTATTTTTTCAGTGAAGTAGGAAGTTATATCCTTGGCTAACAGTGAAGATGTGGAGAAGATGTTGGGGGTTTGAGGAGATTGGAGGGTGTGAAGTCATTTAAGGGTGTGTGGAAGGTACAAACATACTAAGCAAAGTATTAGGTTTGCTATTGACATGGGAAAAACAAGAGGGCTAGCGGTTAGTCTAAAATTCTTTCTACTAGAGTAAGTCTGTCTTGTGCCTTGGCCCTTTCCTTGTCTCTTCTCAACAAATTATTTTGTTACTTCTTTCACCAAATCAATAACCATAATGTGCCCAGTCCCTCATTCTTCTTACTCTCTTTCACAAGCCATCTGCCTTTGATTTGAAATTGTCTTTTTATCTCTTCCTCCACTATTTTCTCCGGGTCTTGTCCCTGTATCCCTTGTGCTGGTGTTCACTGCGGGTGACAGATCAAGTCACATTTCTTAAGAGATAAAGGGACTTATTGGCTCATGTCATAGGCCAGATGTGAGGAGGGTTTCAGAATTAGTTATCCTACAGACTCAATGATATCATCACAAATCTAGTCTATTTTGGTTTCTCCCTCTGCTGTCAACTCTGCCAAGTTCAACTAAGGGTTTCTCAACTCGGGGAAATTTTGCCCCCCCAGGGTATATTTGGCGATGTCTGGGGACATTTTGATTGTTGCTACTAGAGGGGTGCTACTGGAATCTGGTGTACAGAGACCAGAGATGCTGTTAAACATCTATAATATGCAGGAAAATACCCCACAACAAAGAATTTCTCCAGTTCAAAATGTCAATAATTTGAGGCTGAGTAACCTTGGCATAAGTCATTGATTTAGGACTAGATACTTCTTTATTCACAACCAGTGTGGGAAAGAGGAAGTGGGCTGTGTTTTTTCTGTAGCTCATTTTTAAGAGTGAGGAAATTCCTAGAACACTTTGAATACTTGATTTCATGTCTTATTGGCCCAAACTGAGTAAAGGGCTCATTATTTGATCCATTCACTGGCAGAGAGTTATGATGGGTGTCTTAGATAAATCAGAGCCCAATTTTGATCACAAAACTGTTCTGACGCTGCTTGCTGTGGTCAGGTAACCTGGATGTTAGGAAGTCAAACACAGTTATTAGACCTGCTAAATTTTTAATCCATGCTAATAAAGTTATGGATAAATAAGGTCTTATGGAATTAAAAGGATATTTCTGTTTCACGGTGTTTGGAGATTCAATTCTCTGATTTTATTTTAAAGAGCTGTGGAGTGTGCAAGAAGGCCAAGATACGATAACTTGATTATCCTTCCCTTTATAGCTTAATCAGCAGTAACATTTTCTTAGGCTCAGGTAAGTGGATTCATTACTTTAGCAAAAAAAGGTTAAGATGAAAAATAAAAATACTCCAGAAGAACAAGGACCAGATGTCCACTGAGATCACTTTCCAGATAAGAGCCAACTTGGAGCCTATGAGTAGGGCTGCACAAAGCAATCAATCAGCAGTTGCCTGGCAACCAAAACACCAAGAGCATCACCAACTAATGAGATGTGTAAGCAGTCAGGCCACTGTTCTTTCTTGTTCTTTTCAAATCTTGGTTAGAAGCAATTTAGTTTACTTGTATAATTAAAAATAGTACACTTTAATGTTTAATGGTAGGATTTCAGAACTATGGCAGAGAGGTAGGAAAATTTAGGGCAGTTGGAATTTGTGTATGTGTGTTTGCACATGCACATACACCTCTCAAATCAACACAGATATTAAGAGACTTGAGTTCTAGTCACACTTTTTTCATGAATCAGCTGGGTGGGCAAGTCAATGAACCCACGCATTGCTCATTTCCCTCTTTTATAAATAAGAGGCTTTCACTAGAAGTTTTCTAATGGCTCTGCTTTAGCATTCTCACAGTCTATGGACAAAGCATTTAGTTGCCTATATATCGCTGAATGCTTCTGAAGAAAGAGTGCCCAGAAGTTTATAAGCCCTCATCGAATTAAATTCCATTTGTTTTAAGAAGGCATTCATACTTCACGACTTATAATTCCCCTACAAGGCTACCAATAAAAGTTCACGCAATTTAACAAGCATTTATTGAAAGCCACTTCTGTCCAAAGGATACTGCTAGACATTAGGAAATTCATAGTTATATCATATAGGCAGACATGATTCAAATTCTAATCATTTTATATATTTATCTGTCATTTCACTGTAACTGTGGCATAGTATGTATATGTAGTATGGCATAATTCCACTGTAGAAAAGGCTTTTTTGTGTTCTTTTTCCTTGGAAGCAACTATTTATGTGAACCTAGCTTGACAAAATTTCACAGTATATAACCAAATTATTGTTAATCTGCTCAATGTCATCATTGGTGCTTTATAATAATTTTATTTTCCATGAAAGAATCTTAAAGGTCTTGAATACTATTTAGCACACTTTCCTTATATTTTGACATATTATAGCGTGATGTTTCTGAAGCTAGGCTATGGATTTGAATCCTGACTTTGGCATTCAGTAGCAGTGATCCTGTGTGAGATATGTAAAATGTCCATACCTTGTTTTCCTTATCCATAAAATGTGGGATAGAAATGACATCTACCCCACAGGGATGGTGTGAGGATTAAAGGGATTATTTCATGTGGTGTATGTCGAACAATGCCTGGCACCTTATAAAATCTCTCAAAACTTTATCGTTATCATTATTATTGGCATTTTCCCTGCTTTTATTTTATAATGCAAGGCAATGGAAAGTCAGAATTATTAACTGACATTGGCTTGACAGTGTTTTCACTTGAAATATTAATTTTATTTAGATATTTTTGCAATAATATGTAAATCAGGTATGGATTAATGCCATAATTTAGAAATCAAAGATGGATATAAGTTGAGCTTGAGTAATAATTTTGTTCAATGGTAGATTAGTATATGTAGGTGTGAACATTTGTCTTCCTACCAAGGCCAAAACCTTTAATTCTCTTATTTGTGTAAAAACTTGGGTTTTTGGAAACATAAATGAATGTCTCCATGAAAAAATCACGTTTTGAAATAATTATATACTTCACTCCAAAGCAGTAGGGAGAAGACACAAACTATGATTTAAAGGTGCTCCTTGCAGCTGGGCAGCTTGATTTGGAGGAGGAGGAAATGGGGGAATAGTTGATGCACTAGAGTCAATGGGTCAAGTACACATACTTGAGTTTGGTGTGTGGGTGGGTTGGGGGTGGCAGTTTGATATAGTTATGAATTCCAAAAATAGATATTGGATTATGCTTGTAAACTGGTCTGTTCATCAGGGCATGATTAAGTTATGATTAGGGCTTTGATTGGGTCACATCAGTAGGGCATTGAGCCCCACCCCTTGGTGGGTGGGGTCTCAAATATAAAAGACATGGCAAAGGACAGAGTTGGAGTTTTGAGTTGGAGTTCTGATCTTGGAGTCTTGAGCTAGAGCCCCAGGAAGTAAGCATACAGAGAAATTTGGTCGTGAAGAAGGAAAGAAGTCCCCGGGAAAAGAGACAAGCCGTTTGCCTGAGAGCCTACAGCTGGCCTTGTGGAAAGAACAAGCAGATGAACCTGGAGAGAATCAAGCCCTGGGAAGAGAGGAACCAGGAAGCTGGACCCCTCATAGAGTTGGGTCAGGGAAGTAACTTATACTTTATGACCTGGTAACTTTAAGCTTCTACCCCAAATAAATACCGTTTATAAAGACCAACAAATTTCTGGTATTGCATCAGCACCCCTTTGGCTGACTAATACAGGGACAGAGAGGAGAACCAAGTGTGAGAAGATGAGAAAGCATTATACTGTGAAGATCACAGTCAGAAGTTTTTTTGGGGTGAGTGGTATTGAGATAAGGCATGGTGTTGTGGTGTTGCCAAATGCAAGCTCGCAGTTGAGCCTCTCAAAAAAGGCAGCACCAGGAAGTGCTGATGTGTGCATTTGGGAACATTGGAATGATTCATTTTGTTTAGACCCAGAGACAGGATCAGAGCTGGAAGGAACCTAAAAATTCTGTCTCCAAAATTATCCAAAACAGATGATGGTTGTCTATGCTAATTATAAAGCTTCCCAAGGGAGACTCTCCACCATCTAATGAAACTTCAGGCTTTAAGTGACACCAATCATCTACATGTGTACATTTCAGAAATTAAGGCACATATGAAAACAATGGGATTTAATAAATTAACATTCACATCAAAGTGGGCAATCCTATTGTCTTTTTCTTTTGTTCTAGTTTTCAGTCATCAGTTTAAAATGAAAAAATGATTTTTCATTCCTTTGTTTTAAATTAAAGAATGCAGTGCACTTATACCTCCTTCATTTGTCCTGCTGGCTTTGATGTCTTGGCATTTGTTTCAAAAACTCAGTTTTAGAAATAAGCTCCTGGGCCAATTGTATCTGTCATTCTGTAGTCTTGATAATTGTTATGGGATGGAGAACCACAATGAAATGAAGGTGTTGCCTGTTCAGTCATCTTGAACTATTTTCCTACAGGGTTTTGCAGAAGAGGTGAGATGGAAAGAATAAAGAACAAATCAAAGGCCCAAATCAAGAAAATCAACAAATACATAAGAGTCAGAATAAGGTTAAAACCACATTGAAAGAAACTTTGGCCATGATTTTTTATAGATTGATTTCATAAAGTTAATGTTATATTCAAATATTGGTTTAGAATCTAGGCCATTCCTTTAGTGATGTTTATTGCTACCTTTGCAATAAGACTCAGGTTCAAAGCTTGGAGTTCTATTTACCTTTTCTGAAATTCTAGATTTAGACTACAAAGATAGGTAATGTCTCCAGAAGCCCATTTTAATACATTTCGTGAAAAGCCTTGGAAAGCAAAGACAGATAAGTCTTAAAGACATAAAAGCGTAGTGAATTTCCTTTGACTAGTGGCTAAAGACTGAGTAACCAGGGAATTGAATGATTCTTGCTCAAGAAAACTCCTAGTTGACATTTCTACCCTTATTCTTTTAATTCCGTTATCTGAAATGTGTTTCCTGCCACTGTACAGTTAATACCTTCACTCTGTGTTTCAGTCTATGATGGCAAACTGAGCATATACATGTACCTCCTTCAATCTAAAAACCTCATTGAATTACAGTAAAGATATAAAACAGACTGAGCCCCTGGGAATACAGACAAGAGAACGTTCCCTTACCAGAAAAGATTTGACAGATTTTTGTAACTGTGAATACGTAAAGGGTAATACTGATAGGGAAAAAGTCACATCTTGGAACAGGGACAGGAGTAAGAAGCTGTAGATGTGGGAGATGCTCTTCCTGGCTGTGCCCCAGATTCCCAGATTGGAGCTGACAGACATTGAAAGAGCAGAACTGGGCAGAGTCAGAGAACATATGTAGTCTAAGGTGGCTCCTCAGACCCCTATGTATGTTTGGGGCAGCATTCTATGACATTTATTCACAGATGGAAATCCAAGACTTCTACTCAAAGTTGGTAGTATACTTAGTGAGAGGTTGATCATAGTTGATCTTCCTTGAGATAAAGGGGAAAAAAAAGAAGAATCTGAAGGGATACCATATCTCTACAATGGTCCATGGAAAGGCAGCTCTCGCCAGGATAGAAAAGACTTCTGCTTGCAAAGCAACATATACTTTGCTTTGGCATTTGTGGAGGTCCTGAGCTAGCTACCTACTCCCAGGCCATGTATCATAAAAGAGAGCCTGATTTTCAGCAGGATTCATAAACATACATGGGGATCTCAGTCTGTCCCTTCTATTTAGCTAGAAATACATATACTACTGGAAAGGAAAAGCACCATTGCAATTTAGGCTGAGTAAAAGCAACTTCTACTCATAAAGAGGAATTGTTAGACAATACTTATTGTTTGAAAAATACTAACAGCTTGGGAGAGAAATATCAAGATCGACATGGAAATAATGCAAGAAAGAGGGAAGTTTTTAAAATTCTAAAATGTATCCTTAAGGATATTTAAGAGAATACATAATCTTTAAATCAAACCAGGTTTTTAGGAAATAAGAGCAATCATGGAATAAGAAATAATTCTTGAAAATTAAAAATATGCAGAATAAAATGAAAAATTAATAGTTCTAACTTAAAATTTATTCATTAGGAAATAAAGTTGAACAAATTGACCAGACCACAGAAAAAGATTTTTAAAAAGATGGAAAAGATTAATGGATATGGAACATGCAGAGACTCCATATTCTAGAATGTATGGCAAGAATAGAGAAAATGGAGTGGATGTGGCAGTAAACAGACACAATTAGTCGGGGAGGCCTCAGGGAGAAGAGATATTTGGGCAAGAAGGTAACTGTGAGTCTTGCAGATAACTTTGGGAAAAGCATTCCATGCATAGACGATTCCCCGAGCTGCGAATGTGCCTGGCTTATTGGAAGAACAGCAAGGAAGTCAGTGAACCTGGAGTTGAGTATAATTGGAGATGAGGTAAGAGAATTAATAGCCCAGCTTCTCTGGAGCCTCAATGATCATTGTAAGAAGCTCTAAGTTGAATGGGTAGTGAATGAGGGTTTTGAGCAGAATGGTGACACAATCAGACCTACTTTTTAAAAGGATGACACTGCTATTTTTTATTAAAATTTGTTTTTAAGTAATTTTTGTTTTTACTGCACAGTGGATTATACTTTCTGAGTCCTTGAGTATTTGAAACTGTCTTTCAGTTACCTCATTGCATGAGCAAAAATGTCTTGGCTCCTAAACTTTTCCCCTGAAAAACTCATAGATATTATGCTCTTTCCTTCCAGCATTTTGATGTGGTAGAGGAAAAATATGAGATAATTCTGATTTTTCCTTTTGTGTAGATAACCTCTATTTAATTTTTAAGAGAAGTTGCTGATATCATTTACCTTTGAACCTCATGTATTTGAAAAGAGATATATAAGCAGTGATCATTTACCATTAATTTTATTTCATACACTTAAGTTCCCCCTTTTTATAATAACAAAACATTTATTTAGGTCTTATCATATGTAATTATCTTATTTAATCCTCAGAACAATCTACAAAAGCAACTACTTTTTTTAACTCCATTTTACAAATGAGAAGATTTAGGCTAAAAGAAATCCACATCTTTGTCACAGCTCTCAGTATGGTGCACTCTGTACTTGATACCTCCTCCTGATGGCTAACTCTCCTTGAGGCTCAGTTGGAATGAGTCTTGTTCACAGTTGAGACTTGTTGCATTGGAAAGAGTGCAGTTCCATAGGGAATGAGACTAGGCCTGGCTATGGAGTCAGCATGATCACTGGGGGGAAAGGGAAGTTAGGAAGGAGATTAATGGACTCAGGGACTTTCTCTGCATAAGCCCAGCCCTCCAGAGGTACCAGTAGACCTCATCAAGCTAAGCCATAGATGTTGTGGTTCCTGAGGATAAAATGAACTCTTTTGATTTCTACAACAAGTCTTTCTTCACCTCAGAAAAGTTTTGTTTCTTATATATACAGCTCCAAACTTTTTTAGATAAAACTCTCTGAAATTATTTCCTAAGGCATATCTCCTGAGAAATATTTGATTATGAGTGGTGCCTGTTTAAGCATGTAGTGGCTCACAAGAGCTGGCTAGAAGAGCAGACCCTTTTAGACTTGGTGATGGTTAAGTTCAGATGTCAACTTGGCTAGGTTATGGTTTCTAGTTGTTTGGTCAAGGAAACACTGGCCTGATTACTATTGTGAGGGTATTTAGTGGAGTTAAATCTTTAGATGATTGCATCTTTGGCTGATTACATCTACAATCAACAAAGGAGATTACCATCAGCAATGAGAGCAGTTGTATTAATTTTATGTCATAGTATTTAAGTTAAAGCTTATCAGGTTTAAGAGTCAATATTATCTGAGACTTGCATCCTCTTTTGGGGAAAGTGTTCATGCATTGCTGATTGTACATAAGACAGTTTTATTGCATTAGGAGAAAATATGACTGTTATTGTTTTAATTTAGAGATTGGATATAGTTTAAGGAGAAAAGTATGGGCACCAAGTTGACAAGGCATGGACTGTGGTGGTTAATTTCATGTGTCAAGTTGGCTAGGTTATGGTGTCTCATCATTTGGTCAAGCAAGCACTGCCCTAATTGTTACCATAAGGGTATTTCATGGGTTTAATCATTAGTCAGTTGATTTCATCTATGGCTGATTGCATCCACAGTCAACAAAGGAGATTGATTTTAGCAATGAGAGAAGTCTCATCCAAACAGTTGAAAGCTTTAAGAGAGAACTGATGATATCAGCAGTCAGAAAGATGAACTTCTATCTCTACTTTAGTCAGCCAGCTTCTTCTGGAGAATTCATAGAATCCATCGGAGTTCCCAACTTGTGGCCTGTTGTTTGGAATTTGGACTTGCCAATCCTTATGGTCATGTGAGCCAATTCCATAAAATTCTCATAACATTTACATATATATATCTTGTTTGTTTTCTTTCTCTGCAGAACCCAAATATAGATGCCTACCAACAGCCACTTCCACAACCTTACTTCCCGGCCACCTGAGTTACAATTTGTTCAAGTGGTGGTCTGAGAGTCCTTGATCACTGGAAAACAGGGCTGTCTGACAAACCTAGAGAATTAGTTGTGATTAATTTATTCCTATCATAATAATTTTACTCTCAATAGCTAGAAAGTCATTTTTCCAGACTTCTTACAGAGGGACTTGACCATGTGATTAAAGATAAATTCTGCTGGGATAGAGGTTTCTGGAAAAGATTTCACTTTCCTGAAAAGGGATAGGTTAATGTTTGGGTCTTTTCTTTCCCCTTCTTTCTTTCCTGAAGATGGACATAATGCCATGAGCTATGGCAAGTGCCTATTACTCAGGAAAAGAAAAATAAACATAAATATATGGCAATATAAGCCTGAATCTTTGAGATGTCTCTGACCTGCTGGCCCAATGCTGAGAGAGTTTCTGTTAAGTAACAATGAAAGTTCTTATTGTTTAAGCCACTGTCAGTCAGGTATTCAGTTAATTTCAGCCAAAATATTCCTAGTGGACATAGCCATTTGGAAAACAGTATTTCAAATGAGTAATGCCATATTAAATATTTAAATCTTAAAAAAATGCAAAGTAGATAATAATGATTTCTTCACTAATGGGGTATATTTTAGATATCCTGCTTTTTCAATTTAACTATTAAGCATAAAGATTATATGAGACACAAATCTGTCTATCTATCTATCTATATATCTATCTATCTGTATCTATTTATCTAAATATGTTGTTCTGCAATCCTTTCAAAATGTTTGTCATTAATGACAAAAGTCAATTTTGGCACCAACCCTTTGAGGTTCTGGATGCTTGAGCTTGTTACAGATAGCTATGTAGCAGTAGAGCCCTTGGAGAGCCTAATCCTAAGTAGCTAAATGATTTGGAGCAATAGTCACAGGGCAATTCCTCCTTGAATATTTGATTTTGAAATGTGTTTTCCCTTTTCATATCCCTTTATACCATTTATTTAATTATTAAAGTATGTTTAGATTATTTTGGAATCTTTGCAATAGGTTGTGTTAATGTTTTAATACCCTCATATATAGACAGCCATGTAAACATCTGTGGTAAATTAGGGCTGAAAAGAACAGATGTGAGGATGAAAATGTATACCATCCACGACTCACAGGGCATATGTCAGTTGTATGCTGCCCTTATTTTATAAATGGATGGATGAGATACTTTAGAAACCATAATGAAATTCCCTCAAACTATGTTCTTCAGGAATGGTTAAGTCCATTCTAGACTACTATGTCCGCTTCTAATTCTAAACTTAAGAGGAAAAAAATAATCTTAGAAAAGTTTCAGGGGTCATTGCATGAGTATTAATGAGCTGATAATAAAAGTGATGAGTAAAGAATAAAGGATTTTTACTTGTTTAGACTTGGTTAAACTATGAGGAATGAGTCTGATTCTTAGTATATAAAAGATGAATATACAAAGCAGAGAGACCAGATGTTGTTCTTCACTGGTGACTGAAAAGCCAAAAATGGGCTCAATTTGTGTTTATCTTGTGGACATAGGCCTAGGCGAAAGCAAAAAATTGTTATAACATGGGAACAATGTGCCACTTCTTTCCTCAAAAGAATATTCTGGGATGTTTTGACCTTTTAAAAAGCCTTTCAATTTCATTTCATGACTCCAAAAGAGAACTAAGTTACGTTTGAATAAGATAAAAAAAAAGTGAAGGGGAAAAAAACCCTTCAGAATATTTAATAGAATATTTAACAACATAGCCTCAGATTAGTCATTGCTCTTTGCTCCTGTTGGAAAACCAAAAATATAAAAGTGAAAAAAAAATTTTGGTGGAGGGAGATCAATTTGGAGATTGATAAATTTTAAAGCTACTAATAAATTTTAAAATGAGACATAATCTCAAACAGTTTATTAGTATGAGTTTAGTATGCTAAGGCTTAAATGGAGATTTAACTATTGTTATGACCTTCTCTTCCCAGAAACCATGGATAATGGTCTATCCCTAACATGTCTCAAAAACCTCTGCTAGAAAACTTGTCTGGAGTAGTTTGGGACATTTACTGGATGAGTAGCTAGCCTCAGTCTACCTCACTTGGATGGGATATTTTCCCTAATGTGTTTTGACATTTTGTTGCTCTCACTTAACAAATACTTATGACTTTTCACAACACCATCCCTCCTAAAAGCTCTGCTCTCAAAAATTTGTGTTAAATGTTTCTACCATTCTCAGAAAACTTTCATAGTCTAGCTTTGGTTCAGATTAAGGGCAGGGTTTAACATAACTTGACTTTTCAACAATCAAAGCTGGATAGAAGAAAGGCATGCTCACGGGAATATTGGCAGATTTACTTCAAATTGTAGCCAAAACACCATGAGAACAATCTTTCTCACATTATTTCAGTATGTCCAGTTCAATCCAGGTCAGAAACCAGAAATGTGAAACATTAATCAATGTTTCTGAACCTTCAGAAATCTTCAGATGCTTGGGTGGCTAAGAACATGTTTAAACATGATTCTACTTTAAAATGAGACCTGATCTCAGATCTGTTAGATTCCAGATAGAATACTCTGTTCAATTCCTGATAGCATAAAAAAGAAGTAAAATAGTTAGGTATGCTTTTTTATTAAAGGAACTCAAAACATCATCACATATGATATACTATATACAATAATCATTTATAAATATCCTGTTGGTACCAAATATTTTTCCTGTAGCAACAAACTCTACAGTTTTTGTATTATTTGGTAGAGAAAGTACAGAGGGTACCTGTTAGTACAGCTAGCTGTTTACTAGTTAAAATGGCTTGTTGTTTTGTAGAGAATAAATATTTTCTTTTCTTTTCTTTTTTTTTTTAATGTGAAGTCATTGAAAATATTTGTCTTCCTAATAAAAGAAACTGTTCGCCAATTTCATGCATGGATAAATTAAATAATTGTATTGAGTCTATTTAAGATGCTAGTATCACTAGCTTTGTTATTTACAAATGTGAGGTTTTGCAAGGATGGAAAACTTATTAACTCTGAAATAATCCAGTGTACAAAAAAATCAGCCATGTCAGCATTCATCTACACATGTAACAGCTAATTTCATAAACTCTTAAATATCTCAGAAATTTTATTTTGTGTCACATTCCCCTTTAAACAGTAAAAGACAATAACTTAAAATTAATTGAGAATGTTTTATGATAATAATGACTAAAAACAATGATATATCATAGTAATAGATTCTAATTAAAATGTGAATTTACAGTGCTGCAAAGCAATTATATTAACCTTTTGACATCTTAGATCATAAAACCATTTTCCCATTTCTATAGGTAAAGAGAAGGAGCAAGAGTATATTTATATGTATTCCTCAATTTCATAGCCAATTTGCTATATTGGCACAATGAAGAATTCTTTTTTCAACTCTACATTAGTTCATTTTTCCTTAGAAGAGTTGGAGGTGGGAGGAGGCAGCAGCAAGTTTACTGCCAGTACTATCGGATTTCATCATTGTTTTAATTTAATTTGGGTATGTCTCACAAATTCTAAAAAGAAATATTTTAAGCAAGATTAAAGTAATCCCTGAATAATTAGTTTCAGTTGAATCATCAGAGACTATATTTCCTTCCTCTTCTCTGTTTTTCTCTCCTTTTCTTATTTCAATTCTCTAATATTGCACCAAATGCATTGACTTAAAAACTTCCTCAGACCACATCTATATGATATGACTGGTTTTAGACATTTCATTAGGCTCCATTAACAAATGACAATATGACAGTGGATCCAGATGACTGCAATCATCAAAACTGACCACTAAGACTTTTCAATAAACAGACTAACCATGATTTTTGTCAAGCTATCTAAAACACCCATAATCCTTAATAATGATTGTAATTTATTCCCAAAAATTGTTAAATGTAAACATTGCTGTATTATATTGACTTTATTATTGTTCGTGGTTATTTTCCCATACAAATGGATTTTTTGAAAGAGGCCATGCTCATCAGCTTGCTAGCAGGTTTTGAACAACTAATATTGGCTCTCTGCTTTCATATTACTTCATTTATTGCATTATTAAATCAGTTCTTTCTTTGGAAGTCAAAGAAATGTTTTATACTGCAATGTGCTTGCCTCCCTAGAGTCCATTAGCTCATTTTCCTTACATTAACTCTGTGTGCACCATCCTCATCCCCTAACTTTTCTGATTTTCAAGTCTTCGTGAAAAAGGAGACACAACACCCAGTGTAGTCTTGAATTGTCATAGAAAGTTAAGACTGAAAATGAACTTAAAGATCAATTGTCTTTGACTTCTACTTGTGTATCATGGTTTTCTACTTAAGGAGGCCAAGAACTCTTTAAGGCAAGGTCATGCCATGTGGAAAAATTAAGTCTGTCTTTTCAATGACCAATATTCATCATTCTATTGTGGTTTTAGTGCTTTCAAAGGGTTTAAACATGAAAAGAGAAATTTTACTCTTTTTTTTCAGATTTAGACAGCTATAGCGTTCTTTTAACACCAATAGCCAGGTTATATTTCATATATGTTCACATATCAGCATAACTTCAGGTTAAAAAATAAGAACAAATCAACACCCCTCAGATCTAATGAACTTGATTATTCAATTTTAAAACCACCATTTTCTTGCTAGTAGGCTTAATTTATATCAAGTTTAAAAAACTGAGTTAAAAATGCATACAACCTAGTACTTTAAAATCCATTCTTCTATAAGGTCATTACTTCTTTTTCTAACTTTTAGCATTAATTGTCTAGTTAAAGGATAATTATGGAGAGTTAACCTGAATGATTAACCGACTTTAAAAAAAAAAAAAAGCTATTTTTAATTATTCTAGATAATATATCAATATTTATAAAATATAGACTGAATTAATCTGCATATTGCCTAGGTCAACACAACCATTATATTACTCACTTATGCTTGTGGAAGCAGAAGCTAGTGAAGTCATCAATTTCAGATTCATACCTCCTGTCTGACTTCCAGCTGCCTGCAAAATGCATATTTTTGTATGAGCACTTTCTATGACCAAAGAGCCTAGTAGGCCCAAGCAAATGGTAGTCTGGAAATGGCAGGGAATTAACCCTTTACCCACCCTGGGAGCATCCCTTAACCAATGACCCCTTGGCTGGGCCAGCTCTGAGAGATATATTTAATTAGAATTGGATTTCTGACTTTTTATTTAAAAATGAAGAGATTTTAAAATGACTAATGTTCTGGATTATTTTCAACGCTGCTGACTCAATTGAATTATTCGCCCTTAAACATCATACCTTTAATAAAATGTGTAAACAAATCATTAAATCCATTGATTAATATTTCATCTTTTTTCTTGACTCTACCTTTCAATGAAAAATGTTGAAGGAGCATGTCTTGTGATAGGTAAGTTAATGGAAAAGTTCATGAAGCTGACAACATAATTAAGAGAGGGCCAAGAGGTGGAACTACACCCAGTGGATGAGAAGGATGGGAGCTGTAGGTGTACAAAATATCCAGTTGCAGGAAATGGGGTAGATTTTATCAAGAGGTCAGAACTTAGCATCCAGAGAGTGGTGTGAAAGAGGTAGTTACATTAGCAGAGGTTCAGAGGGTGGAACTGAGGAGGCAAATAAAACACTGTAGCCAGGATTGCTGTAGAAAAATAACATATAAAGGCCAGACATTTGTATTAGGATGGTCTTTCCTTAAGAAATATACCATTGGCCACAAGATTTGAAGAGAAGAGACAGATTTTCAGTAATGGAAAAGGTAAAATGGAAGGGTAAGACAATACTACCATGCTAGAAAATTGTCCAGTGTTTCAAGACATGATCTCTTATGTGGGAAGGAAAAAATGACCCTAAACATGTGTTCCTAACCACAGTAAAAAGCCCAGATACTGGAATACAAGCAAAAGATCAGAGCCAGACTAACAGTAACAGTGACTTTATGCTGTTCTCGACTTTGCAAATTTCTCTTAATTAGAGTGAAAATTCTTGTGCAAAATGTAAGTTAGTGGCAAGGACACATGGAAGAGAAGTAAGTTACCAGGAAAATATATAAGTATGTATTAATCAGCCAAAGGGATGCTGATGCAAAGTGCCAGAAATCTGTTGACTTTTATAAAGGGTATTTATCTGGGGTAGAAGCTTACAGTTACAAGGCCCTGAAGAGTCCAACTCAAGGCACCATAAGAGGTGCTTTCTCACCAAAGAAGGTTGCCGATATCTGCAAGGGTTCAGCTTTCTTCTTCTTCTTAAGGCTCCGTGGTCCCAGCATCTTCCGATCTCAGCTGTAGGCTGGCATAAGGCTCATTTCTTTCTAGGCTCAGTTGCTCTGGTCTCTTCACAAGGTCAGCTGTAAACTATCAGGCCAATGGCTCAGCTCTCTCCGGGGCCCCAGGATCAAAGTTCTCTCCTCTTCCATGTCTATGGAGCTCTTATGTCTTCTGTGTGTCTCCTTGAGGGAGTGTCCATTTATATAGCCCCCCAAGGGGGTGGGGACTCAACCCTGGGTCACACCCTACTAATGTCATCAAATCAAAGCCCTAATCTCAATTTAATCAAGTAAAGGTAAAGCCTTTGAATTTAATACAATCAAAGGTTATAACACCCAGAAGAACACATTTACAAACATAATCTCTATCTATTTTTGGAATTCATAAATAAGACCAAACTGCCACACAGTACAATGAAAAGGCCTAGAAAAACTCTGAGAGACTTCATGTTTATGATAGTGATAGAGTAGGTTATTTAGATCAGTCATCCTGCTGCTGCTGAAGATTTAAAAAGTAAAATCTTCTCTTTAAACAAGATTATAAAGGATTACCAATGCCAAAATAATGGCAACACAAGAAACCAAAGGCCAGGCAATCATAGAAATTACTTTTGGTTGTAAGCATATGATGATACAGATAATTAAAAACCTCCTTATGAGAAAAGGGACAGAATTCAAAACTGAGGGTGCACTTATGGTGGGGAGTCTAACAAAAGATCTTTACATAATAGTATGGATTGTTCTGGCTTGTTACACCCTCAGAGTGAGAGTAAACCAGAGGAAAACAAGTTCTTGCATGAAATTATAGCCCATGTTTCTATCCCTTGGGTGGTCCAAGGAGTTTAAAACATTTGCATGACTTAAGGTGGACATGGACAGGTTGTAACCCCAGTCATCATCCAGAAGAAAACATATATCTTTTCTGATGGGAAAGACATTTAACATAGGCTCAAAATTTAAAAATATAACTATTAATTCAAGATAACCAGGGACAAAGGAAATGAATGTGGTTCAGCAGAAACAAAAGAAAAACTAAACCAACTGCAAAGATTATAGAATTAATTATCAGATACATATTAAGAAACAACTATACTGATACTATATAATGAAGAAAAAAGATAAGCTTAAAGATATCTGTAGGGAGCAGGATTCTATTAAAATGGCATAGCATATTGGGAAAGAATTAAATAGAAATTGTAAGAAAAATCCCACAATAAATGTTTTCAAAAAGTTAGTTAAACCAAGTTAAAGAGAGAATTCATGATCTGGAATATAGATTAGAAGGAATTATCTAAAGTACAGCAAGGAAAGATCAAATAATGAAAAGTTTTTATTTGTGAATAAAGGAAATAATAAAGTGTGAGAGTAAGCCAGAGGAAAACAATTCCTTGCATGGAATATAATGGGGGAGAGAAGAGGACCAAAAGAAGTTTATAAAAAGATAATGTCTTAGAATTTTCCATAACTGATGAAAGATACTGCATTAGTCAGGAATCTGCATTAATAGTGCTGTGTAGCAAACAACCCCCACATCTTGGTGGCTTAAAATAAAATATTTTTGTTGTTGTTGTTGTTCCTAATTCTTCAGATTGGATATGGATTGAGTTCAGTACTGCCCATATGGATCTCATTTTGTGAACAGCATCTACTTGGGATATCTCTTCTCATTGTGGTTGACAGTAGCACAAGAGGGACTAATGGAAACACCTGGTATTTCATAAGGCCTGGCTAAGAACTGACATACTCTCACTTCTTGCTAGATTCCCCTAGCCAAAGCAAGTTATATGGAGAAGCTCCACATCAAAGAGGTGGAGATAGATACTCTGTCCACGATAAAATAAGATTTGTTGAAGTAGAGAAGAAAGAATTGTGAGCATAAAAAAAAAAAAAACTTCCACAGACACCTTTCCAAAACTTCAAGAAGGTCAATGAATCACAGAACAAATAAATAAATAAATAAATAATAGAAAACTGAAGACAAAGAGAAAATTCAAATGTAGCTAACCAAGACACATTCCCTTCAAATTAGTGACATTTAGCTGAGTTTTCAGCAGCTACAGAAACAGCAACTAAAGTAATTATTTTAATGTAAATGGACTAAAAATGTTCAAGTTAAAAATGAATATTTTCAAGGAAGATAAAAAACAAAATCTAACTATAAAGCACTTACAAAAAGATACATCTATAACAGAAATTACATAAAGATTGAAATTTGGAAGATGGAAAATATGTACTATGTAAATAATAGGTAAAAGAAAGCTGTAGTCTCTTCTTAAGCATACTTTCATAAATGGTGATGAACACAGTGACCAACCATATGAGAATAACTCTCACATTTAAGTCTTCTTAGTTCTGTTTCTCTCTATCCTTGCTTCTGACCTTCCTTGTGTTTCATTCTCTGGAATTTTCTCCAAGTACATTTACCATTAAAAGCCCATTTCACAACTGTTCAAATCTTGAACTATACAAATTCTTGAACTCTGCACCAATGTCTCATTTTACAATTGGGAAAGTTCATCTTTGCAATTCTTATGCATCCCTTCTGAATAGTAACTACTACTATTAGACTACAACAATATATTTTGTATCTTTACACAAGTAAGTATTTACCAGGAGCCCATTACTGAGATACTTTATTATATTTCATTTATCTGGGTTATGATGATAAGTCCAGAATGCAAGCAACTTTCATATGCCATATCTTTTTTCTTACATTAGACAAACTAATTTTTGAAATTTTCTTATATTAGAAAACCTCATTAGACAAAACTATTTTTCTAAAAACATTTCAAACACATTAATCCTAGATTTTAG
Source organism: Tolypeutes matacus (assembly GCA_026826555.1). Classification (NCBI taxonomy): domain Eukaryota; kingdom Metazoa; phylum Chordata; class Mammalia; order Cingulata; family Chlamyphoridae; genus Tolypeutes; species Tolypeutes matacus. The sequence goes on from JAKSZT010053929.1 coordinate 49,568,439, forward strand.
GCACGTGTTAGCATGTATAAATATGAATAAAAACAGAGCTGAAGAGAGTAGATCGTGATGCATGATCTGAAATTTTTACAGTCTTGGAAGCTTTGGTGGGGCATTTATTTTCTTAGGAAACTGCTCACTTGTTCTGGCACGTTGAAAAATATAGTACTGGCCCTGGGCAAAATTATGAAGTGTGAAAAGTTGCTGTGATTGTAATGGGAAGAGAATTGATTATAGAGGCAGATGACCTGGGTTCCAGTGCTGATTCTGCCACTGAATGTGATGTGACCTTGGAGAAATCACTTCACCACTTGTAATCTTGAGCTTTTTTTTTTGGTGAGATAGAGATAGGTAATACATCTTAAAATTGACTTATGGTTCCAATGGAATATTATATGTAACAAAATCTTTGTATATTCTAATTTAAATAAATGTTAATTTATTCCCTTCTGTGCCCCATATCCTTAATTTCAGTATCTTCTCCTATGTTTTGGTGCTTCTCCTCATCTGAATAGCCCAATGTTCCTATGCTTCAATTTTATGCTCTTATTCCAAAGTCCCATTCACTATCCACATTTCCTAGGAATGCCCATATATCAAACCTTTCTCCCCCAAACTCTGTTAAAGTTTTTCTATATACTATGTATTCTCAGTTTTTATCTAGAACCAACTAGAAAATGCCTGAAAATCAATACATTCTAAATTATAAATAGCTTCCAATTGCATCTCCCTTGCCAAGGCTCCTTCTACAAAAGGCACACATCATTAATCAAAGATTTTCAGAAGCATACTAATCCAAAAAATGTAGGTGTGCTTGAAGATAGGAAGGTTATGGGGCAGAGGAGAGATGTGACCTCATTTACTCACCCAACTTACCTCTTTTTACATAAAGGGTCAGCCTTGCAAAAAGAATTCTACCGTGGGCCAAGAAAAAAAAATAAAAGATGCATAATTTTTGGTTGAAAAATTACACTTTACATGGATGTGGACAAAAAATATCACATAATTTCCTTATTTTCCAAAACTGCAGTGGTATCCCATATCCACCTTTATCCATTGAGTAGTTGTCAGGTGTGGCTTGATTACAGATCCATTTGGTTAAAACATAGCATATACAATAATTTGAAGTCTCTAGATTTAGCTCATTTGTTTTTTACTAGTATCTTATACTTTCAAATCCCTCCTTTTCTTCCCCTGCTCTTTTCTAAGATGCTTAAGGTATGTGGAAGAGATATTTATGATCTTGTGTTGACAGAGGAGAAAGGGTCCCCTAGATTTTATGCTGATGCTTGGGTATATGCTAAAGATCTCCCTTAAGGTTAGGATGACTAACCCTGCCTCAGATATTCTGTTGGGGTTACTGATGGCCGTCTCTGCTCTCTAAAATTATTCTTGGTTTGCTCAGACCTGGGGTTCTCTTCTGTGCTGAGTTGTCTTCCCTTAGGCTCTTGCTAGTGCTGCAAACCTCTCTGCATTATCCTCCAGTGGCCACTGGCTGTCTCACCTGTCACTTCCCATACCATGCTAGGCCCAATAACAGATCTGCTGGCTCTGAATTTTGGTGTACATGAACTTATGGAATGAAGACTAGACTTTTTCCCTGCTTGATTAAACCTTGCCTCTCTCATAGATATATTGGGAAAAACTCTTCCTTGGCAAAAAAACTCCCCTGCAGACCAGCTACTTCCCCCCAAATCCAATCCTTTGGCATGTTATTCAACTTATACAACACATTTTTCATATTCCAAGCCTATGTGCAGAGAGAGGAGGCTTGGATCCCTATAACTGAACTAATGGCTATTCCTCCACTCTTTTTTTAATTTATTTTTTCCTTTACCACAATTCCTGGGTGGGAAGAGGTTGTCTGTGCCCTCATGGCTTTTTCTGATTCCCTGAACTGACATGCTGACATGTGACATCTCTTCTCTACTTCCTCCAAACTACAATGTCTGATGGAGTAGGGAGAGAGAAAAACTTATTTCCAACGAAGTTATGTAAATTGGGGATTCTTATTAAATTATTACTCTTGTTACATGAAAAAGGAAAATAAAAGAGATCTTAATGAAATCTAGCCAATATCCCTCCTAACACATATGAATATATTTTATCCCTCTTTTCCATGATACTGCTCTTTCCTGTTTTTTCTCTATGGCCACTCCATCCCAGTTTTTTTTTGAGATTATCTTCTACAAGTCCATTCAATGCTGATGTTACTTCAGTTTTATCTTTTATCTCTCACCTATACACATAAGATTATGATTATATCATACATACAAAAAGCAAAAATGCAATAAAAATAAGTAAAATGACTCAAGTAAAATGTTTTATATATGTGTATGTTTCCCTCATCTAAGTTTTCAACATACCACTTTTTTTGTGCACAGACAAGATCTAATAATGACAAGAATATTTATAAAAGATATGTAAATCTTCTTTATAATAAATGAGATATTTCCAGGTGTGGAATTTGATGCTTGACCCCAAATTGAACTCTGTGTTTTCAAAAGTTACTCAAATTAACTAAAATAATCAACAGAGAAATACCATGTATCCATACATCTGTGAAAAAACAGAGGTCCTATGATCAGGTCATTTTCTTATGGATTTACTCTTGTACAGTCTGATTTTTCTTTTTTTAGAAAAATAGAATTAAATTGATTTTAATCAGGAATTTATATTCAGATACTCATAATAAATAAATGTTGTAAGATTTAAAATAATGGAATCCATGTGTAATTGAATTCTTATCTGCAGTTTTATCGGTATATGTTTATGTATTCTATGAAAATCAATTCAGTGCATCAGGACACAGAGTTTATTTAATTGACAGGAAATATTCCACAACATTCTTCCAATTGTATCAATTATAGTTTCTTCTGAAGAGAACAAGCTTCATCTGTAATATTTTGACTTTCATTTGAAGGAAACCTTTAGGTTGTATCTGGGCCTTTACCAATTTGCATTATATCCTGCCATGGTAAAATTCCATATATTTTTAAGTTTTTTAAAAAATAAAATATATTTTTAAAAACTTGGACCAAGAAAATTTACATTGTAAAATAGAATTTTTATTCACTTGAAGTTGTCTTTCAGACAATTAATAACATAAAGGTAGTTTAAGGTGGGCTCTTTGTGTGTGTATGTATGTGTGTGTGTGTATGCATGTTTGTGTGGGAGTGGAAGGACAAAATTATCAAAGACTGATATCTTTAGACTTCCCCATCTTATGAAGCAGTGTATTCTACATGTATATAGCTGAATCTAACAGAAAATTTTCTTTTTTCACTTGTTCTGAGCATTTGTTTGTTTATCTTTTCTCAGGCAGCTTCTACAAACACAAAGTTGCAGTTACCTAACATATTACAGAACCAGCCTTTGTTTACTTCCCCCCATTTGACCACCCACAAATTGAGTTAGAGATGTACTTTACATTTTCCTATAACCAAAACCACATGGAGGAAATATGCTTCCTTGGACCTCTTTAAAATCATGAAATTAAGCCCTTCTTGGATTGTTTCTCCAGTAAGCAACAGATGATCTTCTGTTTGTGAGTACATCTGAATTATTAAGCACACTCCAGTTAATGCTGTTGTAGCTAACCTAGGAAATTGAAGCCCCAGAACACACAATCACAGGTCTTAAAGCTGAAAAGAGTCATAGAGATGAGTCAAAGCTGAACTTCTCATAGATGAGGAAACTGAGGCTCAGAGAAGATGAGTTTTTTTGCCACATTCATCCAAGGATAAAATGAGACTTGGTGACTTGGTTTCCAGCCAGAGTCCATTCTAATGAATCACTTCTTTCCTCCTATACTTATTGCTAAAACATTTAACCAGATAACAGGTCTGTTTTTTGGATTGTACAATTGTTCCTTCCCCATTCCATAGCATCAGTTGAATGTGTAGTTTTAGAACTATATTTGTGTGCTTAATACTGGCATTGATTTTTAAATTACTTTAATCATTTTTTACCTTTTCTTCATATCTCCTCTGAGCTTTTTTTTTTTTTTTCTGCTTAGGGAAATTCTATTCTTGCAAAACATTTCTGCTTTGTGTCCAGTCCTTATAGCCTGACCCAAAAGGGCTGCTGTAGTGTTGCCTTTGTCTTGGCATTAGAGTGACTTCACTCTTCTGTCAAATGTAATCCTATAACATCATTCTCCTGGGTTTCAAGAGAGCTTTCTTGTCATTAATAATATTTAAATATTTTGTGACACAAATATAAATGTCAAGAAAGATATCAAAGAAAACGACTGAATTGGGAGCTTTAGGAATTAGTCTATCCACTAAAGCAAGCATTAAACTGGCGAAAACTGACACAGTCAACTTTTATTGCAACTCTGGTATCTAGTCAAAAACTTACAGGAACCAGGGAAGGACTTAATGGAGAAAGAGACTGCTAAATTTCAGAAATAATGTACTGTGGAAGTTTTGCTTACTGCTTCTCACCCCTCATTCCCCAGGTCAGAGGTGACTGAGTGGACAAAGGCCTACATTCCTGAAACTGCTTGCTAGTGCCCAGGGAAGCAAAACAAACCTAGTTCTCCAGTAATTGAAGCTATTTATCTTGACCTGACTGACATTTTCTTGAGGGACCAGTGCAGAGGCATGCCTTTGTTTTGGCCCCTCAGACTGAGGCAGCTTCCTAGCCTATTGTCTGTTGATAGCATTTCAAGACATGTACTACACTTAACTGCCTGGGTCAATGATTGGTAGATGAGACAAGCTAAACAGATCAAAAAGCCTCGGAAGGAGGAGTCTGAAGAGAAAGATTGTTGGGGGGATAAGGGGCTTTGAAGGGTTACCATACAGATTGGGCAAGATGGAGCACAACATACATTCCAAGGTCTTACAGAAGGCTTACAAAAAATTGAGAGGGTTCTAAGCTGGCACACCAGTGACTAAACTTTTGGCTGTGTAAGCAAGATAAGAAGGCTAAGACAGAGATGTAGGTTGCTAGGCTAAGTGTTGAAGTAGTGCTCTAGCTTACAGACAACTTATACAGACCAGGAGAGTGTATATTTTGTTTTTGGATTCAGATGTTTAAAGAAATCTCTGTCATATCTTGGGCTGGCAAATGAGATAATGGAACACAAACTTCAGTGAACACACACAAAAAAGAATGCAGTCTTTGCAAAAATGATTTGAAAAGTAACAAAACAAATGGACTATTGCAGTTCTCAATAAACAAGAGTAAAACCTGGGGTGAAAGGAAGAAGAATCTGATTACTAGAGTTACCACATTATAATATTCAAAATGTCCAGTTTTCAGCAAAAAATTTTCAAAGCATAGAAAGAAAAAGGAAAATATTGCTGATTCACAGAAAAAAATGAAATGGACAGAAACCATCCTTAAGGAAATCCAAACATTGAACTTACTGCACCAAGACTTTAAATCAATTGTCTTTAATGTGGTCAAAGTGCTCAAGGAATACATGGACAAAGAACCAAAGGAAAACAGGAAAATAATGTATAAACAATTAGAGAATATTAATAGAGAAAGAAATTATGTAAAGGAACCATACAGAAATTCTGAAGCTTAAAGCTTCAATAGCTGAAATGAAAAATTTGCTAGAAGGGTTCAATAGAAGATTAGAACAGGCAGAAGTAAAAATCAGCAAACTTGATGGTAGGACAATTGAAATTATCCAGGGAAGCAGATGTAGCTCAAGCGATTGGGCTCCTGCCTACCACAAGGGAGGTCCCTGCTTCAGTTCCCGGTGCCTCCTAAAGAAGACAGGGAGCTGGCGTGACAGGCAGGTGCAGCAAGCTGATGCCACAAGGTGATGCAACAAGTGACACAAGAAGAAAAAACATAATGAGAGACACAACAAAGCAGGGAGCAGAGGTTCCCAGTGCCTCCTAAAGATGACAGCAAATTGGCAAAATGGGCAGGCGTGGTGAGCTGATGCAGCAAGATGACAAAACAAGAGACATGGGGAGGAAAAACATAATCAGAAACACAACAAAGCAGGAAGTGGAGGGGGCTCAAGGAATTAGGCACCTCCCTCCCACATCGGAGGTCCCCGGTTTGGCTCATGGTGCCTCTTAAAGAAAGAAGGAAGACGAACAGACACAGCAAGTGCAAAACAACTAGTGGGTGGGGAGAAATAAATAAATAAAATAAATCTTTAAAAAAAATAAAAAGAAATTTTGCAGTCCAAGGAGCAGAAATAATACATGAACAGAGCCTAAGAGACCTATGGGATAACATCAAGTATACAAACATATATGTATTAAGGGAGTCCCAAAGGAGAGGGGCAGAGAAACTGTTTGAATATACAGTGGCTGAAAACATTCCTAATTTGATTAAAGACATGCATATATGTATCAAAGAATTTCAACAAACTCCAAGCAGAATTATAATCAAACTGTTAAAAGACAAAGACAGTAATAGAAACTTGAAAGCAGTGAGAAATGCCTTGTCATGTACAGGACATCCTCAATTAGAAACCTATTTCTCATCTGAAATGGTAGAGGCCAGAAGGTAATGGGATCCATATTTAAAGTGCTAGGAAAAGAAAAAAAAAACTGTCAACCAAGAATTCTATATACAGCAAGTCTATCCTGCACAAATGAAGGCGCAATTAAGACATTTACAGGTAAACATAAATTGCAGGAGTTTTGGTGCTAGCAGACCTGTCCTACAAGAAATGCTAAGGAGAGTCTATAGGGTGAAATGAAAGGACATTAGACAGTAACCTGAAGCCATATAATGAAATAAAGAACATTAAGTTAACTACAGAGGTAAATATAAAAGTCAATATTATTGTATTTTTTGGTTGTAACACATATTTTTTCCTATAAAATTTAAAAGAAAAATATATAAGCCAATAATTATAAATCGATGTTAATAGACACACAATGTACAAATATGTAATTTGTGACAGCAACAACATAAGAAAGGTGGAGATGTGTAGAAGAGTTTTGTATGCTATTGAGATTAGCTCATATCAATTCAAACTAGATTGTTATAAATTAAGAACAAAATTGTAGTCCCAAGGTAACAACCAAGAAAATAACTAAAAATATACAGAAAAGGAAATGTGGAGGCAATCAAAATGGTACACTAGAAAAAATCAAGCGAGTACAAAAGAAGGCAGTATTACAGAAACTGAGGAACAAAAAAGATAAGGCATGTAGAAAATAAATAGCAAAATGGCAGAAGTAAGTGCTTCTGTGGTGGTTTGAAGCTGTATCTACCCCAGAGAAACATGTTCTTAAATCTAATCCATTCCTGTGGGTGTGAACCCGTTGTAAGAAGGATCTTTTGATGAAGTCATTTCAGTTAAGGTGTGGACGAGCCCAATCAGGATGGGTCTTAATCTTGTTACTGGAGTCCTTTATAAGTGGAATGAATTTCAGACAGAGTGAGAGAAAGTCACAGGAAGCAAGAGGCTGGACATTGACAGAACCTGGAAGATAAGGAAGAGGCCAGGAGACTGGCATATGCCTTGCCATGGCAGTGTGACAGAGAAGCCAAGGATTGCCGGCAGCCAGCCCGAGAACACCAGCCTCTGCAGAGAAAAGCATCACCTTAATGACCCTTGGTTTGGGCTTTCTTTTAGTCTCAAAACTGTAAGCTAATAAATTCCCATTGTTTAAGTCAAACCATTGCATGGTATTTGCTTGAGCAGCCTAGGAAACTAAAACAAATTTTGGTACCAGGAGAGTGGGGTGCTGCTATTGAAAATACTAAAAGTATGGAAACAGCTTTGGAATAGGGTAATGGATAGAGACTGGTAGAATTATGAGGTGCTTGATAGAAAAGATCTAGATTGCTTTGAAGAGACTCTTGGTAGAAGTATGGATGTTAATGGTACTTCCAATGAGGACTTAGAAATGATGAATATGATAATGGAACCTGGAGAAAAAGCAATCCTTGTTTTAAAGTGGCACAGCAATTGGTGAAATTGACTTTTGTTTTGGAATGGAGGACAGAACATGAAAGCAATAAATTTCAGTATTTAGCTGAGGAGATTACCAAGCTAAGTGTGGAAAGTGCAGCCTGGTTTCTCTTTGCAGCTTATAGCAAAATACAAGAGGAAAGGGATAAGCTGAGAACTGAACTCCTGGGCACAAAGAAACCAGAAAATGATGGTTTGAAAAATTCTGAGTTTCTGGAAAATGAGTCCTCAAATAATAGTGCTACATGTGAGGGTTTAACTGGACATGGAACCAGTCAGCAATTTCCATGCAAATCAGGATTGGAGCTACAAATTCCTGTGCAAATTCCTACTGTCTGATGGTTTGGACCTGTATGAGGTACATGCAAGACTGATAAGATTTTTGTGTAATTTGTATGAATGTTTTTGCCAGCCTAAAAGGGACGGAGAAGGGACAAACTGGAAGAAGAATCACTTTTATTTTATTTTATTTTTTAAAAGTTACTTAGATTATACAAATGTCACATAAAAAAATATATGGGATTCCCACATGCCCTGCTCCCCATACCTCCCACATTTTCCCACATTAACAACATCCTTCATTAGTGAGGTACATTCATTGCAAATGATGAACACATTTTGGAGCATTGTCTCTAAGTGCGGATTAAAGTTTACATTGTAGTTTACACTCTCTCCCACCCAATTCTGTAGGAAGAATCATTTTAAGGGCAGAACCATGAGGTCAGGAGGAAAGATATTTCCTCCTTAGGGCAAGAGAGTGGGCCCACCCACGTGTGTGAATTTGCTTGAACAGCCTAGGATATTAAAACATCTTTCTTTCAGTAATCATCTTGAATGTAAATGGGATAAACTCACCAGTTAAAATACAGATATTAGAAGAAAGGACTCAAACAAAGAATCAAAAGTATGATCTAACTATGTGCTATCTTTAAGAGACTCACTTTATATCAAAGGACACAAATTGGTTGAAAGTGAAAGGAAAGAAAAAGTTATTCCATGCAAACATTAAACAAAAGGGAGATGGAGCAGATAGACTAATATTAGACAAAGGAGATAATGGTAGATTGAATTGTGTACTCCAACAAATACATGTTCTTAATCTTAAACCAAGTTACTATGGGTATGAACTCATTTGTAAATAGGATCTTTTGAAATTGTATTAACAGTTAAGATGTGGATTCATTTGTAAATAGGGTCTTCTAAGATCCTATTTAGGTATGGCTCAACTTAATCAGGGCAAGCTTTAATTCATATTACTGGAGGCCTTAAAGAGAGAAAGGCATAGCAGCAGGAGACAGAAGTGGGAGGCCAGCAGAAACGAGAAGAACAGAAACAAGGAGAGTTTGCTATGCTTAAGAAGACAGAGATGCAAGCCAAGGAACCCCAGGGATTGCAGCAAACGAATAACAGAATGCTACAGACTTTGGGGAGAAGGCATGGCCTTGCTAATACCTTGATTTCAGAATTATAGCATTCTAAACAGGGAGCCAAAAATTCCTATTGTTAAGCCAACCCAGTGTGTGTGGTATATGTCATAGCAATCCTGGAAAATAAGTCAGAGTTTAAGTCAAAAATTGTTAAGAGACAGAGAAGGAGATTATATATGGGTAAAACTGCCAAGTCATCAGGAAGACTTAACCATTATAAAAATATACACAGCAGGGAGCCTATGTGGCTCATGTGGTTAAGCGCCTGTTTCCCACCAGGTTTGGTTTCCAGTGCCTCCTAAAAACAAAAAAACAACAACAAACAAATGAAAAACCAACTCAGGGGAGCTGTGGCTTAGTGGTTGAGCACCAGCTTCCCACACACGAGGGCCCAAGTTCAATCTCTGGCCCTGGTACCTGAAAAAAAACAACAATAACAAAAAAACAAAAGCACAGCAAACAACAGAGTCCCAAAACATATGAAACAAATATTGACATAACTGAAGGAAGAAATAGAAATCTGTACAATAGTAGTTGGCGACTTCAATACCCCACTTTCAATAATAGATAAAGCATTTAGAGAGAAGATAAGTAAGGAAAGAGAGGGCTAAAAAACTTTATAACCTAACTAGACCTAATAGAACCTATACAGAATATTCTATTCAAAAACAGCAGAATACATATTTTTATCAAGTGCACATGGAACATTCTCCAGCATAGATCATGTGTTAAGCCACAAAACAAGTCTCAATGAATTTAAAAAGATTTAAATCTTACAAAGTATCTTCTCTGACTCTGATGGAATGAAGCTAGAAACCAACAACAGAAGGAAAACTTGAAAATTCACAAATGTGTGGAAAATAAACCACATACTCTTGAACACAAATAATGGATCAAACAGAAATCATAAGTGAAATTAGAAAATACGTAGAGAAGATAATACATAACCTTCCATAATGTATAGGATGCAGCAAAAGTAGGGCTCAGAAGGAACTTTATTGCGGTAACCACTTAACATTAAAAAGAAGAAAAATATCAGATCAATAACCCAACTTTACACCTTAAGAAACTTGAAAAAGCAGAACAACTAAACAAAAATTTATAAGAAGGAAGTAAATAATAAAGATTAGAACAGAGTTAAATGATACAGAGAAGAGAAAAACAAGAAAGAGAATCAGTGAAACCAAAAGTTGGCTCTTTGAAAAGGTCATTATGACAATGCTTTAGTTAGATTGTCAAAGTAAAAGAGAATATGCAAACAACTAACATTAAAAATGAAAGTGTAGACATTGCTATCAACCTCATGGGAATAAAAAGGATTTTAAAAGAATATTACAAGCAATCGTTTGTCAACAAATCAGATAATCTAGAGGATATGGACAAATTCCTATAAATACAAAATTTACCTAAACTGCATAAAATATTCAACAAAATAATAGCAAGTTGAATTTAAGAGCATATTAAAAGGAACATAAATTATGACCAAGTAGGATTTATCCCAGAAATTCTATGGTGGCTCAACATAAGAAAATTAATCAACATAATACACACATTGATAGAATGAAGGGAAAAATACCAATGAATATCTCAATTGAAGAAAAAGCATTTGACAAAATCCAACACCATCCCCTGATTAAACAAAAACTCAGAAAACTAAGAAGGGAACATCCTCAAAATGATAGAGAACGTTATGAAAAACCCACAAGTAATATGCCCAGGGCAGAAAGAATTAAAGTTTTCTTCCTAATATCAGGAAAAAGACAAGAATGTCCACTATCACCACTGCTATTTAGCATTTACTGTTAAGTTCTAAACAGAACAATTAGGCAAGCAAAATAAATAAAAAGCACCCATATTTGAAAATAAGAAGCAAAACTCTATCTGCAGATACATGATTCTATATCTAGAAAATCCTAAAGTATCCACAAAAACTACTAGAATTGATAAACAAATTCCTCAATGTTGTGAGTACAAGGTAAATGAATAAAAAATCAGTTGTGTTTCTATACACTAACAATGACCAGTCTAAAAAGGAATTAAGAAAAGTATTCCATTTACAATAGCACCCAAAACAGTAAAATACCTAGGAGTAAATTTAACCAAGGAAATGAAAGACTTGCACACTGAAAACTGCTAAAAGAAATTTAAACACTGCTAAAAGACATTAAAGAAGGCATAATGAATAGAAAAACATTCATAGATTAGAAGACAATATTGTTAAAATGTCAATACTAACCAAAACTATCTATAGATGCAATGCAAACTCTATCAAAATCCCAATGGCCCATTTTTCAGAAATTGAAGTCAGCCTTCAATCTATATGCCATTGCAAAGGACCCTGAATAGCCAAAATAATACTGAAATATTAGTAAAAGGACTTATTACAAAGTTACAGTAATCAAAACAGTTTGTACTGGCATAAGTAATAGACATAGAGACAAATGGATTAGTTTTGAGAGTCCAGAAATAAACCCATATATCTATGCCCTATTAATTTTCCACAAGTGTGCTATGGTAGATTGAGTTACATATCCCAGAAAAAAAACATGTTCTTAATCTTAATCCCGTTGCTGTGGAGTCATGGCCATGTTATGGGAAAACAAAGTGAACCCAAGGATTGCCAGTCAGCCAACGTACTACCGACCTCAGAGGAAACAACCAGTCTTCAAAACCAATAAATTCTCATTGCTTAAGCCAACCCATCATGTGGGATTTGTCATAGCAGCCTGGATAGGTGCCAATACCATTCACTGGGAAAAGAATTGTCTCTTCAACAAATGGTGTTGTAACAACTGATTTCCACATACAAAAGAATGAAGTTGGACCTCTGTCTCACACCATATACAAGAATTAATTCAAAATCGCTCAACAATCTACATCTAAGAGCTAAAGCTATAAAACTATTAAAAGAAATCATGGGAATAAATTTCATGTCCTTGGATTTGACAGTGGATTCTTAGATGTGATATCAAAAGCAACGAAAGAAAAAAAAATATTGAACTTTATCAAAATTAAAAAAAAATCTGCATCAAAATAGTACAATTATAAAGATGTGCTTTTGTCAATTGTGACAAATGTACCACACCAATGCAAGTGTTAATAATAAGGTGGTATCTGGGAATCCTGTATTTTATTCATTGTTGTTCTGTAAACCCACAACTTCTCTAATAAAAAAATGAAAACCCATAGAATGGGAGAAAATATTTACAAATCATATATCTGATAAGAGTTTATTATTAAGAATATATAAAGAGTTCTTACAAATCAACAACAAAAAGACAAACAATCTAATTACAAAATATGCAAAAGACATGAATAGATATTTCTCCAAAGAAGATATTCAAATGGCCAAAAAAGCATACGAAAGATGTTCAACATCCTTAGTCATTACGTAAATACAAATCAGAACTACAATGAGATACCTCTTGACATCCATAAGGATAGACATTGAATAAACAAAGAAGAAATAAAATAACAGGTATTGGTGAAAATGTAGAGAAATTGGGACTCTCATATATTACTGATGGGAAAGTAAAGTGATATAGCCACTGTGGAAAACAATTTGGCAATTCCTAAAATGTTAAACATATAATCATCTTGTAACCCAGTACTTCTAATCCTAGGTATATGCCAAAAAGAAATGAAAACAGTTACTCTAATAAATATTGTACTTGGATGTTCATAGCAGTACTTTTCACAGTAGCCAAAAGATAGAAACAACACACATGTCCATAACAAATGAATGGATAAACAAATTGTGGTATGTTCATTCTATAGAATATTATTCAGCCATAAAAAACTGTCAGTGTTTTTTTTTTTTCAGTGACAACTATTCCTTTATTTTTTAAAAACAATTTATAGAAGTATATCATTTATACATGAACACACATAAACTATAAATGTTCAGTAAACATTGTGAACTTACAAAATAAACATGCGTAACATCATACAGGGCTCCCACACATCACCCCACCACAAATACTTTGCATTGTTGTGAAATATTGTTTACAAATTATGAAAGAGCATCGTCAAAGTATTACTACTAACTATAGTCTGTATCTTACTCCCCTATACATTTTTTTAAAGGATTTATTTTATTTTATCCATTTTTACCATCCCCCCCCCCCCTTTTGGTGTCTATGTGTCCATTCGCTGGGCAACTCTGTGCCCATTTCCTGCCCTCTCTTCTCATCCTTCTCCTCCTGTCTTTGCTGGGATTCGATCCTTGGAACCTCCAATATGGGAGAGAGGCATCCTACCACCTGCGCCACCTTAGTTCCTGGTTTTTCGGTGCATCTTGTCTTGGCTCTCCCTTGTGACACTCTCCTGTTATGTCATCATCTTGCTGCATGGCTCGCGGGGACTGGGGGGCTCACCCGCTTGTGGGGCCTGATGGTGCACCCGTGCACAGGGCCTGGTGGCCCACGCACCTTCTATATTTTTCTTTTTTAAATTTTTACCGGGAGGTCCCGGGGATAGAACCCAGGTCTCTCCATATGAAAGATGGACGCTCTGTTTTAAATAAGAGCCAAAACATGTTCACCTTAACTAGCAAGATCTTCCATTGATACTATTATCCACAGACTTTTAAAAAGAGGGCTCTCTACTTTTCCAAATCCAATATCCATCTTGTTCCTTCATGGACCTCTTTATCCAGCATTAAGTCCATAAAAAACAACTTACTATGTATGTGCTCAAATTCCCTACTCTTTTTTTTAATTTTTAAAAAAAATTATTTTATATTTTAAAAGATGCTTAGATTACATAAATGTTACACAAAAATTACAGGGATTCCCATGTTCCCCACCTTCCACACCTCCCATAACCTCCCACATAAACATCTTTCATTAGTGTGGTGCATCATCTGCAATGGATATACACATCCTGGGGCTTTGCCACTAAGCATGGACCATAGTTCACATTGTAGACCACACTCTCTCCCACACAGTTCTGCATGTTATATACTGATGTAAAATGCCCTATATCTGTTGTTATAATGTCACTCAGCATAATTCCCAAGTCCTGAAAAAGCCCCTGTATTACAACTGCTTTTCCCTCTCCTGCCCCGAAATCGTCCAGTGGCCACTGGCTCCACCTCAATGTTGTAATTTCTTCCATTGCTTGAATCACAATATGTCTACAACAGAATACCAGTAAGTCCATTCTAGTCCATAGCTCTTCCCCCAATCCTGAGGAGTTTGAGATGGTGATGTCCACTCCACCTCCAAGTGAGAGGGGGCTTATATCCCATAGATAAGATGGATGGGATTATCCTGCCTGCAGCTGCAGACTCTCTCCATTCCCTGGGATGGCCGTTATCCATCATCACCTCCTTGCCAGGTGACTTGGGTGAGTCCATTGAGCTGTAGAGTAGGAGTTGCAGCTCCACCAAGATTCCAGGCACAGATGGCACATGGGCAGGTTAAAGGCTCCAGTCTCTGAAAGTACCCCTACAAACTCCAGCACCACATATAGGTTTGAACAGAAGGGACTGCTGGACCATGTGCAGGGAGGACTTATTTGAGTACAACTCTGTCAGTCTCAGGAGCACTGATTCCAAAGTATAGCCCACTGATAAGGCATCAATCTCTGGAGCTATCCACCCTTATATAGGACCTGGGTGTCTCCAGAGCCCTCAGGAGTCCCTCTGTGTGGGGTGATATCCACTTTGGTGTTCTATGAGATCCTAAGCGTTACCTCTGGGATGACCTCCCAACTCTCTTTGAAGTCTCTTAGCTATATGAACTCATTTGTCTTTACCTTTTCCCCCTTTTATTCAAGGTCTTTTTCCAGTTGTATTGCCAGTTGGCACTTGGTATTAATCCCTCATTGCCAGGGAGGCTCATCCCTGAGGCAACTCCCTACTCTTTTTGTTTTACCAGTCCGTCTGGCAAAACCCCAGTCTGGTTGTATTCAGATATCTACTTTCTCAGCTTCTTCTCCCATACTGATCAGTACTGATGGAAAAATCACATAATAGGACAGTCTGGGTCTACAATAAATTCACAATCCCAAATTTGAAAGGGCTTTCAATAATCCTACTACACTTCTGGACTGCTTTCCCACTCTCAACAGTGTCTATATCTAGCCCTCTCTAACCTCCTGAAACCTTCAACTCTCCTCCTTCATTCCACTCTCAGCAGATTATTTTAGCTCTAGTATAGAGAGATGATGATGATGATGATGATGATGATGATGATGATGACAGTAATACATACATAGTTCTTACTGTATACCAGGCACTAGTTTAGAAACCATACATTTGTTAACTAACAATGATTAATTGTTAGGAAAAAGGTATTATTTTTATCTCCATTTTGTAACTCAGGAAACCGGGGCACAGAAAGGTAAAATAATTTGTCCATAGTCACACAGCTAACAAGTGGCAGAGTTAGGAGTCTCACCAGGTAGTTAGGATTCAAATTTGGGTCTATGACTTTAAGCACTATATTTACTTCTTCATCCTGATGTAAAACCTACAAGCTGCCTACAACTCTTAATGAAGAAGCTCTCCCTCTTCTTTTCTGAGGCTAATCCTTCCCATCACCTGTGCTTTATTTTATGCTTTTCCTCTTATCAGCACAATTTGTTATCCCTTCTTTTTTGTGTAGATTCAAACTCTTCTCATTCACCTCACTTTTAATTCCTATCTTCCCATTCACACAAACATACATTTCTTAGAAGAGGTGATTGTAATTTCTATCTACATTATATCACCTCTTGCTCTTTAACTGGCACCCTTTTCAATCTTGGCTCTCTTCTTATCCGGCTTTTACCAAAATTACAAATGATCTTGTGGCACTAAATCCAACACACATTTCTCAGCCCTCATCTCATCTGAGCTTTCAATAGCTTTCCACTTTGTTGACTACTCCTTACTTTTTGTAACACTATCTTCCCTTCAGTGTTGGAGTTCATTTAGACATGGTCCTAGACTCTCACCTTTTTCCATTGTCTGCTATCTCCCTATGCATATCATGCATGCCTTCTGCTTCAATTATCCCCTTAAGCAGATGATTCATAAATGCCTATTTCTAGTTCAGGTCTCTACCTTGAACTACAGACCTACATATTACATGGAATATAAGCTACTTGAGAGCTGTGAGGCCTGCTTTGTCTTTGTTCTCTCCCCGGTTGGTAGAATAGTGCTTGGCATACAGTAAGTGAGCAATACATATTTGTTTAATGACAGAAAAAATGATCTCCTGTACCGGATGCTCTTTTAATATTTTCTATCAGTATATGGTATCACCATTAATCCAATTAAACAGTCTAGCAAAAATTATTGACTTTTCCATTTCTTTCATCCCCAAAGTTGAAATCTATCACCAAATTAGCTTTTTTTTTTCTTTCTAAATAAACAGCTCTTTATTCTATATTATTTTCTCCATTCCTTCCTAATTCAAGCTGCTATTATCTCTTACTCAGTGTAATAGGCAGCTTTTAAAATGGCTTGCAATGATCCCTGCCTCCTGGTATTCATGAACTTACATAATCTTCTCCCTGTAAATATGGGCTAGATCTAAGGACTATTGAATAAAACATGAAAAAAGTGATAGAATGTCACTTCCGAGATTAAGTTATAGAAAGACTTTGGCTTCCATCTTTTTTTTTCTTTTTCCTTTTTCTATTTTTTTAAAGATTTACCCCCACACACACCAGTTTTGCTGTTTTTGTGTCTATTCACTGGGACATTCTCTGTGTCTGTTTTCCTGCCCTCTTTTCTCATCCTTCTCCTCCTGTCTTCACCGGAATTCAATCCTGGGAACCTCTGATATGGAAGAGAGGCATCCTACTGCCTGTGCCACCTTAGTTCCTGGTTTTTTGGCACATCTCGTCTTGGCTTTCCCTTGTGTCACTCTCCTGTTACGTCATCATCTTGATGCGTGGCTTGGCGGGGCCTGACGACTCACTCACACACGGGGCCTGGAGGGCTCACCCGCTTACAGGGCCTGACAGTGCACTCACGCATGGTACCTGGCAGCACACCTGCTTGCAGGGCCTGGCAGCCCGCATGCCTTCTATATTTTTTCTTTATTTTTACCAGGAGGTCCGGGTAAAACCCAGGTCCCTCCATATGGGAGACAGAAGCCCAACCATTTGAGCCACATCTGCCACCCTGGCTTCTGTCTTGCTCTCTTTCTCTTGCTCTCTTGCTTGCTCTGATGAAAAGTTGCCATATTGGAAGTTGGCCTAGGGAGAGGTCCAAGTGGAAGAAACTGAGGGACGCTTCTGGCCAAGAGCCAATGAGGAACTCAGACTGTCATCCAAGAGCCCGCAATGATTTGAATCCTGCCAACAACCACTTGAGTGAACTTAGAAGTGGATCATCCTCCATTCAAGCCTTGAAAGGACTACAACTTTGGCTGACACTTTGATTGCAACCTTGTGAGAGAGCCAGAGAACCCAGCTAAACTACATGCAGATTCCTCATCCAAGGAAACTGTGAGGCAATAATTGTTGCCATAAGCCACTAAGTTTTGGGATAATTTCTTATACAGCCATGAATAACTAATACATCTAGTTATTGCAATCATCTACTAGCTTGTTTACCTATATCTGTTCTGGTTTCTTTCAAATCACTTCTTCATCTAGCGTGATCAGAGTGATCTTTTCATAACAGAAATCAGCCTTAATTTACATTTAGATTTTTCAATAGCTTCCCATTTTTTACCAACTGCTTGACATGGTGAACAAAGCTGTACTTATTCTGGTTTGTCTTCACACTCCCAACCTCATCTCACCTTCAACTCTGCTCTCTGTCCAGCCACAATCAATTCTTTCATTCCCTTCATACTCACAATGCTGAATCCACTGGTCCCTTATATATGCTATTTCCACTGCCTAAAATGTTCTTCTCTCTTGTTTCACCTTGTTAATGCCTATTTGTCCTTTGGATATCAAGAAAAACCTCATTTCCTCAGGAGAACTCTTTTCTCCAGGTCAAGTCTCCTTTATAACACTTGCCAAAGAGCAATTTTACATGTAATTGTGTGAGTAATGCCTTTACTTTCCATTATATTGCAAACTTCATGAGAGCAGAGACTGCTTTATGCTCAACACTGGTATCTACCATGCCTGGCCCAGTATGCAGCACATAGTAGGTATATTGTAAATATTTTATAAACAAATAAATGTTACCCAAATACCATTTATTCCTTTTGCTTTTTTTTTTTTTTTTTTTTGGTCCACTCTGCCAATAAATTTGCCTCTTAGAAATATGCAAATTCAAAGTGGTATGATGGTATTACCTCCTACAACTTGACCTTTCTGTTGGGTATATATGAGACTCAATTTTTTTTGTTTGTTTGTTTGTTTGTTTATTTTTGAAAAGACTCTTAGGAGAAGAATATGCAAAATAATATTTCTTAATTAATGATGTTATTTAACCCTTCTAGAACCATGGCAAAATCACTGTGGACTGAAAGGATAAAACTTGCCAGCTGATATGAAATCTGTCTGGCTCAAATTATTTCTCCAAGACATTAATGTTAAGACTTCTTTATTTGAAAATAGCACATTTTATTTTTAGCAAAGCTGGATTACACAGCTGGGTGACAGATGTATATATGTCATATCCTTATAGTGGAGCAATAGAACATTGGCTCTGTGATCACATTTTTTTCAGACGAAAGACTTTAATAGAGTACATCGCGTCATGCTTTCCATCTGGATGTTTTGGCAAATCAACAATGCCTATGTGTGGGTGTTCTCTCACCACATTATTACAAAGGCCACATTTTTTGTGTGCAAATCATGCAATGTCTTTGAAACTTTTGCCTTAATGTTCATGTAAACCTGAATTTGGGCACAGTTATACTTTCAGAGAGTTTAAAATCACATGTAAATTTCTATTCAGGAACAAAGGAGATGCTCACCACATTCATTTACGTGATTTAAAAAGTATAACTCCATTTAAATTTTCTATGTGTTTCAGCTCTGGATACTTCTCCTGGAAATGCTTTAATCCTTTGGTACCTAGAGAAACTATGCATATAACTTACCTGATTGAGTTAGAATGGATTATTATTCTGGTAATCTAATGACAGAATATTTAATATTTTCATTCAGCAGCAGATATCCATGCATATTGCTAAAGAGTCAATATGGGAATGGGGGAGCCTGGGGCAAACTGGATAGCATATGCCTATTTTAAAGGGAAACAGCTACTATTCATTTTTATGTGGGGAATTTGGGATAAGCATTGCAAGATCTTCTATCTTTCCCTAGAGACATCAGAGATAGGATTTTATTTGAAAAAATTCAATTTAAAAATAATCTTTTGAAACATTGAAAAACAGTTAAAATAAATCTGTGTGTTTTACATGAGATAATGGTCCTTTTGGATTTTTTGGTATAGTGATAACATTGTATATTGGAAAAAACCTGGAATTTGGAGAGAGACAGATCTAGATTTGAACTCTGATTCAAATCCTTTTTCTTATAACTAGAAAATTTTCCCTTCTTCTGAAACTTCGTGTCCTAACTTTTAAAAATGAAGATGATACAGTGTTTTTAATATGTCAGTAATATAAGTTGGTAGTCAGGAAAAAGCAGTTTTAATTATTATGACTTGCTGTAACTATACTAACATTTCTTCCCATTTTCTAACAGTCTCCAATCTTTACTTATTGACATTCAAGGTTTCTCCAGTAATCCTAAAGCAAGGTAACCAAACAATCATAATTGTTCCTCTTATCCTGTGCACCCAACCAAATATATTCCATATCTTGACAATATCAAAATAAGTTTTAAATAGAAAACTAAAACATCTCTGCATTATGCATCTGGAAGATGATATTCTGATGGGGAACATCTTCAAGTACTTCAGTTCTTTTTATAGGTAGATGGTGACCAAATGTGCTTCTTCACTTCCAAGGAATTATCAAGAGGAGTGAACAAGCTGTGACTCTAAGGAATACGGTTGATATCCAGATATAAGGAAGATGGGAACTTCGAACTTCCAAAAATTCTAGAATCAAAACTGCTGTAAGAAGTCATATTTTCTCCTTCATCCTTTAGTTCAGCACAGGCTATAGAGAGAAGACCATTTAGCAAGGAGAACCTTTCTGTATATAGCGTCATCAAGCTGACCACATAAAATCTGGTGCTTTATTCAAATTTGCAACCAGATTCCCTAAGAATTTATAAAATAGTTGCAAATCAAACACAAAGATTAGAAGGGAGACTCTGATTTATGTATAGAAATGCCTGTTGGGAACTAGATACAAACTATCAGCTCTGCTAAGTGATTGCCTGGATCTACATAGTGGTCAAACTAATTTGGTCAAATGAATCTGAAATCTAGTTTTCACAGATGTTTGATGTCATGGAGATAAAACATTTGGATAACTAAATGAATGTTTTTATTAAATTGACAATATTTGGCCCTGTGTAGAAATAACCTAAAGTAATTATATTCTGTGTAAAGTGTAAATAATTAATTTGACAAGGCCAATCAAGATTTATTGAAGTAAATTTTAGAGACTTTCTAGTTCAGCCTCTTTATTTTATAGGTGAGGTAACTGAGCAAGAAAAAGTAAATGACTTTGCCAACATCAAATAAATTCTTCTTGGTTTCTGCCTTTTATTTTAATATTCCCTCTGCCATAGTCATGCTCATAACATCGATAGAAGAGGACAGAGGATGAATGAAGAAAAAATACCCCCCCACACACACACAAAAGGAAAGCTGTTAAAGAACATGAGTGGAAAAGAATGAGATAAATATGGAGAGGATAGAGAAGATAAAAATGAATGAGTTGAAAGTGTAGAGAAAAGAAGAAAGAAGATGCAGGAAAAGCAGACAGGGTATGAGGAATAATAAAAAGGCAGGATACCTGAAGGAAATAATTAAACTAAAGAGTCTCAGACTCATGACTAGAATGGATTTCCACTGTTGAACCATAGAGACACTGGAATCCTGACAAAGGAATTTTAAACTCATATACTTTAAACAAGTGGAATATTTCATTAACGTCATGTAGAAGCAACCCAAAATCTATTTGCCATGTGAAAATGTAGACATGATCAACTCTGTAAAAAATTCTTTTATTCATACAAACATTTTTTTCCTAGTCGGTGTGCAACAACCTACTTGTCATAGTTTCAGATCAAAGTGAACAGTGTAATGAAATCATAAAGTCCCATAGCCAGTGATTTAAAAAGCAAGCTGTGGAGTTGAATGTCTGTGGATTTGGAATTCTGGCTTTTTACCTTTGGAAAATGATTTAACCATTTTTTGCTTTGTTTTTTTCATCTGAAGAAATGGGAGCAATAAGAGTATTCTCACCAGATTATTGTGAAGAATGAAGGAGATAATTTGTGCAAACCATATGGGACTCTACCTGGCACAGAGGAATTTTAGCTAATTGTTATTATTATTGCTAATTTTCCCACGGAAGTATAAAGAACTAATGTAGCAACAGATGTAAATTTTAAACTAATATATTGGGGGGCACAATTTACACATAATACCACTCACATTATACCAAAAAAAGTTTTAGAAGTTATTTGACCTAAGATAGATATGTTCTTCATCATGTATCTATACCTGTTGGAAGATAAGAAACAATTAAATAAAGCTAATTAACCATCTTTTAGTCCATTGATAAACTCATCCCTTTAGCTATTTTTAAGAGTTTTCCTTCATACCCCCAGCCCCAACTCTGCATCTTTTAAGACAGAATTCAGTATGGGGTGGGGACACTCATGTAAATGTTTGGCATTTACAAGGCTGGGTCCTCAGATCTGCATAGTTTCCTCATATCTTCAGGTTTCTAAGTGGCCATGGCCTGCCTAGCATTGATAACCAAGACAATGTCTCATGTGAATTGAATTTTTATCCCTCTTGTTTTAGCCAGGAACACATAGTCCTCCCTGATTGATTGAACTTCACCTCAATCTTCCCAGCTTATAGAACTTGTTAGCATTTAAAAATGTTTATTGGATATTAAATTAGAAGGAACTTCATATGTGTTTAGAGGGAAAAAAGTAAAGGATGCTGTGAATTGAAGAGGGTAGCTGAGCTAGGGAAATTTTCCCATAAAAAGTGGACTTTGAATTCTGTCCTGAAAGAGACCATGAGAATGGATTGGCAAAAAAGTGAGATAGATTTTTTTAGTGTATTTTTTTTATTGGAGAAATTGTATGTTTACAGAAAACAAATGCAGAAAATACAGACTTCCCATATGCACCCCCATGTACATTTATCCCTATTATTAGTTTGTGTTAGTGTGATAACTTGGTTATATTTGATAAGACAATATTATTGTAATTACACTATTAACTATAGTGCATAGTTTACTTTAGAGTAAACTATGAATTAAAAAAAAATATTCTGGTAACATATAAAGTTAAATTTCCCCTTTTTACTACATTCAAACATATGATTAAGTGGCATTCATTCATTCACAACTTTGTGCTACCATCAATACCAATGATTACCAGAACTTTTCTGTCAGCCCCAAAAGAACCTGTACTAGTTAAGTCTTAACTCCCTATTCCCTATGCCAATGCCAGCCCCTGGTAACCTCTCTTCTAGTTGATGATCCTATGAATTTGCTTCTTCAAATTACTTCCTATCAGTGAGGTCATACAACATATTTGTTTGTTTGCATCTGTCTTATATCACTCAACTTGATGTCTTCAAGTTTCATCCATGTTGCCAAATGTATCAGAACTTCATTCTTTTTTTAGGCTGAATAATATTCCATTATATGTGTATAGCACATTTTATTTATCCATTCTTGGGTTGATGGGTACTTGGGTTGCTTCCATCTTTGGACAATTGTGAATTATGTATGCCTCTGTAAAAGCTAGTGTACAAATAACTATTCAAGTCCCTGCTTTCAATTATTTTGGGTATATACCTAGAAGTGGGATTGCCACATCCTACAGTAGTTCTAAACTTCAAGAGAAACTGTCAAACTGTTTTATACAGCAGCCGCACCATTTTACATTCCCACCAACCAGGAATAAGTGTTTCTACCTCTCCACATTCTCCCAACACCTGTTATTTTCTGTTTTCTTAATAGCAGCCATTCTAGTGGGTGTGAAATGGTATCTCATTGTGGTTTTGATTTGCATTTCCCTAACGGCTAATGATGCTGAACATCATTTCATGTGGCTTAGGCCATTTGTATATCTTCCTTGGAGAAATGTCTATTCAAATCTTTTGCCCATTTTTAAATTGGGTTGTTTGTTTTTTGTTGTTGAGTTGTTGTATTGCTTTATATATTCTGGATATTACACCCTTATTGGATATGTGGTTTCTGAATATTTTCTCCCATTCTGTAGGTTGTCTTTTTACTTTCTTGATGAAGTCCTTTGATGTACAAAAGTTTTAAATTTTGATTAAGTGCCAATTATTATTATTTTTTCTTTTGTTGTTTTTGCTTTTGGTGTAAGGTCTAAGAAACTATTACCTAACATGAGGTTCTGAAGATGCTTCCTTATGTTTTCTTCTAGGAGTTTTAAAATTTGGTTATTATATTTATGTCTTTGATCCATTTTGTGTTAGTTTTTATATATGGTTTGAGTTAGGGGTTCACCTTCATTCTGTTGCACATGACTATCCAGTTTTCCCAGTACTGTTTTTTGAAGAGACTGTCCTTTACCCATCAAGTGGCTTTCAAACTCTTGTCAAAAATCAGTTGGCAAGATAGCAGCTACTGGATGATTATGGGAAGATGGTGTTGGATTAGGCAGGCAAGGATCAGCTCTCTCACAAAAAGTTGGAGAAAGAGCCAAAAGCTTCCAACGGGACCTGCTTTGGGGGTCAGCAGACCAGGACAGTGCTTTACAACTCCAAGAAGGGGGAGAGACAGAGAGACGAAGAACCCAAAACAACAAACTGTGAGTTACTAAATCTCCTGGCCACCGGGAAGGGCTCCCCTCCCCCATCCCAAGATATGAAGTGGGGGGAAAACCCCTGGCTGTTTGCAGCTGACTGAGAGGACAGCAGATGTCTTCCTCTCTGTCAGCTGTTATGCGGGAAAAGGGAGGGGAGAATTGGCAGGCTTTTCTTCAGTAAATTGGCCAGCAAAGCCCACTTTGAATATTGGCTCTGGCTACACCAAAACAAAGGAAAAGGAGTAAGATACACCTCCGTAGAAGGGTGTGCCAATGAGCACCATCTGCTGGCTGATCTGGAAATTGCATGGACAAAAACTGCAATTGGGTCTCTGTTCTCCAACTTCTGGGAGAAAATCTGTGGCCCATTAGTGAGTCCCTGGCATGATATAAATAACTTAAGCTGGGCAATATTAAAGACTTAGGATAAGTTGAACCAAATATCAAAGAAGAGCTTTGAAAAAATAGTAATAGGCAAGAGAGAGGAATTGGCCATCAGACTAAATTCACCAACATATTTAGACGACTAGATATCAGCAAAACATTACAAGCCATTTTAGGAAACAGGAAGAGATGGTCCAGCCAAAAGAACAAACCAAATATTCTGAAAATATACAGTATTTAAGACAGGTAATAAAAGATAAACCACAAATCTCCTAAATCAATGTAAAGAATTGAAAGAAAATATGACTAAAGAGATAAAGGATATTAAGAAGACACTGGGTTAGCATAAAGAACAATTTGAAAGTCTAAAAGGAAAGTAACAGATATTATGGGAATGAAATACACGATGGTTGAGATTAAAAATACAGTAGACCACTTGACACTTTTGGGGCAGGGAGGGGACGAGCAGTTGAAATACAGGGGCTTCTTTGGGATTTGGAGGTTGTCCTGAGTACCTTTGTGGCAACGGATGTAGGCCATTTTAAATCAGCACACACCACTCAGAACTGTGTGGGAGAGAGTGTGGTCTACGGTGTGAACTGTGGTCTATGGTTGGTGGCAAGGCCCCAGGATGTGTAAGTCCATTGAGGGTGGTGGGCCACACTTGTGGGAGATGTTTGTGTGGGATGTGGTGGGAAGTGTGGGAGGTGGGCAACATGGGAATCCCAGTGGGTTCCATGTAATATTTTGGGTATCTAAGCACCTCTTAAAATATATTTATATATATACATAAATAACATTTTTGTAAGCAAATGCACATATATGCATATATATTTATATATCATTTTGCAAATGTTGGTATGTATTGTAAAAATTTTGATTTTTACCCCCAATTAAAAAAAAATACAGTAGAGGCACATAAAAGCGGATTCAATTGCTTGAAGACAGAATTAGTGGTTTTGAAGACTGAACATCTGCATTGGAACAGACAGAAGAACAGAAAGAGAAGAGAATGGAAGAAATGGAACAGGGTCTCAGGGAATTGCATGACAATGCAAAATGCAAAAACATATGCATTATCGCTGTCCCAGAAGGAGAAGAGAATGGAAAAGGGGCAAAAGGAATACTTGAGAAAATAATGACTGACAACTTCACAACCCTTATGAAAGAACATAAATATCAATATCCATGAAAGACAATACACCCCAAACAGAATAAATCTATATAGACCAATCCTAAGACACATAGAATTCAGAATGACGAATATCAGAGATAAAAAGATTCTGAAAGCAGTAAGAGTAGAGTAAAGAAAAGCATCACATACAAGGGAAGCTTGAGAAGATTAAGTTCCAACTTTTCATCAGAAACCATAGAGGAGAGAAGAAAGTTGTATGATGTATTTAAGGCACTGAAAGAGAAAAACTGCCAGCTAAGAATTCTGTATCCAGCAAAGCTGTCATTCAAAAATTAAGGGGAGTTCAAAGTCTTCAAAGACAAACAAAAACTGATAGAATATCTTACCAAAAGACCAGAATTACAAGACATACTAAAGGGAGTGCTGCAGCCTGAAAGGAAAAATACAAGGGTGAGAGACTTGGAGAAGAGGCTAGAAATGAAGATTATTAGAAAGGGAAAATTAAAGGGTAAAAAGATAGACAATAGTACAACATGACAAAAGAAAGCCAAAGGTCAAAATGGATGAGGTAATGCCTTTAGAGTAATCACATTGAATGTTAATGGCTTGAACTCCTCAATCAAAAGACATAGACTGATAGAAGAGATTTTAAGAAATGAGCCATCTATATGTTGTCTACAAGTGATGCATGTCAGATGTAATGACACAACCAGGTTAAAAGTGAAAGGTTGGAAAAAGATATTCCATGCAAATAATAACCAAAAAAAAAGAGCTGGAGTAGCCATATTAATATTGGACAAAATAGATTTTAAATGCAAAACTGTTATAAGAGATGAAGAAAGTCCTTATATATTAATAAAAGGGACAAATCAACAAGAAGAAATAACTATGTTAAATATTTATGCACCTAACCTGAATACCCCAAAATACATGAGGCACATTCTGGCAAAGCTGAAGGGAGAAATAGATGTCTCTACAATTATAGTTGGAGATTTCAATACATCATTCTCAGTATTGGATAGAATATCTGGACAGAGGATAAATAAACAGAGATCTTGAATAATATGATAAGTGTACTAGACCTAACAGACATCTATAGACAACTGCACACCAAAACAGCAGGATATGCATTCTTTTCAATTGCTCATGCATCCTTCTCCAAGATAGACCATATGTTGGGTAACAAGACAAGTCTCAACAAATTTAAAAAGATTGAAATTATTCAAAACACTTTCTCTGATCATAACAGAAGGAAGCTGGAAATCAGTGAAGGTTGGAAAATTGGAAAATTCATAAATATATGGAGATTAAACAACACACTCTTAAATAATCAGTGGGTCAAAGAAGAAATTGCAAGGGAATTCAGCAAATATCTTGAGATGAATGAAAATGAGAACACAACATATCAAAACCTATATGGGACACTGCAAAGGCAATGCTGAAAAGGATATTTATAGTCCTCAATGCTTACATTAAAAAAGAAGAAAGAACTAAAATTGAAGATCAAACTGCACACATAGAATAACTAGAAAAAGAACAGCAAACTAATACCAAACCAAGCTGAATGAAAGAAATAGTAAAGTTCAGAGCAGAAATGAATGAAATTGAGAACAAAAAAACAATAGAGAGAATCAACAAAACCAAAAGTTAGTTGTTTGAGAAGATCAACAAAATCGACAAGCACTTATATAGACTAATGAAGAAATAAAGAGAGAAGACATGAATAAATAAAATCAGAAATGAGAGGAGGGACATTACCATGGACCCTGCAGAAATAAGAGAGATCATAAGAGGATACTATGAACAACTATATGCCAAAAAACTAGACAATATAGATGAGGTAGAAAAATTCCTAGAAACACATGAACCACCTACACTGACCCTAGAAGAAATAGAAGACCTTAACAAACCAATCATAAGTAAAATGATTGAAACAGTCATCAAAAACCTCCCAAAATGAAAAGCCCAGAACCAGAAGGCTTCACAGGTGAATTTTACTAATCATACAAAGATGATCTAATATCAATATTGCTCAAGATCATCCAAAAAATTAAACAGGAAAGAATGTTACCAAACTCATTCTATGAAGCCAACATCACCATAATACCAAAATCAGAAAAAGATACTACAAAAAAGGAAAATTACAGACCAATATCTCTAACGAATATAGATGCAAAAAATCCTCAAGAATATACTTGCAAACAGAATCCAAAAGCACGTTAAAGGAATAATACACCATAATCAGGTGGGTTTTATGCCATATAAGCAAGGGTGGTTCAACACAAGAAAACCAATTAGTGTAATAAACCACAGAGATAAATTGAAGAAGGAAAATCACATGATCCTCTCTATTGATGCAGAAAAGGCATTTGATGAAATATAGCACCCTTTCTTGACAAAAAACACTCCAAAAAATAGGAATAGAAAAAACTTTCTCAATATGGTAGAGTGCATATTTGAAAAACCTACAGCTAGTGTTCAATGGTGAAAGTCTTAAATCCTTCCTTCTAATATCATGAACAAGACAAGGATGCCCACTCTTACAATTGTTATTCAATATTGTGCTAGAGGTTCTAGGTAGAACAATTAGGTTAGGTAAAGAAATAAAAGGCACCCAAATAAGAAAAGAAGAAGTAAAACTTTCACTATTTACTAATGATATGATCCCATATCTAGAATCTCCTGAAAAAATCCACAACAAAATTACCAGAACTAATAGATGAGTTTAGCAAAGTAGTGGGATACAAGATTAACATGCAAAAATCAATAGCACTTCTATACACTACTGATGTGCAATCTGAGGAAGATATCAGAAAAAAAATTCCATTTATAATAGTAACTAAAGCTGTCAAATATTTAAGAATAAACTTAACCAAGGACATAAAGGCCCCATACTGAGGAAACTACAGAACATTGCTAATGGAAACTGAAGATGACTTAAATAAATGGAGAACATTCTGTGTTCATGGATTGGACGATTAAATAACATAAAGATGTCAATTCTACCCAAAATGACTTACAGATTCAACTCAATCCCAATAAAAACCCCGACAACATTTTCTACATAAAAGGGAAGATAAATTATCAAATTTATTTGGATAATTAAGGGGCCCTGAATAGACAAAAGATCTTAAAAAAGAAGAACGAAGTTGGAGGACACTCATCTTCTGACTTTAAAGCACATTACTTAGCTACAGTGGTAAAAACAGCATGGTGCTGGCATCAAGACAGACACTTGACCAATGGAACTAAATCAAGAGCTCAGAAATAGACCCTCACATCTACAGTTAAGTGATTTTTGACAAGGCAATCAGGCACTCCCGGCTGGGTGAGAACAGTCTATTCAACAAATGGTGCTGGAAGAACTGTATAGCCATATCCAAAAGAAAGAAAGGAGACCCCATCTCACACCTTCTACAAAAATTAATTCAAAATGGATCAAGGACCTAAATATAAAATTGACAACTGTAAAACTCCTAGAAGAAAATGTTGGAAAACACCCTCAAGATCTTGTGGCAGGAGGTGGTTTCTTAAACTTTACACCCAAAGCATGAGCAACAAAAGAAAAAATAGGTAAATGGGACCTCCTCAAAATGATGATGATGGACAATACCCATCCCCCCAAAACAGAGTATCTACAACTGCAAGCAAGACAGTTCCATCCATCTGCCCCATGGGATCTAGGCCCCCTCTGTATCAGAAGCAGAGTCATCATCACTGTATTAGTCAGGGTTCTCTCAGGAAACAGAATCAGCAGGAGATAT